>OY754330.1:114494718-114954718 GCA_963573305.1 Pyrrhosoma nymphula | reverse complement strand
TGCAACTCTGTTGCTTCCATGGACAGTTTTAATGTTGAAGCTGTGTCCAAAACGATGTCTTCACGTCTTTGAAGGGATGTTTGACTCTAACAATGATGTTGACGAGGGTTCTAGGAATGGGGATTTCAAGGGCACTTTAAGGACTTCGTTTTGGATGCACGCTATGAAAATATAAACACCTTAGTGATAATTACGCACATAAGCAATTATGGTTAAATTCGTAACGTTTGCATAGTAAAGCTCCCTCACCTCGTATTTTATATCCCAATAAAATCATCCTTAGCATATTGTAATTTTAGTAGTGAAGCTAAATTAAATTTCCGCCATATTGCAATCCGCGTTATTGCTAATCCGGCCTCGGTGGCGGCGGGGTAAAGTCCTCTCCTGCTAAACCGAGTTCGGTCGCGGGTTCGAATCCCGCCGGGGTAGGAAATTTACACCTCCCAGGGCATGGTTGTGTGTGTTCGTCCATATAATAAATACTTAGTAATTGGCTTTGTTAAGTATATAGAAATTATTATTATTTTTATTTATTATTTGCTACAGTTGTAACACTTCCCTCCAAGTCCCCGGCAAGCATCAGGTTTCATTGCCGTCATAATGGCCGGAGACTCGAGAGGGTCAATACACTTTCGGATCCTAAACGGAGCTGTCAATCTATCCGGGGAACCAATGGCAAAGGATTCACTAAGAAGACATTTTCTTGCGTCTTTAGTGGTGATTTTATTCAAAATGTTTTCCGCGGCTCTGCTGAATTAATATCCAATATATTTTATGGTGTAACATGTGATAGTGATCCTTTGATTTTATCGCGGGATGATCATTATTTTATTCATGCAGAAAACTATTTAATAACTCTTTATGTCCACGCCCACTCTGAGTTATGCTAAATTTCATGAAAGTATGTTTTTTAATAAAATTGAAATTATCGCTTTAACCTTATTCATGAGCTTTTTATTGCTAAACAAAGTTGGAAATCAATATTGAAAATTTTTGTATGTACCGAATTCCAACATTTAACATTTAGTTAAAGGTCAAGACTATCTTTTTTCAATCTCATCGGATGAACATATCTCTTTGGAGTTGTTTCACCATAAACAACTCTTCAACATATATGTATATTGCCTATGGAGTGTTCGGTTTCACGTTGACGGTTGGCCCTTTCATTTGCACTTGCCACAGTCGCTCTCTGTTTTGTATGTGTGCCTTACTTAACGGATATATAAAATTAATTGAATTATATGAATATATACATATACTGCTAAAAGTTGCAATCCAAAACTTTGCTATGCGTTGTACATTTTCAAAAGATCTAGGTATTGACCGTAATAGTTACACCAAGAGCCATCTTTAAAAAAACAATTATTGGTGTTGAACATCATAGCTATTTTGAAAACTTTCGCTACAAGGCCGATTCAACCATAGAGCTATCAAAGCTTTTAGAGCTCTAAGTATTCATCAGAGTGATTGGGGGGGGGGTTATAATACAGTTAATTAAATTTTACCATTAAAATTTTATTAGTTGGTTATTTGGGGAGGCGACTGACATATGAGCTCGTTTGCTTGATGCAAGGAGAACCGGTGGAGAGAAACCCAGCGTGGAAGTAGTATATCGGAGGTATGATGAAAAATCTCCACCACTGCCGGGAATCAAACCCGGGCTGTCGAAATGGGAATCCACTCCTCTTGTCACCTCATCTACCCGATCCCTCATCAATACTTGACAGGCTAATCACCATAAATATCATCAGAAGCTAAATACGGTAGAATTCTTTTAGAATGCATTTGAAAATACTTTTTCCAATTTATTTTTTATTATTTACTTTGTTTGATGAATGGAGCTTGTCTGCTGATGGATTGTAAGCAAATATAAAAGAACGGTATCAATAATAATACAAAATATACGCAGAATGGGAGGTCGTTAACACGGCGTGCTGTCTTCATGTAAGGATGTGGCTATTTACTGAAAGTTTATTGGGTTTTCCGCTACAAATAAATAATATTTCGCGTTACTTGGGAAGGTTATCAATCACGGAGCTGCCAAAACCAACTCTAAAGCTAAAAAAAATAATTGTTTCGTGGCAAATTGCTCTCAGATTTATTCATTGCAAACGACCGTCCTCCCCAGAGAATATTAACAGGCGCTAATGGCCAAATTTCAAAATCAATAGCCAGCTCATTTCCCATTGTCCAAGAACAAATGAATAATTGTGGTTCGAGCGACTCATTGTTGCTTGCAATTAGCTGATTAATAGATCTGGTAGGTTTTAGGAATTGATTAGGGATCAGAATATTGGAAGAGGAAACAGGTATAAAATCATATGCTTTGGCCCAAGAGTTTGTTCAGTGCTGTAATTGAAATCACAAATTCATATAGCATGTGTTTACTTCGTAGATTCAAGAAGACAGTAGATTAAAACATTCGGTATGATAGCTTAGGGGAAATATTGAAGCCATGAAAATGCGCAATTGGCCATCTTGAATGGATTAGTTGTGCAGTTAATACGACGTGGAAAATATGGCTATTAGTGGCAGAATAATTGCGGTACCATAATTATTTATCAAGAAAAAATGCATGATGGAAGTGATATCCAAAACAATCACATCATTGCTCACAAAGTTTACGGTCTAATTGCGCGTGATAGCCTTGTTAGGTGGATCAATTTTAGTAAATTCAGCAAGTTCCATTTACTTTACATCGTATCTGAATCTTCTCAATGTGTGCAAGACATATTTAAGAAGGAAATAGAAGGTATCATACGGTAAGATAGCGAAGGGACATCATTGGAATCTAGTCACCCTAGGCAGGTAACCTAACCGGTAGATCACTATACGGTGATAATTTGACTCTAGGAATAGGAGGAGGTATTGGTTGAAGAGGAGGATAGATTAAACCATAAAACACGATAGAGCAAAAGGAAACACTGAATTCATTAAATGCGCGTTCGTCCATATTGATTGGATCAGTTGTTAAATTAATAAGCCGAAAACAGAGGTATTAGGGGTGGAATCGTGGTGGTATCCAAATGATTTATCTGGAAAAATGTAAAATGAAACTAGTTTTGCAAGAAAGCACTGTATTATTCATCAAATTTAGGGACTTACGGATTAATAGCAATGTTACGTTTATCGTTTTTTGTTAACACATTCAGGTTTCACTTTCATGTGTCAAGACACCATCTATTCTCTTCTATGGTCTTCTATCTATGGTTTACCTCTTTTGTGGATAATTTTCTTAGTTGATCATTCATCCGGCAAGATATCTTGTTTCTTCATTTATCTAATTGTGCCTAAAATTTTCGTCTTCGATCATAGTAGAGTGGTTACAATTCCTCCTACATCTAACCATATTTTATAAAATATACTTCTAATTTTTAATGCTCTTTAAATTTTTGTTCCCATTCCAGTTATTGCTTTGGCGCTGGGTAATGTTATGCGCAATCATATGGATCTTTTCACTATGTTCCTAACAAACAAAACTGAGCTCTGTAGTATGTTAGATTCTTATATTTTTTTAAATATTTAATGGTATAAGTCTAAATATGAGATTAATTGAGTCTCATATTTCGACTGTGTGGAAAATTTTCACCGCGTTTTTTTTTGTTGCCTGTCCAGTAGACGGCTTGCAGCTGTCGTCACCAGAAACATGTTCTGGAAGCTCGAAGATCCTCCTTTTGCTTTCACTGTCAAAATGTTTCGAATTTGATAATTATTATTCATGCTTCGTAAATCACTGTCAGTTTTCGCGCGTACTCTCATCTTCTATTGAGTTTTATTTCCACTACGCTTGTTTTTTTATTTTAAGAACACAGAGTTATAATTTATTCGCAATTTTTTTCGTTAGTATATATGAAATTGACGTCTTCCTGTGAAGGATGGTTTTTTGTTCGTTTCACGTATTTTTCATCCTCATCACTACTGCGGGATTCATTTTATTTTTTGTAAGTAGTCATGGTTTCAACGCCATTATTAAAGAATGTTGACATTATTGAATAATTAGCACTTATTACTATTCTACTAATTTTTTGCATTTACTGACCAGTTTCGATGTTCAAAACATCATCATGAGAATTACAATACGATCATTCTAACTCTGATCATGCTGATTTAAGCATGAAAACCGGTCAGTGAATTAAAACATAGTGTGGAATAATACCAAGTTTTAAATGAGCCGTTGGGAGCCGTTAGTCAAAGGTAGTGTTAGTAGTTATAATAGACACTTTTTTGACAGTTTAGCCTTTAAGCGGAGGTAATAAACCTTCAGACTCAGATATTTTTCCCCTGAAATTTGTATTTATTGTTGATTATACAGCCAGAAAAATAATCATTGCCACCCTAGGGATGAATGGTGTTGATTTCAGCTAGTGAAGATCGCGCATAGACGGTAAAAGCTAACGTCAGTGTTCGATGGCTACTAGGTCCTACTGGGAGCTATTAGCAAACTAGGACCGAATCTATTATGAAATCAAGTAGCACTGCGATTACTATAGCAACCATTCTTGTTAGCCATCAATCAGGTTCCGAATTACACAATTCTGGATAGCTATCTTAAAAGCGAGAATCCACGAACTTGTGCCTGATCAAGTATCATCTTAAAGGTGCTGAAGCGGATCAGGTAGAAATATCCCTAAACTTGGAAATGCAGACGAAACCAGCAACAAATTTGAGAATTCCAGAGCATAGGCTGTGTCTGAACTTCTTCGAAAGTCGGGCTTGAGGTGTTGGAGCGATACTTATCTATGTACAGATTTCCGTGAAACGTTGCAAACGTGTTCTTGTTAGTGATATCTATCTAAAAAGTAAAGAATTGCATAGTATCTATTTGTTTTTTGGAAATTCAATGCTATTTTAACATGTAGCCTTATGGCCCATGAGATATACTTATTTCGTTATACTTCAATGATTTATGTACAAATTTTCTTTTAAATACATAATTATGCATTTTATATTATTATAATGGTTGATGATAAACATCAAGGTGTCATGCCGAGTCAATGATTCGAAAAAACCCATTTTAGTATAACTTTCGCCTAATTTCGAATACCGTGCGGAAAACTCAAGTAAATTTATACTTTAATTAAGGTAAAAAATATAAAATATAATTATTGTATCAATTCCATTTGTGCGTGCATGGTGAGTTTCACTTTTTTAACATACTATCGTAAATGAAATGTGGTCGTAGAATATTTTTCCGACAAATTTGAAAAATTATTAAAATTTGCACTGAATGACTTACGATTACCACCACCTTATTATGCGACCTGTATGAAGCAGTCACTGCAGGGTGATTCTCGCTCCATTCCCCCTGCCCACAGCGTCCAGCCCAATCCCCGAGAAGAAGATATTTCTCCCCAATATCCTGTCTTTCCCAATCCCAAACCCCAGCCCCTATTAAATGTCCCAGGAATATCCAAAATTTCCTTTTATCCGTTCCCATACCTCCATCTCATATATTTTCCTCGCCATCCTCTTTACATACGTTCCCTACTGAGATTACTTCTGCGTTTCCTTTTAATGCCCGCCCAGTTTTTAAATTTGCCAATTACTGCCCGGAACTTTTATCATTTCGCTTCAGGAATGAGACGCGAACGGAGGGGGAGAGAGAGATAGAGGGGGGAAGAAGGAGGGGAGAGACGTTAGCCTTCTTTGGACGAATCTGGGAGAGAGGATGATTAGCAAAGAATCCGTTTTTCTGTGGAAAAGCGGAGAGGAAGATGATGTTAATATATATGAGAGAGAGAGGTGGGTGGCGTTGTCGGTTGTTGGTTGGTTGGGAGGGGAGTGTGGGCGAGTGAGAGGGACCGAGTGGGCAATATGAAGGAGGAGAAGAAGAAATATGGAAACTTTTCGGATGAATAAAGTGTCGCTCATATTCGTTCCGCCGGAGAAAATTCAAGAACTTTCTCGACCAAAATTTAAAAAAATAACAGGCCCGTTTCACACGACTTAATTTATCCAGGACTAGACCTGTTACATTAGTCTGTATTAGATATTGATGACGGTACCCTGCTTGATTTGAGCAATCCTAGAAGTCACTAAATAAACTTTTTTTGAAGATTTTCGCAGCTCATGTTTATGTTATTCAGGTTTCTGGTTCTGCGATTAAATTATTTTATTGTTCTTAAAAGCCCGACGAAGCCTGCAGCATAGTACGGCGACACTGTCGCATAGTATAAAATAATTTAATCGCAGAACCAGAAACCTGAATAACAAGTCACTAAATAATTTTATACTTTGTATATTCCATTTTTTTCCGACCATGGTTTCGATGATTATTGCCATACTCAAGAACAGTTACGCCGGAAACCCTTTTTAATCCTAGAAGGTTACATTAGGTCATTAAATGTGTAGTGGCGTGTAAGCTGTGTTTTCATTCATATCGTAGTCCATGTCTACTATTATTTGTAATCAACCAGTCTATGACAGGAGGCGACCAAAACATCTGTACAAAAATAATTATTTTCTTTTATTTCACGGCTAAAACATGACAGACTCAAGGAGGTATATATGGCGCTGATTTCAGAAAGTGAAGATCACACGGCGACAGTAAAAGCTATCTTGATTGGTCGACGGCTTAATAGGTCCTACGGGGAAAGTGAGTTGCAAATTAGTACGGCATCAATCATTAAATCGAGTGGCTAAGCGCGTATGCCTGCGCTCGTAATTGTAAGCCAGTATGCTTATTCTTTATGGCACGACACTGGAAAGCTATCATGCGATCGATCATCCTAAAACTTGTGCTGGGTCAAGAATAGTTTGGAACGAGCCTCAGCCAACTCTTTCTCTATGAAACCAAGAGCCAATTTATCTGAGATCAGACAGTTGTAGTGGTTTGAGTGCTGACTTCTTATCCAGAGAGCCCGCGTTTGATTAAATAAAATAATAAATGTGACCATACGTTTTGATAGTGCAGGAAAATATTGAAACTTTTAAAATGCGCAATCCACCATATTGAATGGAAAATTAAAGAAGAGAGCAATTGACTAGTAACTTAAATTAAGTATTTATCCAAGTTTTCAACAGAAGCAGAGAAAAACTTGTGCAGTTATTCGGAAATCTGGAATTAAGTAACGGAATTGTCACGGTACCATTCCGGTTTATAATTTAAAAAATGCTAGTTGGAAGTAATTTGCAAAAAGCACTGAGTCTTATAAAAAACGTTTGGACGAATTGCGCGTGATAGCCATGTTGGGTGGACGATTTACCGCAACAGAAACCGGCTTCATTTTCGTCGCTGTCAAGACGTCCTCGTCCCTTTTCCTCAATCCATGATTTCCCTATTTTGTCAATGATTTTAAACATTGATCAGTCATCCAGAAAGTTACTCCACCTCAGCTTGTCTATTTATTATTTGTGTGCATTTTTTATTTTAACTGAAGGGGAAAGAGGTATTTTCGCGGGGACGGATCGGAGAGGGAGGATGTGAATTAAGGAAGCCGTTTGATTCGATGGAAAAGATGAAAGGTAGGTGGTGATGAGTGTGAGGCGTGGTGGTTGGTGTGGAAAGGCAGTTGACAAGAAGGGATAGGGTGGGTAAGACGCAGAAAGAGAAGAAATATGGAAACTTTCCGGAAATAACGCGTCGTCTCCCTTCAACATTCCAGGCAATCAGCATTCCCTTCTCTCAACACCTCCGCTATGCCACACCCACTCACACCAAGGGATCGAGTCCAACGCGGAATTGAACGTAACATTTCGATTAAGTAAATGAAACCCTATCTTCAGTAACTTGGTTGTACTCCATAGTCAACTGTTTATTTGTAGACAATCTTTAACAAATAATTTCACAATTAATAAAAATTACACGGCCTGGGTTTCAACGAATCATCGTCATCATTAGGTGCCGATGATGGCGTAGATTCGTTGAAATGTAGACCTTGTAATTTTTATTTATTGTGAGGTATTTTTAAACGTTAGTCACCAAATTAATTGTTTCAATAATGGCGCGGCACGGTACTTTACCCTCTCGATAAAGTAACCTCAAGCAATTGAGTCCCTAGATTAATGTCAATAAGAGTTACCACCTTCTCATGATGAAGTAACCCGAGATTAGAGTCGTCGAGTAACTCGAATGAAATTTCACCACTTACCGGTGGACGGAAAGGTAAGACAAACAAGGAGGTGCTTGTTAAGATCGGTGAGGAAAGGAAACTTATGGAGGAGATTAGGAGGAGGCAAAGCAGGTGGTTGGAAGAGGTTATCAGGAGTGAGGGGATTCTTAAGGCTGTGACACAGGGGAGGATATTGGGTAAGCGGGGAAGGGGAAGAAAGAGAATAGGTTTTATGGACGGGCTGAAGAAGGATAGGACGTACGCTGAGATGAAAAAAGAAATACTAGATTTATATAGGGCCCCACACGTGTGAAAATCTAGAAATTTTTTTCTGTATTCCATTAATACCTACCTTAACCGGTAGATTACTTTAATAAAAACCATTATTGAGATGATTCAATACAATTGGCCAAACAGTAGATGTGAGCAAGTGTACTGTAAATACGCCTTGTCGGTCCGAATCTTAACTTTAGAACAGATTGCGCTGGTCAAAAACTAAATGGGAATTTGTAATTCCGTGCCTGTAAGAGTAACTTTCTTTATTATATCAGACATTATATGTCATACCTCGCATTTTGTGCCAGTGCCTTACCGTGTAAGGCTTATTGAACGAGGCACCCTACCGAAATATATCGTGGTGTTTAGTCTAGTCCGTAAAGAATCACATTCCTGCTTCACAATGCACACCTCTTTTTGCCTAATTTTTTCTCGTGGCGTGATTTTTGTCGTCACCTGGTGACACGCGCAGGCTACAACAAATCCCCTTACCCACCATTTCGATCATCCCCACGCCTAGTGCCCTTCTTTTTTTTTATTCATCCCTCTCGTAATTACGTCGTGTCCCGAACTGCGTTTGTTTGCATGAAGTTTTTAAAATTATTATTATTATTATTGTTTATTTTTTTCGCGTGCCGGAACTAACGAATCCTGTTAGCGTCATTACCCCTTATGCGCGTTTGTTTGCATCTCCCTCCCTCCCTCTCTCTCATTCCCCATCCGAGAAGAAACTCTCACGTCGTTAATTTGAGTTGATATAAAATAAAATGAAAAAATGGAGTTCGCTCCGAGCTGGCGCCCTCTTTTTCGTTTCAATTTTGTTTGCGTTTTTCGGTCTGTCGCGCTCCCTCCGTGGGCTTTCCACACCCTCTCTTTTTTCTTGCTCGCTCCTCTCCTCTCGTTTGTTATTTTTTATTACCTACGATGTCTCTTGACGTGTTCTCGACCTTGATAACAATCCACTTTAAGATCAGCAATGCTTTAGCATACATGTTAGTTGAGAGGGAGTTTTCTGTGAGACCTCATTGGCGAAGTATTTCGCAAATCGGATTCAATCTTCTGTGTGCTCCTTTACTCGCTTTATTGAGACTGCTACATCTTTATCGTCTAAGTAATCTACTGGTTAACGTTAATGTTATGATGAAAGTCACACAAAACCCAACAGACTTCCACGAGCAGTGCCCTATCTACCTCAAGTGTTTCTTTCTTCGTCTCAGCGTAAGCCCTAAATTTCTTCATCCCGTCCATGAAACCTATTCTCTTTAATCCACTTCCCCACTTGCCCAACATCCTTCTCTAAATCACGGTCTTCAGCTAACCGTCGCCTCTCATTACCGCTTCCACCCACATACACTGTCTCCCCCTAATCTTATCCAGAAGTTTCCTCTCCTCACCAACTTGGTGCAAATGGCCGGACAGAATCTTCAATATCCAGCAAAGAGCTGGGGAGGAAAAGATTCAATAAAAACTCCCCGCAGCGGAAGAGGCAACAAATTTATTGGAAGGATGCTTAGACATAACAATATTGGAAGAAACAACAAATGGAAATAGGAATATATATTTTTCTAAGGACTTTACCTTCTTGACTGTTAATGATAGCACATTTATTTCTCATTTAAATTCAGCGATTTTGTTTGCAGCCATAGCGGCTGTTTATCGCATCCCCTCCTCCATGCCTCTCTGCTCTGTCATTTTTCTCTTTTCTTCTCTCTGTCTTATCATTCATTACCCTCTTAACGCCCTCTTTCCATCTAGTTCTTGGTAATCTTCCCCTCTTTCTTTTTATTTTGATATCCAATCAAAGAACACTTACGGTAGTCTGTACCCTAGTATTCTCATCATATGTTCATTTCATAAACAAATGTTTTGTTATTTGTTTTCAGTCAATGTATATTGCTCTCCCATTATTTTTCCCCTAATTTTATGAGTCTAAATCAGGGATGCGTAATGTCACCGTAGCAGTGCTACGTTTGTCATGGATAAATGTGTGAGAGATGCGTGCGAGGGTAACGTGGGTGTAATTTACGGGGATGTAAATGTGCATACTTTAACGCAGATGACGTAGTGTTGCTGTCTGAGAGCCCGCACGAATTACAGGTACACCTTGATAACATCTATGAAGCAACAAGGAGAGTGGATTTTTGGATAAATTCGGTGAAGACCAAAGTAGTAGTTTTTATACAACAAAGACGGTGAAATCGACCATGAAAAAATCTTTTGACATGACCGGGATTTGAACCGGGTCTCCTAGATGCCAGTCAGCTGTGTAAGCCACTTATACCACCAAGCCATCTTAATTCAAGGCTAATTTTCGGCCAGGCGAAAATCAAGACTAACACATCTGACCTGCAATTGGGAGAACCGAGTTCGAATACCGGTCAAGTGAAATTATGTTTTCATGGCGAACTTCACCGTCTTTGGTGTATATTTTTGCACCCGTGGGCGTGACTGCGTACCATATCATTTGTGCAATCGCAATGACTGGACAAATTATATGGTACGCAGTAGTTTTTAATTGGGAGAGTGGCAAAAATAATTGTATGATGCGATAAAATGATGACGTTATTGAACAAGTTGGCGATTTTGTGTATCTTGGCCGAATGTTTGCGAAAGATGGACTGATAGGTGACGAGATTATAAGGCGTGCGAATGCTGAAAGGAAATTCGTAGGTAGTAAGTAGAGTATGTCAAAAAATGAATGTTGGCCAAAGAATCGAAAATTGCGGAACGCACTTTTAATATATTATTACTCAATTTTAATATACAGACGTAAAAAGTTGAAAAGTGTGATTTAAATGATGCTATCATTGTTGGAATTTTGTGAAAATCAACTTTCATTCTAATTATTTTAACCATGAACCCATTTCCATCCCATTTTCAAACTTTGTATATCATTTAATGATGATACAACCTAAATCCTTGATTAATATAAAAAAAATTGGAGCGGCGTTTTTTTCACAATTTAAAGTAAAATGTTATTTTGGAATTTGAAAAAACAAATTCCTTACAACCGATAGTGTGATACATATAGTAAGAAAGGAAATAAAGATAGCTACAAATTGACACCTTTTTCATCTCTATGCCTTAATTAGGAGATAAGAAAATAATATTTTTAATGTTGACGGTCATGCGATTTTGGGTGATTGTTGTAAAATTTACATCCCCATATTTTCAAAACGGGTGGATATAATTTAATGAAATTTGGTTTTTATCTTTATCTTTGTAGAGGCTATCTACATACCAAATTTCATTAATATCTGAGATGGTGAGGTTAAATAGGTGTGTTGATCTGACATGGAATGACCCACTCCCCTTTTCTTGAATGGTTGCGAAACTTGGATATGCCAGGTTAGGTATGTGTTAAGTAAATGCATGAAAAATTCAGAACGCTTGGTTAGCTGAAAAGTGATATTCGCTATAGCTCTATGCATGGAAACTTTGAAGTTCGGAGATTTGAAGTTTGAAGGAGAAATGCAAATTTTGAGTTTAAGTAAATATTTAATTTTTTTTAATGAAAATATGTAGGAATGGAAACATCAGTCCAATAACTGAGACTCAAATAGCCTTTTTACATCAAAACCGTTTGATTAAAAAATACTTTAGAGTTTTAAGAATAAGTTCCATTAATCGCTGGCCATGGCCCTGAGATAATGATTTTTTTAAAGTTGAGTTTCGTATGTCGTCTTTTCCGTACGATGTATTTGGATAGGTGATTTTTAATTTTTTTAATCGGCTTAAGTTCGTAATCCGTTCGTGTTGGAGTGCCTTTTCGATTAAACGAACCCTAAGTTAAAGAAGAACTTTTTCTAAATTTAATAATATAGGTATTCATTCATTTTTATCTCTTCTTCATTGGCCTCATTGATTATATTTTCACTATGTTTTTTATTCGTATAATTTATTCCTCCTCCTGAATACCAAGAAGATTGGATTTAACCCTCTAATTACCCTAGTGAGAAATATCTCATTCTCGGTCACGCGTTCAGAGTGATCTATAAAAACACATCGGCATTTGAGTACTTTCGGAATATTTTGTGTAATTAGTGGAGTAGGAACAATGACAAAAAGATTTACACTATTTCATTTCACTTGTGATACTTTTCTCAATTATTTCATCGTAGTTTACCGGAGTTGAGTTTGGAAAGAAAAAAACAGAGGTCTCTCAGATAGGTATTAGGCTGTCGGGAAGTAGAAATATATACACCAAGTGGATGAAATTAATGAAAACAATAATTTGACTTGACCGGGATTCAAAGCCGTATATAACAATTTCCGGTCAGGTGTGTTGGCCAGTTACACCACTAAGCCATCTTATTTCAAAGCGAATTTCGGCAAGGGGTTTACGCTGACTAGGTGATCTCGTCTGAAGTCCACATTGTGGCACAAGAGACGTGGTCGAGACTGTCGTGGAGGGTAAACCCAACATGGTCGCTTTAGAACGACCAACTTTTTGCGAATCATTGCATGGAAAAATGATGTGGCACACTGTCATGCGCACAGGTGCAAAGATCTACACCAAGTGGATGAAATTTTCCGGGAAAAATCATTTCATTATTTTACCGGGATTCGAACCCCGATCTCCCAATTGCCGATAAGGTGTGTTCGCCAACTACACCACCAAGCCATCTTAATTCATGGCGAATTTCGGCTGGGGTTTATGCGAACTAGGTGTTCTCGTCTGAAGTCCACATTGTGGCACAAGAGATGTGGTCGTACGGATTAACCACTCATCTGGGTATGCCGTATATATACGGCATGGGCGGAATTACTTCTGTGGTGGGTGTGCCGTATATATTCGTCATGCCAATTTTCGGTCCATTTGCTATGGGTATACCGTGGTATTCCGTCACGGAGCTACTGCCTTCCCTCGAGGTATTCTTTTAGTTTAATCTTCCGCCGTTAGATGGGATCTACCATTCTATCCAATGATGAACTACGTCTCGCATTGAAGCTTTATCTTTGTTTTGCGGGTTGCATTGCCCCTGCAGTTTTCCGTTCGTTTTTCTCGATCTCAGGCCTTCACGAAAAAATATTTGCGTCGTCGTTCCCTAACATTCTTTTAGTGAAGTATGTGCTATTTTGTAATGCCTTGCGTACAAATCCGGCTTTTTTACGGGTCATGGAACATTTTATGGTAGCAAGACGAGAGTAGGTTCATGTTATTCATAAAGGGCCACTGTCGCGGAGGGTAAACCCAACATTGTAGCTTTAGAACGACTAACTTTGGGGATTTTTCAATCATTGAATTGAACAAAAGATGCGGTACACTATCACGCGCACGGGTGCAAAGATATACGCATCATTTTTTTAATGATCAGTGAATGTAAATGTACGGGAAAATTGTAAGAAGAAACACTGCGGAATTTAGTCGGCCCTTAGGTCTCTGTCCTTTGTAGCCGAAAAAAGGTCGAAGTATTGAGTTAATAGGATTACTCTTAAAGTAACCTATGTATTTCAACCTCTGGACTCCCTTTTGAATGGGAATATCCAGGTCAACTTCTCTCATTTATTCTTTGAATACGTGCCTATTTCTTTACCTTCTTTGGGTAGGTCTTCTTGCAAATATACGGGGCCGTTCTCTAGCTCAGCACGCTTCGGTGCTCGGTCAATTCGGATTATGGAAATGCATCTGTGGCAGATTGAGCTTATGGTAATGTGCCTTCTCCTAGGTCACCTTTGGAACTCTCTGTCGAGAGCCTCTTGGGTATTTACCTACTTGGGTTTGCACCGAGGCAAATATCTGACTTTAGTGGTGGCTTTTGGTTGGGTCTCACTAGCACCAGACCTAGTATATATTTTGATATCACTCTGGATTTGGAAGGATAAGTTCATCTCTTGTGCGAGAGTTTCGTATTGCTCTTTTTTCATTCGTATTTATGCATTCCACGCTTTATTTGTTAGTCTTCCATGTTCGGAAATAGTGCTGAAAATAAATAAATTGTGAGTGTAAAATTATGTCGTTTCCGTTATCTTCGTTTAATGTGCTTTCTCAAAGTATTCATACTTCTACATATGATTATATCCCTGATTGCTACAACAAGGACTTGTAAGATGATTGTTTTTGGCCACAGTTGCTTCGATTTTATACTCGTTGTCAACCCGGCTGGATTTGAGTTCTTAATTAGCCCGTTTCAACCAATTCTTGATCCAGCGCAAGTTCGAGAGTGTTTGCTAGCATAATACTTTTCCAGTATCGTGTGATACGGAACCAGAAAACTGGCTAACATAGATATCGCTGTGAAAAACTCTGAGCTTCTTGATTTCATAATTAATGCAAAACTTGTTCGCCACCGTTTCCAGTAGGGTATGGTAGCTGTCAGATAAACACGTTAACTTTTACCGTCTCTGTGCGATCTTGACTTTCTGAAATCAGTTCAATCTATACCTCCCTTCAGCTATTAGTACTTTTAGACTATGAAGTCAACAAAACCTATATTAAAACGTTCCGGCGGCTCTTTGGGACACACATATTGGTTAATTTCAAATTAAAGGTTGACATGCTCTATTTATGTGCATCAAAAGACTGCCACTACAAGTTCGACGATCGTGTGAAACATTCCAGAACAGATCAAGTCGTACTGGATTCTGCCCTAAATATGAAGTACCGGCCACAATATCTACCAAACCTTGCGCCGCGTGTAGTATCGTGTGTGAAATGAGCTTAAGACTAAAAACCCTGTTGGAGGTGATTTCTTGGAAGTAGTTTCTGAGTTGTCTAGTATTTCATTTCATTATGCTGCGATACAGTGTTAACTGGCGTAAATTGTCGAACTACTTTCAAATGCCATTTCCCTAGGTTTTATTAAATAACAAAACGCAAATAGTTGTATAGAACCACATAATTTTACACTGTTATGTGGTCAGGAACTTCAATTGGTGGTACTGCTGTCAAACTTTTATCATAATTAATAATTTATTTAAATGTTTATTTGGGTTATGGCCTGCTGTAAATACCTTGTTTTATCTTCTAGAAGAGTTGATGGAGTCAGTGCGATTAGAACATGACCACGTGTTGTTAGCCAGTCGGCTAAGGGGTTACAGTCAGTGATGAGTGCGCTAGTGGTAGAGTGTGAAATGTTTGGGATAAAGATAAGTAATAAGAAGACGTAGGTAATGAGATTTTCAAAAGATAGAAGTACGAAGGCGTGACTGAATACAAGGGTGTAGGGCATAAAATAGACCAACTGGAACAGTTAACGTACCTGGATAGTATTTTGGAGGAAATTTCCCTTTGCCAAGGAAGTCTTTTTCGAAAATGAGAGAATTTTTGAGGAATGCTTTGAGGAAAGAAAGGTGAAAACTCTAATGTGGAGCGTGGCGCTCAATGGGTCGGACACGTGGTCATTTGGGAAGAGGGTGTGCGTCGACTGGAGGAATTTGAGTTGTGGGTTAGGAGAAGGATGGAGAGGGATGATTTGGATGGCGAGGAAGACGAACGACGGAGCGCTTTATGTGTTAGAAGAGGAAAGAAAGTTAGTGGTGGAGATTTGAAGAACGCAGAAAAGGTGGTTTGAATAGGAAGGAAGAGAATAGGAATTTTGAATGACATTAGACGAGGCAGAGGGTATGAGGAACTTGAAGAGAAACCTGATATCGAGCAAGTATTGTGCTGCGGTAAAGTGCCTAAGAAGCAGGAGAAGCTAAGGAAAGAACTGCCCAAGAACCTACAAATCAGCTGTTATCCAATACCCAATTATGGTCTTTTAGAGATGCACGATTTTTCCACGTGCCGTAGTAGTCCGTCATTTGAATAGGTAAGGGGATGGAATAGCAGTAATCCATTCCCAGAAAACGCTCATTTAAATAATGGCCCCTAAGACCAAATAAAGTTTTATTGATGTGCAATACACGTTATATTCGTAAGTGCTTTAGTGAGATGAAGTAATATTCATGGATGAATATTTTCCTAGATTCACGAATACTGCAGGGAGGTTGGCCAAATGTAATAAATCAATAAAAAAACTTTGTTTCAGATAATTCAATTTTTATTCAAAATGGTTCATTGATGACAACACTAAGATAAGTACAGCTTTTACAGGCCCCTAAAATTTTAATTCAAAACAATTAGGCTGAGCACTTTATCCAATTACCCATTACTTGTAACGATTCTGCGTAAATTCTTCGGATAATGAATTCAGTATACACAGGCAATGATGCAAAGACGCTGAAACAGAGATGAGTCCTGTAACATTCGATACCTGGACCAGTACGAAATTCCTCGGGCGTGTTTTTTTTCCACCAGTAGTATCCTGTCGCTCACCTGTTCAATGTTTACCACCCTAACCCCAATTTTGTGTTCAGTACCATACCTACCCCACGTTGACTCTCATCTCCACCACTATAGATTACCCTGTAGCTATCACTCCAATAGTCACGGCTATCCTTCCATCTCACCTCGCACAATCCCAAAGAATCTATTTTTCCTTTTTCCATTTCCCGTTTAATATTTTCAAGCTTCCCGGCCCTCATCATGGTCCTTACGTTCCAAGTTCCAATTTTTATCGCTGTTTTCCTCCTCCTCTTTCTCTTTTTCTTTTTCTTCTCCCTCCTATCCCTTGTATCCGCCGATGATGCTGCTGTGCAAGGATTTCGTGTGATGACGACCGTGGAGTCCTTGCCTCCCCCACTGCCGGGCACGACACCCGCCCTAGTGGGTGGCGTACCGTAGTTGCCAGGAATCAATTCTCTGTGAATTACTTTCATATTCTAGGAAGTGATAGTTGAGAGGTATTCCCACGCCACTCAACGGTATTTTTAACGTGACACCATCATGGAACTACCTTTCGTCTGGCTCCTACCCTTGGACCTATCTGGCATGGGTGGCCCTACCAGAAGCAATAGTACTTGCTCCTTCCAGTCAAGCTCTAGGGGTCATTGTAACGGACAAGCCATTCCACCACTTCGAGGTCGTAGTTCAAGGAAGAGAAAGTTACACTTAAAGGCTGAATTTTATACTGCCAAATTACGGCATCTATATTCGAAAAATTTACATGGGAAAATAATCGGTCTGAATTAGTAATCGACCACGGACCAGTGGCTTGCCGGGCTAATGCGCAGATTACTGCACAGGCTTCACAATTTTTGAGGCAGTTTTGGAGGATTCAAGGGGCCATTTCGAGGATTCATAAGATCAAGTTTCCTTCAAAATGTACACGATAATTAATGAGCCTCGGTATCCTAGTGGTCTGCGTATTGGCACCACAAGTTGGTAGTCCGTAGTTCGATTCACGTTCCTTTCCTATTATTACTCGTGGCAATGACTACGAATTCAGCTCGAAGATATGGAAAGTTACCGAACGTGATATCAATCACGTAATTCAGTCAGTCCTGGTTTTATTTATTTTAAAGACTTAGAAATCATACAAGGCGACAGAGCCCTAGAACCCCCCCAGTTTTGCCCGCAGGTTAATGGGGGAAGGATGTTGGTGTCGAGCGTAAAATCCGCTCGGCGCTCTTTTTTTTAAATTGTGTATTTTCGCGACGACGTCGCACGTTCCATTAGAGCAGCCGTAACATAATGCATGGCATGTTAACCGCATGCCCTCTTCTGCTACTTAAAGTTTCCCTCTCTCGTGTATGCTGTTATGCCTCGACCCCCTTGCTTTCGTACCTTTCTCCACCGCTAACCCGCCCCCTCCCGCATCCTCCAGTGCCCCCCTCCTACCAGTCCCACCATCATATTCTCTTCGCCCGCTCTCTCCCCTCTAATTGCAAGGGAAAACCCTGAGGGTGGAAAAGAAATCCCCTCAATCCCCCATTCGCATTCCCTCTCCTACTTTCCTCAGGTACACTGCATCGTGTCGAAGCTGCTAAGGATTGTACACACACAGTTTACATCGGATTTACACGGTGAAATGTCGAATTCGCTCCTACCTGAATACTTCAGTAAAGGAGGAAAAACTTGTCGCTGAAACGCTAACACACGCAGCTGTGCCGAAAAATGGGATCCAACGCATCAAGATGCAGCGAAAGCCTTCATCTCAACTTTCATAGTGTATTAAAAAAGGAATAAAATCTTTAAATATTAGTTTTTTATCCACACAAATTTCTTAATATCGAACAAGGATTCAAGGAGTCACCGTCATTTTCAAAGACCAGTCAAAAGCTTGGTCAGTGTCTACAAATATTTGGATAAATACTATTTATAGTTTTTTCATTATTTTTACTGTGAAATATTTCCAAAAAGTTAAGCCTGAAGCCATTTGTTTATTTCATAATACATATTCAATAGATACATAGGAATAGAACCCGGCTTCGCGCAGGTTCATTTCCTTAAAGATTATATTAACATCGAGATCTAAGTTTTACGCTTTGTTTTCGGTTCCTAAGGCCAACCAAGCGGATGAAAGAAGCCGTGCATGTGCACAAAAGGTCTAAAATCCCGTCTGGGTAGGTCGGCATGAATTTTCAACTTTGATATGAAATTACTCGGAGCCTGATTGCGCTATCAGAAAGGGTTGAAATGTATTTTATTGGAAATTGAAATGGGTTTCAGAATATTACCCTTCACATTTGTCAATTTACTCATCGTTTTCACGAATCCACCGTCATCGGGCATTTTCAGTGTGCTTTAGGGGAGTGTATCTAACCGGAAACGAGATAACGGACGAACTGGCAAAGGAAGACTCGAGTGGGAACCCAATTGGACCAGAGCCTTTCATCCCAATCGCACCCTCTTCAGGGATTTCAAAGATCAAAGAGTGGACCCTAGCTCAACACTCTAAGATCTGGCGGAACGCACAGAGGCTCAGGCAAGCCAAGCTCCGGATAGGAGGGCCAAGACCGGGGCTGGCAAGAAAGCTTCTTTTACTAAATAGAAGACACCTACGGACGATGGTGGGACTGCTCACCGGACACTATCAAGTCATGAGGCATCTCCATCCCCTGAGAATTACAGACTCGGCAAAATGTAGATGGTGCGAGGAAGAGGATGAAACAACATCGCACGTACTCTGCAATGTCCCGCTTTGATAAGGACCAGAGTCAGGCATCTGGGATCACCATTTTTGGAACTAGGTGAAGTCAGGGGTATCCCCGTAGAGGACATGCTAGCATTTAGCAGGGCGACTGGACTCAATGTGTGATTACAGACATGGTGGTTGGCACAATGGACCATTAGGTCTTAGTTCCTCAGGTCCTCCTTGGAGGAACTCCACCGACAACCAATCTAATCTAAAATCTAATCTAGGGGGTGTGAAAGGGGGTAGGGGTAGTCTTTTTTCAAAATTAAATGTGAATAACAAATTTTCTCTTATTTTTTAATTGTACGTGTGCAAAATGTCATCACTATTGGAATGAAACTGTATATCTGTATAAAAGACGATCCAACACAAAAACTTCAGTACCTAAACTACTAACCTCACTAAGATACCCCCTACCACTACACCGTTTAGTATCCTCAAGCCCAAACATTCTTCTTTACATATTAGAACGAAGGCTTCCGCGGAGTTTTCAGTCGAATTTCTTCATTTTCGGGTGTTCTAATCAGTCTTCAGTAGAGAAGCTATAGAGATAGCAAAGACTAATAATTTTAACCAAGACAAAGGATACCATATGCACCACACGTGGAAGAGAGTCCTGAAACCCACCAATAGGAGAGCAACATCCACAAGGGAGGGAATTTTGTCAAGGAAGGCCCTATATAACGAGGGCAATAATCGTGAACTTCGACCTGAAGACGCGGGCAGGAGTGCTTGCGGAACTGTTGTCACCTTACAACTAACGACGCGGGAGAACACCCAAAAAATGAAGAAATTCCATTATTCTTTACATGTGTTTACCATCCGAAAAAGATGACCAGGAAGAAGAACAACGTGTATGTGCCAGTGAATACACCAGTGACCGTAGCCAATGAAAATATTTCAGTGAACTATCAACCAAAAAAATATATATATGAATATCTACTCCGAGTCTATGAACTCTTTAATTCTGAATATTCTAAATGCACAAATTTTTTGAACTGTTACAACTGTACAATAAATTCTATTTTATTTTTATTCATATATATTTTTGTATTGTTATTTTTTTGTTGTTTTGTGGCCTGACGGTGGTTTTGCAGGTTTCCCACCGTCCCGGGGCGAATTCCGGGCCAAATCGCTCCCGTACCTATTACCAGTGAAATATATATTTCCAGTGATCTGTTGATTCAGTCCCTGATTGGGTGAAAGCCTAAAGCGGGGTCCACACATATATTGTTTTGTTATTTGTTTGTTTATTTAGTTGTTATTGTGAGGAAATAATCGTATGTTGAACTTGAACTTGAGCATGTGTATACATATTGCCGAGAGTGGATTCGGTACTACCGGATCTTTTCAAGGACGAGGCTGTTCACGCAGAATTGAACGCAGCGCGATGACCGGGTTGCCACCACGCTGGGATCCGCGCGAGGAGGGGCGCAAGACATAAAGGTGGTCCCTTTGTGGCGCTTGAGCTTCACTTTCCCTCGCCTGCTCTTCTTATCCCCCCTTTCCTCCCTTCCATCACCCCATCGACTGACTGCCGCCCCTCCATCTCTCTCTCCCGTTCCCTTATTCCCGTTCCCTTTATCCCTCGTCACCCGTCCATTGTCTGGTTTCTCTTCCTCCTACCCCACATCCACCGACCCCCGCGTGGCTTGGGGTTTTTTTTAACTCGCCAGGGAATCGTCGCCTCTACTTTTTTTCTTCGTACCACCCCCTCTTGTCAGGACCCCCTTTCCCCTTTTCTCCTTTTTATACATTCCCCCGCTCCTCCCTCACCTATGTTTTCTTGCGACCGCTGCCGACCACAGTCGAATTTTGTACACCCCTTCCCAACGGTGGCACGAGGACTTCGCCTTCTCGTTTTTCCCTCCACCCCCAACCCCTCCTGCCCCCCCAGCAAGGCCATTTCGCCGGCTTCTCCAGCACTGACCAGCTTACTCCCAGTGTGTGTCGCGTCTCTCTTATAACTCGTCAACACCGCGAGCTTCGCTTCTTCTTCGGGCCCGGCCCTGTTCCCTGTGAGGATGAGTCATCACCGGACTCAGTACTTGCCGGCGTGGTTACTGAGAAGTATGTAAAATATAGATTACTGTGCACTATTTCGCGCTGTTTCGTCCAGTGTCGGAATCTTCGATTTGAGATAGCATGTTTATTTATTTTTCTTGTGTTCTGCTAGTACCCTGAGAAGTGCCCCGTATTGCTTTGGGAGTGAAACAAGTTTTATGTCCCGACCTTATCAACAAGCTACCTGTAATTAAAAAAAGTGTGGAAGTTGTGCAGTGGCGATCGCAGTTGTGATGTGTGGTGCTATAAGTGCTACTTTATTTCATCGTTGGACCAGGGTATTCCCTGCAGTTTGTGTGGACTGTCTCTCAAGTCAATCAGCTTCAGTGTCAGGTGGAAAATGTGTATATATGCCTGTGTGCCTGTTTTTTTAAGAGTTCGGGCGTAGTCACATATGTGTGTGTGAAGGAGTGAGAAGGACGAAGGATTTCTGGAATTTATTGTAAGACCTTTACATGTCTTCTTCATGCTAATCCCACCTATATAACGGGAGAAAGTCGTCAAACTTTTCTTTCGGTTCGTTCAAGCACCGGTTTGGTATTGTCCCAACCTTAATGGAGAATATTATCTCGGCCATCAACATTTTAATCGAGAAATTTCGTTTTTGACCGTCTTTGATGTACAGTTCCACAGCTGTCACATAGATGTAGGTCGGCATTAAAATGAAATACAACTCACTCCACTGCCAACTTTTCTCGCGTATTTACATAAATAATAAGAAATTTGGCATGGTTTTTCATGAATTCAGCATTCCAAAATTGATAATAGCGACCAATTTGATGAATCAAGTGCCCTTCTATTAATTCTACAGATTTCGTTTCTGTTTAAACAATCTTTGAATGCTGTAGTTCAATTTCGCGAGTCTATCCTTACATCGCTGAATCAAAATACGCTGATATTATTCGCAACCCATTAAGAAGCTGAACAAAACCATTGGATTAAATATCACAGAGAGCTATAAAGTTGATGTGAACAATAAATTGTACATTTTAAAGTTGGCAACAAAAGGTTTGCGACATTAGGAACCCTGGTAGTCAAACACGTAGACTACCTTGCTCCCTTACTTTCGGAGCAAATTAGTCGGGAATGGACAATTGCACAGAAAAGGGTCTTCTCTGCAACTGACATCATGATTCGCTACCACTATATACCACCACTACTGCTCACGAGATATATAGGGTTCGTCCTAACATTTGTTCTGATTATCCTATTTTCATGTGAGTGGCTACAAGTGCTCCGCTAGATAGAAGAGACAGATTTTCTCCTCAGGGTTAGTTCCTACAGGTTGTTTGGCTTTTAAAACATTTTTTCATAATTAGTAGGCCAAGCACGTGATCGAGAGTACGTCTTTTCCCCCCCTAATAAAAGTTCTTGAATTATATAAGAGGAGAGGAATTTTGGGCGGACGGACCTGTAAAAATCTAACAGGGCTTCTTCACCCACTTCCATTTTCAGCTTCTTCAACCGCTAGATCACTTTAATCTATCTATACGTATGAAATTGAAATCCTGTCGGTTTGTCGGTTAAACGCTATCGATTCTAAATCAATTTTGGCGCAAATGTTCCATAGAACCCAGAAGGATTAATATGCTATATTTGGCGTAGTTTTTTCCTAAAGTTTGAGTTTTTTGCTCCAAAATCATAACATTTGCACATTTTCAACGATAGAAAATTTTATATTATCACTTAGTATGAGGTGAGCTCTACTCTCACCTATCAAAACCAACCTTCGGGTTGAAACACATAGTTTCAAAAAAATACTTTGTAAATCTCCACACTAAGCTTATTAACTCGGCCTAGGTTTTTGAATAACATTTGCCATTATTTAGGTCATTCAAGGCAAACGTATCGCCAAAACCTAGATCGGTTAAATAAACAGCGTGGAAGTTTATAATGTATTTTTTGTGATAATGTTATCTGTCACTCATTTCAACATGTTGTCGCCTGATTTTTTTGTAGAAAATTTATTTATGGAAATGTTTATTTACTTACTTGGAAACCGCAGCATAGGCAGCATGGAATGCGAACCTATGCCCGAGACATTTATGGCACTGGTTAAGTGATAACTATACCAGAATTACAACGAGATCTTAGTTAGGGCATTTTTCATCCCAACCACTTCATGTGTGGTTTATGAGTGCTATTTTAAGAATTTAAATTTGAAAATCATTATGGAGTGTTCATTTTATCCTATTCAACAATTTTTATATTTCTTCTTCCCGTTGAAATGCAGAGGGTACCATCCTTTAGTATAAAAATAAATTAGGAGTGGCGTGACTGATTGAGGAGAAAATTGAGGAGGGTATGAGTAATTCAAGAGGGATCTGATGACGAGCAATTTTAGCGAGGGAAAATGAACAGATGTCTCAGAAATTGGGGAGTTATGATAATAAGCACTGTCCAAAAATCTACCAATCAGCCGGTAAAATACCCGTTGATCATGAATCGATTATCTTTCGATCTCCGGTACGTTCAGCTTGACTATTTATACTCAAGTATGGCGTCGCTGTGCGAAGTCACGTGGTTTTCGGAAGACGGATATTCCATTTTGAAATTCATTTCTGTGTATTTATTAAAACCGAATGAGTATTGGAAATAACGCGAAAATATAGAACAGAATTAGTATCTCTTGAGATTTTGCGAAATTCCACTAATGAGGGCGCTGTATTACTCGACCAAAAGGGTCTCTCTCATGTTCAAAGGATATTGGAATCGAATCTTCACATTCCTGCACATGGCTTTCACGTTCATGATACCGTTCGCAAATCTGCATATCCCTCTTTGAAGTGACATCTGTGAACGTTTGCATTTTTAACTCTCTTCCCCTCTCCTAATGAATCGAGATCAACAGAGATAATATAACACTCGCGTACGTGCGCGCTGCAAACAGCCTGAAGTTTGGTTTCGACTAGAGAGGGTAGTATTTTCTGGGTACTACACACCACTGACAAGAACACTTTTTAGTGCTAAGATTCAAGTTATATAAAATGCACCTTATCTCAATTAATTCTATATGGCGATGTTCATTCATCGGCAATTTTTAGTTTTTAGTTATGAATATCAATTTTAAAATATTTTTGCGTTTTTTTTAACATGTAATTAAGTTGTGGTGAAGTTATATTTTTGTTCTTTTAGATGTATATTGTAACGGGTATGCTATATTATATTTAATGTATTGTCCAGTAAAGTGGGTGAGGGAGAAAACATAATTTTCGAATTAAATAAATTTAACATAAAAAAGGACTTCATTGTGGATAATAAGGAGAGAATATTGATGACTGTCATTCTAAAGACAATAAATCTAAAGCTTTTAATAAAACCTGTTTTAAAAATCGGAGTGTTCTTAAATACTTGAAAAGTTGACATTCCCAGCCTACATGCCCACACACAACTCAAATGCCCATCACGCCGTTCTCCTTCGGGGTAGGCACAGTCAAAGAAGTCAATTTTCTTCACCCATGACTTTCTTGGCCAGCCCCTTCCTCCCGCGACATCCGCTCTCAATCAGCTTCGTTATTCCATTCTCATTCATTCTCATCATATTCTCATCCATTCTCTCAACAAAGCCAAACCAACCAAGCACGCTCATATTTCATTTACGTCCATGACTTTAATACGACCCACATTTATTCGTGACCCACTCATTCTTAATCCTATCCCTTTCTGCTTTTACCACAAACACTTAACAGGTGACGCACACCCACTTCATTTAACCTGTACACTTATGCTTACTTGGGCTAACCCACGTTTTGCTACCATACGGTAAATTTAGAAGGAGTTAGCTTTTGTGTGTTTCAAATTCCATTTCTTGAGATAAACATTCATTCTTTGATGCACTCCACCTACTACGCATGAATTTCCTTCCACTATTCGCTCGCCTTTTAATTTCTTCATATATATTGAAGTCAAAAAGCGTTAGGGATATGGGATATAAAAGGAATGGTATTTTTCTGAGGGTATCGGATTGGTGTGGTTTCTAGAGCTAGGGTCGGCTTGGGCTTAAATCCCAGATATGGTGCGGAATGTTTGTGGAATCCTTGTTAGTTACTTGTGAAGAGCACTTCAAGTGCAGTTGGCACTCCGTCCATCGGATGGGACGTTAAACCGTGAACCCCTTGGTGACTTTCGTTCACAGCAGGGTGATTTCGACCCCGGGTCACCAACCACCCTTCCTCAATTTCCAATTAAATCCTTCCGTCACCTTTCCTCCTGAAGTCTGAAGTTGGTTCAATCGTAAAATGACATCATCATTAGTAGTCATCGATCCTAAGATTGGTTTACAGCAGCTCTCCATTCCACTCTTCTCTCTGCCAACCGCACCATTCCTGCATTATTAATTACTTTAACCTCCTTCATGATTTTCGTGACGTATTCCATTCTCGGTCTCCCTCTGTAAATCTTCCCATTCATTTGTTATTCCAATATTGTGTACATTAGACTGTTTTGTCGCAAAATGTATCCCATAAGTTTGTCTCTCCTTTTTCGGAGATAGTTCATTAATCTACTTTTCTCTCCAGCTCTTCGTAAGATTTATCTTCGTTAGTAATTCTCTCCGTCCATTTAATATTCATCCTTCTACGGTAACACCTTATATCGATTGATTCCAATCTTCTTTGCTCTGCTACTATTATTGACAAGGCTTCACTGCCGTGTAAGAGCCTTATTCAAATATATGTTTTAATAAAGTGTTTCCTTACTTTTAGGCTTGTGTTACCAGAATTATTTCACTTTCGCAGTTTTTGCTGCCCAAATATGACGGTGACTCACTATTTTTTATTTCTCCCACAAACCATTACCTTGATTTTTCTTAACATTCCTATTCTTTAAGTTTTATTTATTCAGAGCTTTGTCCATAGAGTTCATCATTATTGTCAGACCACCTATCCTCTCAGCAAGAATTGCTATATAATCAGTCAGGCGTAGTATGCTGATTTTTTCACCGTCAACGTGTGTTACTGATTTAAGTTTTTCTTTTATTTCATTTATGGCTTTTTCATTAGATGCAATTTTATTCATATTCTGACTGCTGTTAGAAAAACTTGTACTTCGAGTTATGCGGGAAACAAAACCGTACCATCAACGCTACATTTCTTTAGCAGAGTGAATTTACATTTTCATGGTGTTGAATGGAGGGCGCGGTGTTAAAGAGGGAGGAGCCCATCGAGGTGATTTGTGAGGAAAATACGTTTGAAGGACCAATTTTTGAATTCGTAAGTCAGCTGTCCGCTTTGCTCTCGATAACTGCTGCTGCCACGTAGAGGCAAATATTCGAACTTAAGACTAAGCTCTCTCTTCCACTAAAGATGTACGAGTCTCACCATCCTTTGCATTTGTTAGTTATGAAATGGATAAAATGAAGTTGGCCCACTTAAACACTGAGCCTTCCAAATGAAAAAGTGGTTGGATCGTGGATAAATACTATTTTTCTGCCTATTATAAATGACTGACTTGACAATATGAGGTGAAAAACGTGAGATTCAATAAGCAAATCCTCCGAGAGAATTGAATTATAGTGAAATTTAAGGCTCCTTTCCATCTTATTGTTTGAATTTTTGGTAATGTACTGAAATGATTGAAGTAATTCTCTCATAGTGTCATATTGTTGAGTCATAATAATGAGTCTCATATTGTTGGAAAGATATTTATTAAAAATATATCTACACGTGCATAATACTTAGAAAACCAACTGACTGGTGTGTGGCAGGGGGTACTTGATCACAAACATGGACGACACTGTACCCTGATAAAGTTAATGAAACTACACCTAGTTATACATTGCCAAAAACCTGGAAATGCTTGTCAGAAGTAGAAGTTTCACCATCATTCACTGCACTAAAGGTATGCTACCAGTGTTAGAGAAAATATTTGTATTACTGTATTTACAACTACATACATGCACAGAGATACATTACATGCACAGGAAACATCCATAACGTGCTTTTAATACTAGGTAGAAAATAAGTATAAAAGTATAACGGAGAAAATGAAATAATTAGTCACTGCACCTATCAACGAGCATAGTTAAAGATCTCACTGGCAGCTGTTAAGGTCTCTTATCGTTCGCGGAAAAAATGACATTTTAATCCTGTCTGGTCTGCAATATATTTCCCTAACTTCGCATGATAAAATCTACCGTAGTATGTTGGATTTCGTAAAATATTATTGTCGTCGTCAGAAAGTAGATCGGCTTTGATTGCATAAAAAAGATCAAGTCTAAATTTTAAGCGACGATGTGAAAGCGATTCCCATCCCATTTGTTGCGGAAGGCTTGAAACACTATCGGAATTGTCATTACGAGCTTTTACATATATTGGTAGTCTTTGCTGCACGCGTTCTAACTCGGATTTTATATGGACCCCAAATTCCGTCCGCGTATTTCAAGTAGGGCACAACAAGGGAGAAGTAGCTCATTTTCCTAACATTTTCGTCGCATAATCGTCCGTCAGTCAACATACTTTATATTCTAATGTAGTTTTACGGTAGTTTAAACATTTCATCTGGGAATGCAGCATTTTTAACAACACATTCTAAAAGGTGGAATCCAGTATTTATCTTGATTAACGCAGTCACAGTGGAACGTCCTTGTAGGTAGGTTATTTTTCCCTCTAACTTTTCCATTCGTGATTAATGACTACTAAGTGATACCTATATGAATTTTGCACGTCAAATGGGATGGATTCTGTGAGCACTAAGTTTCAACTTTTTTTCTCCTCCCCGCTCAATATCAATGGGAACTTTTTGCTAGTTTGTTTATTATTCCGCTATTTCTTTCTTTCTTTGTCTTCACCTTGTCCCACTCATGGTCGGCGTTCTTTTCTTTCATTCTCTTCCTCCACCGCTCCCTGTCTCACGCCTCCTCCTCTTCCCATCCTCTCTCCCTCAGGTCCTCTCGCACCTTGTCCTTCCATCTCATCTTTGGTCGGCCCCTCTTCCTATTCCACCTCTCCTCTTCCCCACGTATTCTTTTTTCCTGAGCTGAACGTGCCCAAATCATCCGATGTTTAAACCTTCGTAATCCATTAATTTATCGGCCACAATCGGAATCATCAGTGGCAGTAGTATTATTTTAAACAATACGAACCAAAAGGTGGAATTCAGTATTTTTTGACACGCACAGTCGCAATGGAACCTCCTTAAAAGGCGTAAACGATCTACGCTGTCGGTACACCCAAATAACCAACCAACCAACCAACCGCTCATAAGCTGACGTGAGATGATGCAACACAAAAAAAGACTACGTCGTGTTTGGACCAGCCCAGCGTTAAAGGCGACGACGTCAGCTTCCGTCTGTCTCACCCCGGCCTCTCTTTGTGCGTGGTGTAAAGACACCGAGGCTTTCGGATATCACTGTCAGGTCAAAATGCCCACCGCGCAATTCCCTGGTCACCTTCCGTTTTGGGGGCTTTTTGGCGACCTTGAACGCTAGCGACGCCCGTGGGCGTCAGCTTTACTATCCGTCGATGAAAGGCACGAGTAAATCGTGCACGTTGCTCGTCCTCTCTGGTCAAGAAACTTTTTAAAAATGAAGAAAACCAGCCCTATCGTGAAATTTCGCCAGCGCGAGGCGAGGCTGTAAACGAGCAAATAATGGCGTCTCTCGTCAGAGGGCGGGGGGGTGCAGGGGGTTGGGACTGTCCGATTTTTACCCCGTCGGTGTTTGGGGTGAACGCGGTGTGCTATTTGACGAGTGGACATCAACCGCAAGCACGTGTCTCTGGTTAGTCTCCAGAGTTCGAGGCGATTTTCGTAATTTCATAGTTGAGACTAGGTTTGCCAACTCCAGGTGGCTGGAGCGGTAATCGTGAGTCGTTGAAGGCGCATTCTAATAACTTTTCAAATAAGTCGAAAAAATATTCTTGGACCACATTTTATTCAAGTACACCTGTGTATACGTTGGAAATCACCATACATGCAGGAATGTATATGATGCAAGAGTTATATTTCAAATTTTCGCCTTAATTAAAGCATTCTTTTAACTTGAATTTTCGGAGCGAAATTCGAAATTTACGAGAAAATCATATCTAAATACGCTTTTCTTACTCGGCATGAAACCTTGATATTTGTTAACAGTTATTATAATAATATGGAACTTATTTTTTCGCATTTAGGAGAAAATCTGTACATACATAATAATAGAATTGTTTCAAAATATATGCCGTGTACCATAAGAGTACTTGTTAAAACATCATTGAATTGCCAGGAAACCAAAAAGGTAGCATGCAGTTTTTTCACTTTTATCGATTGATATAACGAATAAGGACACGTATGCAAAGTTTCACGCAAATCTGTACATAAAAATCGCTCCAGCCACCTTAATAGCTGATTCCTGAAGAATAGAATCCTCTACTAGACAAGTCTGGAAGTCAGGAAACAATTTATTTAAACACATATTTAAAGCATACTGAAAAATGACAGTAACAACAGCAGAAATAAATACATTGGAACCAATGGAGATGTGTTGTTACCGAATCATGATGAAGTTTAAATGAACGGAGACAATTACTAACGAAGAAGTCCTACGAAGAGCTGGAGAGAAAAGAAGCATATTGAAAGAGTGCGTATAAGGAGGGACAAACGTATTACCAAGACTTATTGGAGACATTTTGCGAAGCAACAGCCTAATGGAAATAATATTGGAAGGATATATAAATGGAAATAATTGTAGAGTAAGTCCCAGAATGGAATAGATCGAGCAAATCATGAAGGACATCAAAGTAAATTGCTCTGCAGGAATGAAGCGGTTGGCAAAGAGGAGAGTGGGATGGAGAGCTGCTGCAAACCCATCTTCGTATTGATGACAACCGTTGATGGCAAGAACAAACAACGGGGGTACACACATTATTTTTTCAAAAGCTATTTCTATTTGAAGTGCGTATTCTTAAATATACAGGGCATGAATTAAACCGGAAAACCATGTTGAATTATGAAATTTTTTCGGTACTTGTGGGTATGTCACCACTCGAATTTTGTAGCACTGTTATACCTGGACGTGTATCGGGTTGCATTAATTGGAAAAAAGTTTGCATTGCGACTTATGGAATCATCAACGGGTGGATCCTAGTGGTAATCTGCGTTTTTTTCCTGAAAGGAGAATTGTATTTGGCTAGCAGATATCACCAACGGGAGGGTGTCTTGAAATCAACCCATCTACGATTCCCCCTTGCTCCCAAATCAACGTTGTCCGGATATCCGCAAAGTTGGCAACACTAGTTGAGGCAATCGATTGCCAAATATATCTAATATTCTTCGTTTTGGATATCTTGTATTGGAAATCGTCAACCTCGTGAGTTTACTTTGTGGGGCTTTTCATTCACGGTCGGCTAAGTATCAATACCAGTCACCCGAATGACCAAGAACGCCATCGAAACTAGATCAGAAGAGAGAGACTTCAAACCGCGGCTTGAGATAAATCCTGCACAACACTTAGAAACCTTTTCCACGGAAAATAAAGGATACTAGGAAAAGGGGAGAGTCTAATCTGTTGCTGACCAATCAGAAAGAACGTGAACCACACCAGAGAGAATATAACCTTAGAAATTGAAACCGACACGGTGGCTTGAGCGGTAATCGTCGGTCACTTGGTGTACATTTCAATAGTTTTTCTAGTAATCCGAAAAATACTAGGGCAGCATTTCATTTAAGTAGCATCTGTTTATGCATTCCACACCCAATTGCGCCAGTATATTGGGTTCCACACCCAATATACTGGCAGGAATGGAAATGAAAGAAATTTAAAAAATAATTTTTCTTATTTGTAGCATGTTAATTTGTTTAGCATGTTAAGTAAAAAAGAAACAAGTGAATTGAAGAATGAAGACCTGAGCTATTGATATTTATGTACGGAGTATTCAACATTCAGGTGAATATTGTATTTAAATATTATTTTTCAAATCCCTAACTCGACATGACACCTTGACATTCGTTATCAACCCTTATTATAATGTGATTTTTTAAATTTCGTGTTTCAAAAAAATCTCTTCTTATATAATTGTATCATTACGAAGCGTATCTCATGGGCCTTAAGAATACGTGATTAAATAGCGCTGAATTGTCAGTAAACCATATTTTTACTTTTACTTATAGATATCACTAATTAGAACTCTTATTCAAAGTTTTCCGCAAGTATGTCGACAACGTTGACACGAAAATAGCTCTAGTTATTGAAGATGGCAGATCCAGTCGCCGAAACGTCGGCAGTTCCCGTACTCCTGAGCCGGAGGAGAGCCGGAGAAGACGTCGTTAACTTTGGACTGTCCGTCGAACTGAGGGCAGGGACTGGATGGTGGTTGTGGGTGGTTTAGGTGAAGTCGTGGTGTTGTCTCGCCAATGTCCCGGTGCTCTGTGTTCCCCGAAGTAGTCTCAATCAGTCATTGTGTGTATATATCGTAGAGCATGTATACAATAGAGACGTTGTCGTAGGAGGGAGTATTCTCCGGAGCAACCCCCAAGGGTTGTGACGTCAGACGCGGTATTGCTGCCGATGATGCTTTATAACGAAATCAATGCTAGAGAAGTAGCTATATCATAAAAAATAAATCTCATTTGTGGCGTCTTTGATGGGAGAAAGAAGTTTTAAACGTATGCGATCGTGTATTGACAACGATTACTTTCGGACAAGGTGCAGTCAGCGATAAATTATGTTTTTTCATAATGAAAAGCACATTGGACGTACCTTACCGGAAAAAGATGAACTTAAAAGGTAGTTTTACACTGGCAAACTTATTGCCCAAGTTACTTGCAGCAAGTAAATGTTGACACAAATGGCAGATGTAAACTGCTGTGCAAGTCCGCTTGCAGAACCTGTAAAAGTTTTAGCTTTTCGCAAGCAGAATCTTGGTGTTGCCAGTGTAAACGGGAACCATTCTGGCTCTGCACTACCTCGTGACAAATGTTTCGCCAGAGTATAATCCTCCACAAGCTCTTGCAGAAGAAACTTACGGAAGTAACTTGCCAGTGTTTTCTGCAACATATTGGCTACAACAGTTGCTCCTTGAATCATATTTATTTTTCCCAAACAACAATATGTAATGAATTTTCTATCATTGACTTTGAAATTGACATATCCATTTGGTAAATTAAACAAGCTAGGGATACTGAAAACTCTCTGAAGAAAAAACGCGGTGTCTGAGCTGTTGAGTGATAAATCTCACTAGGGTACATACTATTTATATCGTCACGTGTATCAGCTTGATTTTGCCTCACTCAGCTAAAGTAACCGGACTTATCATCCGCTAAACTGGGGAAAACTGTATTTTATCCTGTAGCACAGGTGATTTTCCATACAAGTTTCTCTAATGAAGTGAAGTAGGTATTGAAAAACTACCACTCTTTTAGTCGTACACGACTTACTTTCCATTGGTGCAACTTCCTTAGGGGCTTAGGATGCTAAAAATACTGAAAGGACTTTATATCAATCATTGATTAGTAAATAGATGAATAAAAGGTATCCAATGTACAGAGAAAAGATTATTTTATTTCTAATTAGGGCAATCTACCGGTCAAGGTAGGTTCAAATGGAAGAGAGGAAAAACTCTTCTAGGTTTTCTCAGACGAAGTCTCCGATTTAGAAACACAACTGTCTATCTTCATCGCAGAATACGTCCTACCTCCATTCCGTCCATAAAGCCTATTCTTTTTCTTCCCATTCCCCGCTGTTCCTTCCCTTGGTGTACAGCCTGCAGCTACGCTATACCCAGCAAGCCACCTCAAGGGTGTGAGTTATTACCAGCATGAACTACCCTATAGCTATGCTATCATTGGTACAGAAACTATCTGTAATTATGTATTTGACAACAACGTAAAGACCTAGACGCGGTGCGCGTTCTAATGACCCCTATAGCTGTGAACGTGGGAGTTATTTATTTATTTATTTATTTAATTTTAAGTTCACCCAACATGAAACACAATAACAGGGTAAACTATTTTCACTGTTAATCATAATAACATAAATAATACAAAATAACTTAATGCAATAATAATTCAAATAATTAACAAAACATTGAGTTAAAATTATTGCTCCTGTTAGGGACACCTATACCAGAAAGGCCGAAGTATAAGAGTTGGAAGGAAGATATTTCACGTGATGGTGTCAAGCTAAAAATACTATTGATAAGAGCAATGGGAATCACCCACCCAACTATTTCCCTGAACATGGGAGTACATTTTTATGCAAACTATAGTGTTTTGTTCCAAAAACGTCATCTATTTATTTTAATTTTTTTGCGAGCTTACTTTTTACTGAGTCGATGTGGGTGTGTAGAAGGACAGAGAAGGAGCGATGGATGCAAAGGAGGGCAGGTGGAAAAGTGCTTTGTAGGGTGGGGGAGGAAAGGAAACATCTGGGTGTAATTAGGAAGAGAGACAAAGTACCTAGGTGGTTGGAGGAGGTAATGAGGGGCGACGGGTTGCCTAAGACTGTGATACAGGGGAGGATGTTGGGTGAGCGGGGAAGGAGAAGATAGGGAATAGGTTTTATGGACGGGATGAAGAAGGGTAGGATGTACTTACTCTGAGATGAAGATAAAAATACGATCGGTAGACGTGGCTCTGCACTTGAAAAAATCTTGAGGATCTATACTCATTTCCATTTAAAACTGCCTTAACCGGTAGATTACATAACAATAATAAATATAAAATATAGCAATTTTGTCTAAAAAATGCTATTTCAAATTCTTCAAAAGAAGTAATAAAAAGCAATGACACAATTTTAAAATCATAGCGTCAGTGAAAGAATAATATTGTGAGCCGAAATATATGGGCACGATGAGTATTCTAACGTGATATACGGAATCCGATACTTTAACATTTAGCATATAAGGCAGCCGCTCCCCAAAGTATGGGTCTTGCCTCATTAGTGGGTTCCGGGCGATGCTTTGGTGGGTCGCTGGACAACCGGTCAGGTCTGCAAAAATATACTTATACTTTTTATGCTTTGAAAAAATAACAAACGTATAAAATTACTTTAATGAAAAAATCGTTAATGAATATGTCTGTTAGCAACTGGAATGAAATACAGTGTTTTTTGAACAATCGGTCAGTAGTATTACCAAACAAGCTTAAAGAAATCCTTTTTTTTTTTCAAATTATGTACCTCTAGTATTTCTTTCTTCATCTCAACGTATGTTCTACCGTTCTTCATCCCTACCAGAAATCCTTTTCTGTTTCTTTCCCTTCCCTACTTAGCCAAAATTCTTCCACTCAATCACGGCCTTGAACATCCCCTCTCCCCTTCAATACCTCTTCCAAGGTGGGTCGAGAAAGTATTTTCAAACTTTAAGGTGAGTCCCAGGGCAAGAAAGTGTGTGGACCGTTGTCCTATTAGGGATAAACTACAATGATAACGCACGCGCCGTCTAATTTCACACATACTCGTGTATTGGGTGTTTTCTTTCTCTCTCTTTTCTCAACCCGATGCCCCTCTTGCCCTCCTCCCCTTCCTCACGCCTCCCCGCGATGCGTGGAATGTTCCAAATCCATTGATTCATCGAGGGGACGGGAGAGAGGACAGAGGGAGCGCGTGTCCCTTTGCGCGCCTCTGTATTTGCTAATTTGCCGCCACCGTCATGTCACGCCCCTCCCACCCACCCCCCCGGCCCATCTTGCTCGGCGTGTGCCGGGGCATCCGTACTTTCACCCCACCCCTCCCCTTCACCTCCCCCCTCCCCTCCCCACATGTTCCCTTCCCCTCCAGCCCCATATTACACGTCATGCTCTTCGTCATTTTTCTCGGCCACTGCGCTCCGTGCGCCTTTCTACAAGCGTCCTGCCTGCGTCACACGCTTCCCCGTTTTCCTTTGATCACCTTGTCATCCATACCTGCCTGCCTGCCTACGGTTGCCAGCTCTCATCTACATCTATCTACTCATACATAAATACATACCCATCACGTCAGTTGGGTCTCATACCCATCACGTTACCCCCTGCCACACACCGTTGAGGTGGTAAAAGGATAAAAATGTACCATTACTGATCGGTAATCGACATCATTAAGTAGTCCACCGGATAAAGGTAAATTTTCATGGAATTCGGAGAACATCCTCCAGATTTTTATGCGTGCAGGGCCCTATCTACCCCTAGTGTTTCTTTCTTCATCTCAGCGCACGTCCCACCATTCATCATCCCTACCATAAAACCTATTCTCTTTCTCCCTTTTTCCCCGCTTGCCCAACCAAACCACTGCATTACCACTTCCAGCCACCTACCCTACCTCACCCTAATCTCATCCAGAAATTTCCTCTCCTCACCAACCATGTCAAGCACTTCCTCATTTGTCTTCCTTTCCGTCCTCCGCACCTTCTCCATCCTCATCCACACCTACATCCCGATTGTCTGCAGCCAGTTCTCGTCCTCCTTTCTGATTGTCCACGTTTTTGCTTCATACATCGCCACACTCCGTATTAAGCTCCACATCGGCCTCTTGTTTATATCCGTATGCAAGGACCCCGTTGTCACCTCCCTTTTATTACTGAACGCTATTCTCCTCCTAATATCTTTGCTACTATGCCCCTTTTCTTCTAGCGTGCTAACCAGTAGCTTGCCGTAAAACAATCGATGATGAACTATCAAGGAAAAACAGATGATGATGAAAGAGGAAGAAATGATGATGATTAAACAAGTAGACGATGAGGGAATAACCTATTTGCTCTTGTAATACCTGAATATATTACTAATAAACCGTTAGCAGGGAAACCTGCACGTAGTACATGTAGCGCAACTTACTGCCAACTGTCAAATAATACTTCTACACCTTCAATGGAAGATCGCTAATCCGAAAAATAACAGAAGTATCTGAGGTGGAGACCTATTGTTGAAGATTTACTTTTAAGGTTTTACCGCGACTTTTAATTCCTAGGATTTTTTCGGCATTTCATATTTCACAGAATATGTAGAATTAAATATATTTCTGGTATGTGTCATTAAATTAATTCAATGTTGAATTTATTTTTGATTTATTTCACTACTGAATTCATTGAATCATCCACTTGTGCTGTTCCAAACATATTTAACTTCCAGTTTTCAGGGTTGATCAGCTTCAAATGCATGATTCACTTCGTAATAAATATTTTTTTATGAATATTAGCCCTTCATTATTTTATTGAGCGGCATGGATATTCTTCTGTTGGTTAAATAGAATTTTTTTAGATTGGGGATTGAAATATCTCTAACACTACGTACTTGCATCACGCATAGAACATAGGATTTTTTTACTAGAGAGCCATGGGTATTATTATATAAGTTTTCATATGTCAGTTGTTATTATATACGTTAAGATAATATTATATAAGTGTAAGCTAATTTTAAATGATTTTACTGATGTTGGTTTGCAGTGACGAACTAATGTGACTCCCCTACGCTGGGGTAACTTTCCGTAAAGTTTTAATCGCAAAGTTCAAACGTTATCGGAGGGGAAAATGGAAGGTCGATGGAATCGCACTGAAAAGTGCTGTGTTTAGAAAAATCCATTGAGCCACATTCACTTAAACGTGTACCAGAACTGGGTACCTTCTTCAGCCCCTGGTGAGAAAAATTGCGATTAGCCCTCTGCGAAGAGACGAGGAAGACATTTTTAAAAGTATATTTCATTTGATTCTTTCCATCTTTAAGCTTAAATCAGGTTGGTCAATTAACCACGAAAACTGTGAATTTAGCGTGAATTTCGATGATCGTGGAATTACCGTGAATTGGCCGTGAATTTCGTTTGTAAACCTTTTATTTGGGTATTTGTTGGCTCTCCATTGTCGAATCGGATTTTGAGATTGTGAAAAAGTGAGCTTCATTTCGTCCTGGTAATGTTACATAATATGTTGCTTTTAGTCACACAATTCTGCTGCTATCAACTTCTCTTCGTAATCCCTAGCGGAGCCCTTTTAAAACTGGAGGAAACTTAGGAAAAGACATTCTCATTTCTTTGAACAACAACTCGAGTACATTAGTTTTTCATTAGATTGATAAGAAATGCGTTATTTTATAAGCCTTTTATCTAGCCCTTTTACTAAAACAACTATTCCTTATTGGGTCATAAATGATTTGCCTATTGTATATTTCCGTAAAATTGTAAATCATAATATTTTACAAGGAGAGGTAAAACACAAATATTGAAGTGAGATCTATGGCTTTCCCGACGTGTATTGATTTTGGGGTATTTTCGGGTTTCCCACCTCTATCTATTCGCCTGACCCTGGGTGTGTGTATATATATATATATATATATATATATATATATACACACACCCAGGGTCAGGCGAATAGATAGAGGTGGGAAACCCGAAAATACCCCAAAATCAATACACGTCGGGAAAGCCATAGATCTCACTTCAATATTTGTGTTTTACCTCTCCTTGTAAAATATTATGATTTACAATTTTACGGAAATATACAATAGGCAAATCATTTATGACCCAATAAGGAATAGTTGTTTTAGTAAAAGGGCTAGATAAAAGGCTTATAAAATAACGCATTTCTTATCAATCTAATGAAAAACTATATATATATATATATATATATATATATATATATATATATATGCCAGTTTTTAAGTCTCGAGGATGCAGAGCGACTCGTTTCCCGAAACATCGGCAGGAATAGAGAGAGAAAGAGATCCGGTATTTTCGGGTTTCCCACCTCTCTCTATCTATTCAACTGACCCTGGGTATATATATATATATATATATATATATATATATATATATATATATATATATATATATAATATGCCAAGAGGGTGGCCGATAAAAATATAGAGACAGAAAAAAAGGACACTCACAAATTGAAACTTCCGATATTTCGGTGAAGACTAGCTCCACCTTTCTCTAGGGTAAGAGTAGGAATCATGATTCATTTGATCATGATGCGTTTAACCTCCATCCTGGAACAGCTTTACCATTTCATGATTCCTACTCTTACCCTAGAGAAAGGTGGAGCAAGTCTTCACCGAAATATCGGAAGTATAATTTGTGAGTGTCCTTTTTTCTGTCTCTATATTTTTATCGGCCACCCTCTTGGCATATTATATATTTATCACCCGAGTGATTTCCCAAGAAGTTTTATACATATATATATGCGCCAGTTTTTAAGTCTCGACATCAGCCCTGAAGACGGAGAGCGACTCGTTTTCCGCAACATCGGCAGGAATTGGAGAGAGAAAGAGATCCGGTGGGAAACTCGAAAATCCCCCAACACAAATATTGAATTTTTACGCAAGTAAAAGGTTTATTTCACGATTACTTTCAACGCACTACGTACTACGTCATTATCAAGTCACCACTCAATAAAGACGTAGTACGTTGAAACTAGTCGTACAATAAACCTGTTACTTTTGGAAAACTGGAATATCTGCGTTTAACCTCCATCCTGGAACAGCTTTACTATTTCAGCCATGAATTGTTAGTTTATGTATTATACAAGATGTATAATATTCTACGACTCTGCGTTTAATTTTAACTAAACCTTGAAAATGGAGATTTTGACCTTTTTATACCGTGAACTTGACGTAATTGAACGAGTGGCCACCATGTAAAGTGCTGCCCATCTAGAGTATTTTAATTAAAAAACGACGGTGAAAACTTTGATGCGGAAAAGTTTGTTACGAAAAGTTTGGAGAAAATTGCCGTTTATCGTAGAACTTTATTTGGAGAGTATAATTCTACGTAGGTATCCAGCCAATATTAGCATTTTCACCGCGGGGATGACATGTTAGAATATCTAGGGTAACTGAAACTTTTGAGGTACTTTGAGCGAGATTCTTTCCTAGTAATAATTGAGATCATATTCAACTTTTATTTTTAAATTTAAGCAGCAGTAAAAAGCATGAGGTAAATATTGTGGCATTTATGACTCAAAAACTTTGTTTTAAATGACTGAAATCCTCAGTATTTAACAAAGTATATATTTATTAGGTTTTAAACTGACTCATTTTTTCACTCTCTTCACTGGAAACGCCCTATAAACCGAAGTTTTTTTTGCGATTCTGTAAATTACTGCGGTGAGTAATTGATTTATGTTGAATAATAGTTTGAGAAAGCATATAAAATACACGCTGTTTAATTACTGACCAAATCTAATCCTTAGATATTCCTCATTTTTTAGATAAATTCTCTCGGAAGTGCAAACCCGACCCTTTTCCCATGTAAAATGGCTTGTATTTATTTTGGCAAATAGCTCGAAATGTGGTATAGGAAGTGGCTGATATTTTGTTATCATTGAAAAGACGAGATCTTTTTCTTTGTAACGAGACTCATTTCAATACATATTTATATTCTTCACTTAAAATTCCTCGATTTTTATGCTAAGTGATGCATCGCTTAAACTAAGTTTAAGTTCCATCGGGAAGGAGTACAAACTCAGATGACGATCATTCCCCGAAGTCACAGGATCACACCTGGCGGACGACGATTGCCGTCTGTCAGCCTTGAACGTGTTAAACCTATGTTAAGGCTAAGAAAGAGTTTAAGGGAGGTGAGAAAGAGTAGAAGGAAACCATGAGAAGCCATTAGCTTACTCTATAAACGAGAGAAGCCTTAAAGGGCTTATAGTTTAACATCCCAACCAACAAGCCGATTACGCTACCCGAAGCATTCTTTTCTGCGGCGTGCACCCACGTGTGAGGGTCGGATATTTACATCTCAATACGTCGTCTACCAATGGAATAATCACACTCTGGCCCCGATTCGAATGAAGGCGAGACAGTAGGACTGTGCCATTCACCAACTGCAGTGTTTTCTTTTTTTTTAGAATCATTTGTCACATTAAGCTATTTCAGGAATCGTGCAGCATCGTCATCATTGGTCGTTCAATCCTAAGATTGGCTAACTTCAGTCCTCCATTCTTCCCTATTTAATGCTAGTTCCCTTACTCCCTGGTAGTTCTTCTAAGTATTTTCCTCTTTAATTGGTCTCTGTATTTATTTCTTGACCTTCCTCTTGGAACCTTTCACTCTATTTCTCCAATTATATTCTCCACAAATCTATTGTGCCTCAGGGTGTGACCTTTCCATCCCGTTCTTCTTAACTGTATAGTGTTTCATGTGGTCCTTTCCTCTTCTACTCGTCTGTATAGTTATTCATTCCTTCGAATAATGACAATACCAATTTTGTTTCAAACCATAGAGTTTTTGTGAAGCTTTGTGGATTGGAACATGGTTGGTATTGTCATTATTCGAAAATGGACTTTAACAAAGTTACGCCTGAAAGGATTGAATTCTTCATCCCTTATTTTATCCGCCCATTTGATCTTCAGAATCATCCTCCAACCCAAGTTTTCGAATGACCGTGATATTTTCGGTCTGCTTCCCCAATGGTCAATGTTTCCGATCCATAGTGTTCCACGCTCCACACGAATTATGTCGCATACTGTGTCCTCGTTTGTAGTCCTATCGTCTTTGAATACAGTAGTTTCCGTTTCATCATGAACGCTTTCTTAGTTGGGCTCTTCTACGTCTTCGTGTCCGTTGTGGTTCTTGGTACCTACGAGGTGGGTGAGGGAATCCACTTTCTCTAATTTCTCTGATCTGTGCGTGACTTTTGTATTCAGCTTCTCTTTTCCGCATACTAGGTTTTTTGGTTTTCTTCTTACTTATTTTCATGTTATATTCTTAAAGAATTTGGTCCATTGTTGTGAGTGATCTTTGATGATCATCACGTTTTTTGCTATGATTAAGATGTCATCTTGGAAGCGAAGCATGTTTATTTCTTCTTGTGCAGCAAGACGGGTAATAAAAATCTGCTTGGTATTGAGCTCGGCAGATACGGTACAGCTTCTCGGCAGTCAGCAAAATGAAAGAGGTAAGATTTTCTCCATCGCGTGCAAAATGTCCATTAATTTTATGGATAATGTGTGCTTTTAGTTTTTTGTTCACGTTTTCATTTTCTGGATTATTCATTGTGGTTTCTCCAAAATTTCGCAAAAAATACACATTTTGTTGGCGTATTAACTGCACGACTGATCTATTCAATATGGCTTACTGTGCCGATGCTATTTTAACACGTAGCTTTATGACACAAGATATAAATTTCGTAATAATTGTATTATATATGCACGGATTTTCTTCTAAACGGTAAGTACTACATTTGTTATTACTATAATTGTTGCCAACAAATATAAAGGTGACACGCCGAGTCCAATTTTGGAAAAAACGTAGTTCAATATAATTTCTTCTAAATTTCCAATACAGCGCCGAAAAATCTAGTCATCGTCTAGTCACGTGTTTACGAGATTTAAACTCTCTCTTTAGGTGGCTACCTGGATGGCCGAAATGCATGCATAGCAATTAAAATTCCTTTGCTTTATTGATAAATTGGATACATTTTTAATTTAAATTTACCTGTCAATTGATCTCTTTCTTGAATTATAGCAGTCTTGCCGTCGCGTGCATGACGACAAGGGATTCTTTTCTTCCAAGTGGTTTCATCGCAATCGGCTGGCGCTTCGAATAGTTAGTTAACCTTTACGCCGCGCCACTCGCTCAGCAGTGTGTGGATGCCTCATTTGCGTTCCCCGCTGGCTCTCTTCTCCGTCCCTGCACCTGGTGGCGCGTTTTCGAACTACCTCGCCGCTCCTCGGCTCCCTTATCTGCCACCCACCTCCTCCTCTCCTTTATCGTGCTTTCCCTTTCAATCGCTGGATGGCGTCACTTCGAAGGTTTTTGGAGAGCGAGATAGGGAGAGCAGAGAGCTTCATCCCCGGGTGTGGTGATGGCGCTATTCTCCGTGAATTGATTTTGAATCGTTATTACTGAGTAGTAGTTTGAGGGGGCGGTATGGGGGAGGAGTTTGACCGGTTTTACATTTTATTTTATTTTTATTTTATCGAGTGAATCCCGAGAGAGCCCGATGCCGCCGTTTTTTCGCCACGAAATGATAATGATGAAGTTCTGTCTCTCCCTTTTTTTATTTTACTGCTTTGAGCGGAGGACTGCAGGGCAGTGAGGACGGGAGGAGATTAATTTACCGTCGTCCACACGTGAGGCCCTGTAATGATGTTGACATGACGAGATCATTTTGCCGTTGGATTTCTTCGCCTCTGGGATTTTTTTCTCACACAACTCTTTCCTCGTGTGGACCCACGGAGGTTAAAATGAAATGGATGAGGCATGGCCATGAACGCTTACCTACGCGTGAAGGTGAAGCGAGAGCATGGGAAGGGTTATAGCTCTCGGAAAAGTTCCTGGCGCAGACCTGCGCGGTGAGGAGGGGAGGTAGGGAAGGAGGGAGTGGTGGGAAAAGACTTGAGGGGAAGAGAGGAAGGCAAAGAGTGTGGTAAGAACGACCGAACTACTTCGCCTAGAAGGCACGAGTGACACACACATAATGCAGGTGATTGAAATCACCACTGCTGTGACTTTACTATTGAACATGTCTTGAGGTCTCGTAATGAGATTAGTCGAAATGGGACTCAAGTAGTGGTGAGTCATCCCACTTTTGGAAACGCTTGTGTTGGCAGCTGTCAGAAAGGTTTTCTTACCCTCCACAAAAAAATAAAGTCTTCCTCCCCGTTTTGCAGCATTTTGAAGGTTCCATAGCACACGTCCCAAAATGCCCATTAGCGCAGCGCCATGAACTTTTGCGAAATCTATTTATAGTGCCAAGTAGACGTGGTCTAACGGTCACAAAATGTCGCATTTTTCCTGGATTTATAGAGTCCAGAAAAATAAAACTTAAACCGCGACCGAAACTTAAGCCAGACTAAGACGTAAAAATGTGCAGACTGTGTAATGGCGAAATAGGCTCTAAGAATCAAGTGGCATATTTTCTTCGTCTCTATTTTTACCTACTGGGGTTGAGGTTTTTTGTTAAACGCTCGAGGCAATTTCAATCGCGTAACTAAGGAGTCACGTGGTAAAATAACGAATGTCTAGAGATTTTGGTGAGTTCGAACCTTTCGAATGGACAACTCAAGCGTCCGATATGTTGTTGATTTCGTCTCTTGTCAGGATTTTTACGCGATAAACTTGGTGATAGAAACTCGATCGGAAAGGTTGAATGAAATTTTCAAGAGTGATTCAAATACACCAATATATAGAGCGGTTCGTTATTGTTAGTTACGTCATTGGAATTATCTCGAACGGTTCAAAAACAACCCCCAGACAAGAGCAAGAGGAGAAAGTTTGGAAATCTTTCAATACCCACAAGGTGTTATGGAGGTGCGACTGCAACAAGGAAGATCTATTTGGACGGTTGAAATTAAGGTATGAGATAGTGCCGAAACTTGGCGGCAGTCATCCTGCGCGCGAAGAGTCACGTTAAGGAGGGGAATGTGCACCACGTGGAAGGGAATGGAAAATGGGAAGAAGTGTGAGGAGATCAATGCTTCCAACCTAAATGAACTTAAGGGGGTAGGATAACACGTCAAAAATAACGTTTTCAGACATACTGGGTTTACATCTCCATAGTTACATACTAGTAGATGTAAAAGTCCTGCTTTCTCCAATCGGCCCTAAAAGATGAGGCAAACTTTTGTTTTTGAAGCTGATTCTTATCGTATACGGGAAAAAAATAATATTGCAAACTTTACTAAAATATACCTACCATTGTCAACGTTGTACTTCTCTGCAATAAGGTGTGATACGAAAACAAATAAACGTATTCGTCATGTAAGTATCCTTCACCTTTTACTTGTCATTTCTCGATATGTAAATGTCATAGAGTTTTTGTAATCGTGTCAACCGATGAGGATGCCATGCGTTGCGAGCTGGCGTGCAGGCAGCCCCATTTTTCCACCAGTGTCCCGCAGTCCACTTGAATTGCCTCCTCTTTCAACCAAATCTATAGCCCATTTACGAAATTCTTTTGATTTTTGGCCTATTTCAACTGGCGTTATCGAAAAATATCTTCTTCCATTAACCCGAGAGTGAGGGAAAGGGTCAGAATCATGTCGTACAATGTTTACTATCCAAACAAAGCTGCATCAGAGTGTGCTGATAGTGTTACAAACTCATCGGAGACGCTCATTCATGTGATTGGATTTAGAGTCATGCAGACCATTTCAGGTAATAACAATAAAGGTTCAATCCGTTCTGGCGTAGCTATGTGGAAGTCCATTTTCAAATAATGACAAGCTCAACTATGTTTAAATCCACAGAGTATTTTTATTGGTACTACTAGTTTCATAGCTAGGTACCTGATGATGACGCCGTAGCGTTGAAACTAGTTGTATCAATAAAAATACTCTGTGGATTTAAACATAGTTGACCTTGTCATTATTTGACAATAAAGGTTTGTAATTTTTAAAGTCGGTGACAAATATTGGCTATCTTGGGAACCCTGATAGCCAAACGCGAAGACTACCATACTCCCCCATGCGAAGCTAGTTCCTAGGCAATGAACTCTTCCTCTGAAAAGGGTAGGCTGCGCGACTGCCACCATGTTTCACTACCAGTATAACAAAGTATTATTCAGCAAGCGGCTGGAGAGACGTGTGTCAGGGGATGCTATGACACCAGGCATGAGAAATAAATGGAACAGAAAAAATGAATTGTAGGAGGGAGAGGACGAAAACTATTTGTATGTTAAAGGATTTCATTAATGTTAATGACTTTTTTGGTTATTTTACTCTCCACAGAGTCCGAATAGGTACGTCAACTACCATACCTTTGTACCTTTTGGGGATCACGTTTTACAGACATGTGTAATTTGTTGAACATATTCATCGTGAATGATGTATTTTTTTCTTAATTTCCTGACTGTCTGCAATTCCTCCGCTATCCTGTTTTTTTCACGTTTTTCCGGGATTATTTTTTCGTTTTAAAATGTCTCGCTCAGGTTTCTATGTGTTTGTTCACGTTTTTAAGTTAATGGATCATAAATACGCTGGCGAATGCGCCCCTCGGAATAATGACAACGAAAACGTACGCCAGGGGGGTTGTTACGTATTTCAAAAGCGTGTGCACCTTTGGTAATGAGGAGCGCACATGATACAGTGGCACGTTTTGTTTTTCGGTGATGAGTAATTGCTCCACCTCAAGGGAGCTGGTTTGGTTTGGTTGAATTTAAAGCGAGGTGGTGTGCCGGCCGAAGAGCACATTAGGGGAGGTGGATTGTCCCCAGGACCACCGCCTCCGTTAGAAGTTTAAAGGAGTGGTTCGAATGACAGGACGCGCGCGTTCATGCATTATTGCAATATATTGCATTACAAATCTCCCCCTTCGGTGTGATAATTACGGTGGACGAACGCGAATCAAAGAGACGATGCTTAGGGAGATGATTGATGAAGAGTAAAGACCTCGCCTTTACAAATGCGAATCTCTTTTCAGCGTAAGATACCTCCAGATTTTATGTGATATAGTTTGGGAATTGCTCGAGTACTTTGGGATAATTGGAGACTTGTTTTAATAAATTCCGGGCTGTGACTCAATCACCTGAAAAGAGTTGACATATATTGAAACAGATTGGCCAAATAACTTGGAACGCATTTAATTTTATAAAGGTAAATTGTTTAAATTAAATGTATTAATCATAGGACAATAAGTTTATTGATTATTCCCGGAAAGTGTTCAGTAAAATAAGTATTAATGGAATCGGTTAGGAAGATAACGGTTGGAAGAATCTGAGGTGTGCAGAGTGTGTTTATGTCTGGGAGAGGATGTATTATTTGCTTTATTTTGTAATATTGTAGGTGCGTTGGAAAGAAATTATATTTAGCATTTGTGGATTTAGAGAAGGCATGCGACAGGGTAAATAGAAATAAGTTGTGAAAGGTTTTGAGTGACTCTGGTTTGATATAGCAGTTACTAAATGCAACGAAGGCGATGTATGATAATAATAATTAAGCGTGAGAGGGAATGGGTAATTATATTAGTGGTTAGAAACAATTTCCATAGTAATCTACCGGTTACGGTAGGATCAAATGAAAGGTAGTGAAATTTATCTGAATTTTTACATGTGCAGGGCGTAATCTACTTTCTAAGTACTAATTTCTTGCCTCCGACTAATTTCTCTCTTCATCTCCGCATGCATCCAGCCCTTCTTCATCCCATCCATAAAACATGTTCTGTTGTTCTCTTTCCTTCCCCTTCCCTGCTTTCCCAACATCCTCCCTTTTATCACGGCCTGCATCATCCCTACGTCCCTCACTACCTCTTCCAACCTCCTACTCTGCCTCCTCCTAATCACCTTAAAAAGTTTCCTATCCTCACCCACTATACCGATCGCTTCCTAGTTTGTCTTTATTTCTGTCCACCGCGCTTTCTCCATCCGACCTAAGTATCCTATTTTTTAGAGGGAAAGCCAGGAGGATTGGTTAAAAAAATGCCGCCGTTGCGTCAGCGACCTAAGAGTAAATCCCGTTCACACGATACTTGTTGACATACACCTCGATAAACTGTTAATCAAAGTCTGTTATTCTATGCTGGGAAATATTCGTTTTCGTCGGAAGATATCGAATTTATCGTCGCACAATGAGAATTTACCCGAGTTAACGATTTATACGGTATCAACGGTATATATGCATCCCCGGAACTTCTCATTCGTGACTTGGCTCCCTCCACGAGTAAACAAGCTATGAAAATGTCACCAAGGAATTGATGACCCCCGTGAAATACGCACTTAATCGAAATGGTGCTGTCGCTGTAATTTGTCGTGAAAATGAGATGCCGGTCGCTGGAGTAATGTTACGTGATTTTACCGTGTCTGAAGTGGAGCACATCGTTGTGATTGTGATGCTATTCTGCGAGATTGTTTTTTTTTCGAGGTAAATTGCACGGATTCGGAGAGTTTTCAAACTCAAATTTGCATACAGGCAACTCAGACTAGAAGCTGAAGCGTGGACTAAAGAACGGAGTAGATGTATCGACGCACGAAAGCGAGGCAACCATATTATATTCGCAAAATGATTCACCCAACATGGCACTTTGTCTCAAAATTTAACGGAAACTTGAGTGAAAATGTTTATTATTTCCATTTTGCATTTTTTAAGATATTACTACGGTACCGCGATATTTCCGCTAGTAATAACCTATGTCCGGCGTTTTAAGTAGGCAACTGATCCATTCAAAATGGCCAATTGCGCATTCCATAGGCTTCAATTTTTCCCTGAGCCGCCGTATCGTATGTTTCCATCCACTCCTTCCTTTAACCATAGAGAAAAACGCACAGTGAATTTTTTTGCACCGTAGACGCTGAACGGAGTTGGGAACGGAGAGGTGCAACACAGATGCCGTGCGACGACATTAGAAAATTTTGCAAGTCAAAGTCAAGGCCTCATTTTAATGGCTCTTGGCCATGATGTCGACTTTACAACGTGGAGAAATAACCCTGCTAACACACGCACGTACTTGGAGGCGTCTTAAAAAAAGTGCAAAATTTACATAATTCCTACTCATTTGAAGTACCTAATGCCACATTTTATGTCGATCGCCTGCCCTCATAGGAAGAAAACCGTAGCTCAGCTTCTACAAACAACCAGCCAACCTGAAACATGATATGCCTATAAAATGTTGCCACCGTAAAAAGAGCGTGTAAATTAAAATAAGAAATCATGAGCGTCAAAAAACTTAAGTCCCGTGAGAATTCAACTCGGGAAAACTATAAATCATTCACATCAATGAAAATATAGCCCCATTCTGCACACGCTGAGTTCACTAACTACTTCTAGAAAACAAAAATTAGTGTTTACTCGAGTTCACTAGCAAATATCTTTCTTCTTGGAACACTTTTGTAACCATATTTCATGTTTCTCATTTCCAAAACTATGCTCCGCAGTTGCTTTGCAGTGGAGCGGATCTCCTTCCCACTATACGGACGACCAGGAAGCATCCTCGCTTATGTATTTCTTCGACGGAAAAACATTTTGCTGTGGAAATGTAACCGTGCGCCCTTTCACTGCGGCTCATTCCTGTGAGCTACATTTTCCATCATCACGTCTTTTCTTCCTTTTCTCTCCCGCAAAACTCTTTTTAAAAATATAATAAGATTTAATTCCCTCTCAAGCTATAATTCACTCCCTTCAAGGCATTCAAGGTTCTATCTAAGCAAATGAGATCCCTCCATCCTTTTCCCGGTAGCCTCGCTTCCAGCCTCCTCTAAATAAACACACCTACACACACATGTACAAGTTCCGCACAAATTACAATTTTGTCCTCCTCCTCAGAAACCGTTATAGCGTTTAATGTTAGTCCAAGATAATAGCGCAGTTAACATTTTTAAATCCAGCCAATCGGTAAGCACGTTCGGTTAGCAGGGAAAGCGAGTCACGTGAACGAAGAATGCAAGTTGGTGGCTTTTCTTTACGTCATATGGTCTTGAAAAAATCGTTTACTTTTCATTACTTTCTAAATCAAATCAGTATATTTCATCGAACCATGGTATTTGATTTTTTTTGTGTTGTTGTAAGTGATTGGGCGCACTTGTGCCCGTGATTATGACTCTGCTTTTCATGTTTTGATGCACAGTACACAATGGAGGAACTGGGATTTTAACTCGTCTCTGCTTATTTCCGTATATTTAAGTTTTCATACGCCAGTTCAAATAATTTCTAAGTGGTTTATCATGAGATAATTTACGTTTAACATCGAATAACATGACATCGAAAACATTCATTGAAAATCATGTTGGCTGCTACTGATCCATGATGGCGTCGCGAATAAGTCATGTCTGCTTCACCGAAAGGCCTTTGAAAGTAAGAACCCTGTTGGTCGTAGATTTGAATGCTCAACTGCGCTATTATCTTTCAAGCACTCAAAACGAAAATTTTCTGCTTCAATATCGTCTGTAACTCTGCTCCTGGCCTGTTTTGCAGTGCTCTACCTAGTGCGCAGGGTCTTAAGCGTATGTAAGGCGGGTGCGCTATTGTGTAGCGAAGTGATTAGCGCACTAGACCGAATGAAAAGTGCTCGGTATCCTAACCCCTCGTTATACCTTGCAATCAGTTTATTTACTCCCCGGATCACATCTGCCGTGCAGTCCTTTTCAACGCGGCAGGATGGCAGTTGAAACACGAATGGAAGTCAATTAAGTTTGGTTAATATTCTAAAGACTTAAATTTCCTGTTTGCTTAAAAGGAGGCTTTTGTTCGGTCATTTATATGGGGAGAAAGTCACGAATAATATTCTGCTCGATGTGGCATTAAGGAAAATTCATGCTTGATATGCTTCCTTTTATGTGAGCCGATACTGTCATGGTTGCTCTATTTTATTACTTATTTCTTACTCAGATGTTTTTCGTTGATGAGAATTAGTGGCTGAAACCTTTATTTGACCTTGTAGAGATGATTCAACCTTAAACTTAACATCATTTGAGTCCTCTCTTGGTAATAACTAAATTAGGGTGGGGTCAGTGAATACAGAAATGCAATTGGAGGACGGGAAATATTTTAATTTACGATTCTCGTGCGTGCGGATAATTGTTTGCTTCAATATCTGAGCTTAAATGTGAAACTATGGTTATCATTTGTGGATCCGTACGCTTTGCGAACTAGGAGCTGAACTAGATGGGAGGAGGTATTTTATCTACTGGCGGTTTTGTAGTTAAAGCGTGACTTCAGTACTTTATTTATTTGCCAAATGTAGAATAGCTTAAACTGTGTTTCCAAATGTTTCTCAAAAACTAGAGGTCAAGAAATTAATTATTGAGGAAATCACTAATCGTCTCACCGTAGGACGTGTGACTTCATAGTTTTTATCACGCAATAATATCTGCGACATTTGTATTAGTGCGAGGATTACGTATTCTGAATTTCTGTACGAAAAGATTGTTTGAGATCGAATGGAGGGAAGTCTACAGTTAAGAAATTTCTGAATTTGCACCATTATCGCCAATCTTGGCATCATGTAATTCACGGTGTTAGGCTCAAAATTTTCGAATGGGAAAAATAGACTATGAATTGCTCTTTCGCGTGGAAATTTTTATGAAGGGAGAGATTACATTTTTTCAATGCAAGGGATTTATTTCACTTTCATTTGACCATTGAGTGAAAAAAACTGATCGGCATTTATTTCTTCACGCATGTGGGACAGTATTATACTATACCAGCTTTGAGACTCTTGCGAATTAAGTTTACTTTTGATAAAATTTGAGTTACATATAATCACGCACATAATGAGTGCATTACGAAATATTTAGGCAGTATTTCGTGGAATTTAAATACTATGGTTGTATAAAAAGATGCGCCATTTTCCACTAAAAACTTGGCTAATTATGACTCATTTTTTGTTGTAGGTACTTTAAATGCCATTTATCTTCAACCTGTAGAAATCTGAGTCATAATTAAAATTGTTTTTTTTTCTGTCAAATCATCATTTATCTGTCCTTAAGAAATCTGGGTCTTACTAACATTTGTTCTTTTTTGTGTAAAATTACGCATCTGTTTATCCATCTATAGGAATAGGAATACATACTATCATTCGTGATTATAACTCGATCGTCCAAACAATATAGTTTATTTAACTCCTCGGCATTCAATGCCAGTGTAGATGTTGTAAGCTTAGCGACCCCACATTAGGTACAGAGGTTTTTTACTTTCGGCGAAATGATTTTTTATTACTACTTAGAATGCAACTAATGGAACTCCCTTTATTATTTCCACCGATCTCCGCCGCGTCTTTTCCCTTTGATCACGTGAAGTTAATTAGATGATGAGTCGGCGTCGAAGGAATCACATCTGAAATTAAGCTCTCTGCTGCGAATGGCGCAATCATCCCTTTTTTTCTCTTGTGGGAATTAATCTTTCGAGTGATGACTTTTTCATGAGGCAGGGGGGACTGGTGTATTCTCTCCGTCGGCTAGGGGAACCCCAGGGAAGGAAAGAACTGCCTTTTAATGTATTCGTGACGATGCGGCTATCTCTCGGGGCGTTGGTCGTGGAGGCCTGCCTCGATAGCAGGAAAGGATATGGGTGGAAAGGGAGCGGAACGCTCCATCGGGATGGGGGAGAGGAGGATTGGGGAAAGTTGAGGGGAAAAAAACCAGGGTATCACAAAAGGGGAGAGAGAAGAGGAGGCCAACGAGGGGATTGTGAAAGCATTACCATTATTACTTGACCCTTGTGTTCCACGAGGTGATTGACCTTCTGCTCGGTTAGGTACCCTCTGCTTCCATGCTTTTTCAAGTAAATCAAGGGCTCCTTATCAAAAAACAATACACGTGTGACGACTGACTGTGAGTGGAGAAACAGGGTGAAATGTACAACTAATGGATAAGGATGAGAAAAGGTAAAGTGGTTGTGAAACATGGTGGTAGTCGCGCATAAGAGCCATTTTCCGTGTATGAGTGCAGCGTACGAACATGTTCCACACGGAGGAAGCTTAGCACTGAGGATAAAGTAAATTAGATTAAGATTAAATGGTTTCCGCGTTTGACCACCAGGGTTCCCATGGTCGCTAAACTTTGTTGCCAACATCAAAATGCTCTATATGTTATTCAAATTATCTTTACAGATCTCTATGGCTCTTGATCCAATTCTTTAGCTGTGTTCCTCTGACGGGAGACGAATGATAATAACCATATATTGAGGCAGTTTCGTTTTCGGTCGTAAACTTTGCCATGAAACTTGCCACTGACACATGACGACCCTCTCAATTGAAATACAGTCATGTTGGCAGGTTTTCCTATCATGAGTTGTCTTCTCCTCTTCGCTCCTTTGCCGGCCCTTTACACAAGAACCTTCCACTTCTTAAGTCCCGTTTCAAATAGGCGACTGTCGCCAAGTTTTGCTACCACTATATTGGTCACTGTATATAATTTAATGCATTGGATGGAGTGCCGTTGCGAACTAAGTTTGCTTTTTGGACAGCGTACTGGTCCAGTATAAAATATATGTTATGAAAAAAGGAAACATATGTAACTAGATATCTAATACTTGGCAGTTAATCCTACAGGCTTCTCAAAATCTTACGTATTATCATTCAGTTTTTCTGAATACAATTTTTTCCTCAGAATATTAGATCATTGGAACTGATACATTGAGTACTATTTCGTCCAAGTTAACCATTATTATACTCTGAATTTCATATTTTACTATTCATGTTTAGCCGGATTAAAGCTGTTTTAAATGTAATTTATTGTTATACTTCGGAACCCATTCATTCCTTCCTGTCGATTATAATTATTGTGATATTTTAAACATTGAAGTCATCTTCTTTAGGAGAGCGAAATGAAGATAATGTTATATTCTGCTGATATTTTTTTATTAATTTGTTTCGTATGGGAAGCCATAGAAATATGCAAGAATCCCAGTAACTTGTACGAGGATAGCGACGCCTCGTTGTCCAACGCTTGGATAAACGCGTGTTCTTGGCACGAAACGCGAGTTCTGTTCACAAGCGCGGAAGAAAAAGCAACAAATCATAGCGCGCTGGACTTCAGGCAATGATGGATGTAAGACGAGAAAATATCAGCTGCGAGCCAATTCATTTCCAATTATAGGGCCCATACAAGTATTACTTAGGAGATTTTTGAAACTTTTCAACCCCCTATAAGACAATCCCATGTAAGTAAACGTAATATTTCATAAAAAAATGTCATCCTTCAAGTGTTACGTAAGTTGTTAGGTATATATTTTGGGAAGCAAGCACCCAGCTAAAAATAAATGAGCGATTCCATGACCAAGAGTGCAAAAACTGACGTTAACCACCGCCAGATTTTTGAAATTTTTACATCATCATAGGCTCTTGAGAGAAATATGAATAACTATAAAGTCGGATAGCGAAGAAAAGTTTTGAGATTAAACGATTTACACTGTGTCCGATTTGCAAAACACTTTATCTTTACCAATGAGATATCTCCAATATAATGAAGGCAAAGAATTGATCATATTATGTTGTGCAGTTTACAAGAAATTCAGGCGTATCGCTGCGACGGTAACTCTAAAAAGTAAGGTTTTTCGTCAGGCAGTAATTTAAAACAGGCTATAAAAATACTATGTAAGAAGTGACTAAAATTTTACGTAGGATTGTCTCTGCCCCCACCTTCCTACATATAACGTAAGAATAGCTCAACCCCCTCCGTAACCCCCCCCCCTAAACTTCTTACGTAATACTTGAATGGACCCGTACCTGAAGAAGCTGACCGGTTTGCCAGGGAGATTGTAGTCCCGGCATAAAAGACATATGTGGAGGACATGATGGAATATACCTTTACATCCGTTTCAGTTTGTTTGATTTCCATTCTCACCTTATAATTACTTAATCGTCTGCCTAGCCTCTTTTTCCATTACGAGTGTCGGCTTTTCTCGTCATCTCTCTCTATCTTAGCGGATCAAACACATCCTCTCTCACCCGCTCATGCTCACTATTCTCTTACTTTACACGGGAGAGTAAATTGCGCAAGTTACTCGCAGCAATCGAGTTTAGGCGTAAATTTCTGGTGTAAACGGCTCTGAAAGTCCGCTTGCAGAACTTTTAAACGTTTTGGCAAGTCGATTGCAGGACGCACTGTTGCCAGCGTAAGCAACAACCATATCTCAGCACCAACTTGAGAAAGATTTTTCGTCAGAGTAAAATTCCCCGCTTTTTCTTTTTTTTAATTTCTTGCAGAAGAAACTTGAGGAAGTGACTTGCCAGTGCAAATCCGCCCTTGCCCATATACCCATGTATGTTACTGTACGCCGACACACATTTCCAAACCAACGCCATCTACTCTCTTTATTTTTTTTCCTCCTATAGATGTAATTTGCATGCTTCCTCTACATTTCTCATGTCTACTTCTCTTAGAAGCACATATTCATCTGAGCAGTTTCATTGCGTTTACATGCATGGTTCTGACGTATTTATTTTTCTTTTGTGGCCCGAGGATCGATCGAGGATCTTTTGAGGATCGGTCTTATATATTTTACTCTTGATTTCTAATGGGATTCTTTTATCACAAGGCTCTCCTGTGAATTTCGCCATTTGATCCAAGCCGCACTCACCCTCTTCTTAACATCCTTGTCGGTTACTTCATCCTCTTTGGACCGTTGAGCCTAAGAATTTAAACTATTGATAAGTTGGAATGCTGTGGCCATTTATGTTTATTCACCTTCCTATCATCCTCTCTGCAAAACTTGCAATGCGAGTATTCGGTCGTATCCATGATTATTATCACCCCATATTTATCGAGTCTTTGGTGTCTCATTGAAACTATGGCTTGTCTCTTCGGAATTGGCGCTACCGTGTACGACATCGTCAGCTAAATACATACCTTTCGAAAAGCTGTAGTTTAAAAATAAATGTCTCAGTCCTCTCTCCTTCCTTCGTGGCATTTTAAGGGAGTCAGAATTGATTACATTACGTCGTCGTATTCGCCGAAAATCATACTTCTATTATTAATCCACTACTCCTCTGAGGTACAGGATTTTTGCGTAGTTTTTTTGCATCGGATCGAGGTCCATTAGGGAGTTCTGGAGCGGCGTTTTGTATGTTGACGTGGGAGGGCGATAGAGGGAGACGGGTGTTTAAAAGGGTGAAGGAAGAGGGTGGGGAGCGGGGTAGCCAAAAGCCGCCGGTGCTCAACAGGTCGCCGGCGGAAGAATGACTCGAGTTGACGGGAGAAATTTTCCCGAGACATGTGAGCCTAATGAAATTGGGAGCGCCCGCTTACTGCTTATCGCCACCGATACTAATGTACATTTACTCGCCACCACTCAAAGCAGCACGTCGTGGTTTGTCTTTGTAAATAATACGAAAGATAGGGGCATCTATTTTTTAAGAGGAACACTTCTAAAGGATGGATGGAAATCTTGCGAAAGCCTAGCGTCACGCGACACCTGACTTCGGAAAGATAGAGAAGACGGATAGAGCGATTGAGGAGACGAGAGAGCCTGCTTGTGTGTGCTTGTGCGCGCTATGCCTCATCGCGCATGCGTATAGGTACGTATACCTATAGCCAAGTGAGGAGAGGCACTATAGAACAACGCACTCACTTATATCCGACTCTTGGGTCGTTGCGTGGTCACGTATTTAGAAGCGCCTCGAATTAATTCACAATACTATCATTAAAGGGATATAGCGTAATGTCATATGAATATTTTGTCTTTGTAGTTAATGCAATCATCATTAATGTTGAAATATGATTTTCATATTTATATTTTAAGAAATTTTAATTTAATTATTTATAAACATAATACTTTGTACTCGTCATTACCAGTCATATCCATACTCAGTGTACCACTTCTGTCGAGCCTCAAGTAACAGGCGCACCTTTTTTTATATATTTTTGCTGAGTGCTGTTCAAATTCTCAATTACCTTTCTTCGCAAAGGACAAAAGGCTCTTTCCCAAATTATCAATAAATTTTTGCAACGGTGGGGATAACATGCATGCCGATCAAGTCTTACATTGGCCAAATAGAACAAACGGCGAATTTTTATTCTTTTCCTTATTCAATGAAGCCGTTGAAAAGTACACCTATTCGGCAAATATAATTTAAGATTGTAAAACGACGAATAATACAGAACATTTGAGTATTTTTGTGGTATTAAAATTTGATTGTTTATATATCATCGTTCCTTGTTGCCGCCCTTTCACAATTTTACAAGTTATTCAAATTATAATTTACTCGGTCTAATACACATTCTACCTGTTTTTTATATGTAAACTTTTTCTTCCTCCTCTCACAATTTTCATTTTGTCTCTTCGCGAGAAGATGGAGCTATATTGATGGCGCGCGGGGGAGGGCGAAACAAGATGGGATGGTGGGATAAGATGGGGGAAGGGGAGCGATTTAGCCAAGGACTTCACGACTTTTATAGCGTGTAAAAACTCATTTCAATGACTTAAAATAACCGTTTAAGATGACATTTTAGAGCAAAACACATCAATATTCTTATCTAATTATCATTTTGGTTCGATGTGATTGCCTTTTGTGATATGGCAAACACTCCAACTCCTCAAGTTATTGTATCTCACACGCCTGGAGAGAGCTTCTTTACAAAATAAGCGCATGATGAAGTTTCCTTTTACCTGAAGTCATGGTGCAAACACAAGGGAGTTGAAGGCCAAACATGGCGCACCGATATGCAACAGCACCACACTTGGTGAAATCCCTTGGCGACAGTTTCCCATGATTACAATTCCGGATTGTTTCCCTCTCCCTTTCCATTATTCCGTTCGGCCTCTTGTTCTCTATTCTTCATGGTCTCGCAAAACTGCAGCCAACAGATCAGGCGCCACTTCCGTTATTATGGCGTGTGTTCGATTCCTCAGCTCAACACTATCGGTAGGTAAATACGGAGCAACACTCGATTCTTGATAAATCTCCACAGGATAAAATCCAGAGGGGTCAAATTTTAGGGGGCGAGGTGACCAAGCAATTGGTCCTTCACGACTAATCCAATGACCCAGAAGACGACGATTAAGGAATTTCCGCGAGATTTATTTAATGTCTTACCGAAAAAACTAGTTTCTTAATTGTTTTTCCAAGAGTAAATTCTGAGCAGATTGCTGCTTTGAGGGTCCTCACTATACTGAGTGCGAAAATTACGCTGGACTACACTCAGGGAGTTTTTTTTCGTGAAACCAAAACTCAGCGAATATGTTCCGCATCAGTGAAGGTAGACATTTTGAACTGCAACGGAGTTCTAACGCTATTGTTGGCTGGTTTTACACAATGGCAATACGCGAGTCAACCTTGTTGTGCTTTGCTTTAAAATAATGCTTTAACCAAGTCTTTAAGTTAGGTTGTTGAAGAAATTTTCTTATCGCTCTAAAGCTGTAAAGACCTAATTGAAACACTGTATTTTAGATTCGAGAAACATAATTCTCCCTCCTTTATCCGGTCATCAAACCTGTACCTGCATTTGTTCTTACGCTGCTCAAGATCGTTGTTTAACGGAATTTCTGGCTTTTCTCCCAAAGTTATGTCACGTGTTCTCCCTCGAAATACCTCCGTACGCATTGTGTATATCGGTCGATACGGAATTTTTCTTTCGAATTTTCATAATTTTGCATTATTTTAGAGTTTTATCTGTTTATTGCTAGCTTTTGGCGTGTATCCTACTACCAGAATAAGCTTCTGTTGCACCGTAGAAAAATTTGTCTTTCATTTAGTCACTTTTTATATAGTAAAAAAATGGTCTGAATGAAAATTCATCATGTGCTGCGGCGCTGGAAAGATATCGGAATGGAATGAATTCGGTGGGATGAATCCTTGGTCACTCTACACGGCTTGTGTTATCCCGCGCGAAGGTTACCGAAAAAAAAGAAATTTCCCCCGTCTTTTCCGTAATCTCAATTTGATAAGTTCTCCCGTGTTTGCTCTCCTTGAATCCCGGGCTCTTGTGATTTCCCCGTCTCTCATTTCTCGGCGGATGTCGCTCGGTAATCGGAAGGCACAGATGATTCAGCGCCTCTTATCTGGAATGAATCGAAGCCGCTTTGCGCACAAGCCGTCTTAAACCTCCCCCTTCTCTCCAATCTCCTCCATCTTATTCCCCCTACCCCTTTCCCTCATTATCTCCCCCTCCGTCTCAAATCGCCATTGAAACACCCTTATCTCCCTGCTATCCATTTCGATTCGATACGGATTCTCGAGTCATGCCGTGCATACAGGGAGAAGTTTGATTCCCACGCATCCACAACGGATGTGTTTGCTCCTAATGTAATTCGAAAGCCTTCGCGATGGTTTTCGAAGTTTGGCGAATGGTATAATATGAGGTGTTGCGTTGTGTGGTGCGGATATTTTTGACGCTGAGAAAAAGGGCTAGAATAGGCTGCAGGCGTTTTCTGGAGATGCCGCTGTGGAGGAGGATGGAGAAGGTGCGGCGGACGAAATGGCGACAAACGAGGAAGTGCTCGGTGTGGTGGATGAGAATATGAATCTTCTGGATCATATTATGGAGGGGCGAAGTATGTGGTTGGAGGAGATGAGGGGAAATGGGTTGCTGAAGTCCGTGATAGAGGGATAGAAAATTTTTTTTCAATCATTGCGATTGCATAAATGATGCGGTACACAGTCACGCGCACGAGTGCGAACAACTTGTTCGTATAAACCCCCGCTGAAATTCGCCTTGAATTATGATGTCTTGGTGGTGTAACTCACTAACTCACCTGACCGACAATTGGGAGATTCGGGTTCGAATCTTGATCAATTCAAATTATTTTTTTCATGGCGAATTTCATGGGAAATTTGGCGTAGAGGGAAGGATGTTGGGTAAGCGGGGAAGGGGAAGAAAGATGATAGATTTGATTCACAGTATGAATAGAGGTAGGACGTATACTGAGATGAATGAAATCGCGTTGGCTGAAAATTTAGATAATTTTTTCTCTCTTCCATTGAGACTTGACTGATAAAATATCAGGACACTCTGTGAAACTAGTAGTCTTCATCATAGATGTGCTCGGTGGAGTTAAATATCTTCAAGTGTATTTCATCCTGCGTGGCGCAGGCGGAATCACTTGCGGCATGCATGCAGAAGGCCGTCATCTTGGGGTCACTCCGTCTACTGCGAACGCATGACCCGAAAGCAGCGTAGCCACCTATCCAATGGGCGTCGGACGTGGCTGCTGAAACTGCCCATCCCCTCCCGAGTCTCCGGCCCTTGTAACGACAATGAAACCCGATGTATGCCGGGGACTTGGAGGGGAATGTTACAAATGTAACAACATAATACTTATAGGTTGTGTTTTTATCTCTTGGAGGTACAAAACATGAATATTTCAGTAGTTTTCAGCATCCAGGCCGCTATTTTCCAATATGGCGGCGATACTTCGACTTCCGGTCGTCAAAGGGATAACGTAAGGCTACAATTGAATTTATTGGGTCCGAATCATATGAAAACGAAACCTAAAACAACGACCCGACACCTCCAGGGGTGTATGAACATACCGGTCAAGAAAATGTTTGGTAATTATAAAATTACGGGTTAAAACTTATCTATCCTGCACTAGGAAAAGGATAAATTACTTTGCACTGTTCTACTGTAGAAATTTGATGTATTGAGTTGACATGTTTCACTCTGTTGCAGCATCATCAGGACTGTCTAGTCCTGATGATGCTGCAGTGAAGTAAAACATGTCGACTCAATAAATCAAATTTCTCCAGTGGAATAGTGCAAAGTAATTTATCTTTTTCCTACAATGAAATTACACAAAGTATCGGCCGCCACCAGTAACTCTATCCTGTACTATTTGCCTTGCTTATATAATAATGAGTGATCTAAATATTCATAAAACTATACTTTGATACGAAGCGATATCAATTTTATTTGATGTGCCATTGACCTCAAATGAGGATTTTTATAAAGTATGTCCAACCTTAAACCAACCTTTTGTCTCGGACACAAAACAAAAGTAAGCTCATTGTGCATTTTATTGCTCTTAAAAGGTTATGTAGTATTTTTTACCAATTTTCTGAAATAATTGAGTGAATTTATTCAGTTTCCACCGCAAGTTCCGCCGCATAGAATATTTATGAACTGGAAAATTCCCATTTATTCTCTATTCTTTCTGCCATCAAGTTTCTCATTCAGCGTGTAGATGGTCTCTCTTTTATTGAATTGCTTGTTTTTTTGTGAACTACTGACTCAACAAAGTGAAAATTCCCTGGAAATGCATAAATGATGGAACCATGAAGAAAATACAAGGACCTGTACATTTTCGTTTGAAATTATGAATTGCTGACGAATTTGCATGAATAATAGAGTTTAAATTCATGATAAGTCACAGGAGGGTGGAAATGTGGAAATTTGAAAGCGAGCTTTATCAAAAGGTTCAACGAGTGGAACGGATAAAGTTACAACGCTGGCGATCACAAAAACCCGAATTGTTTTTGTGAGTATATTTTCTTTGTAACATATTTTAGCTTCACTCATGCTCTTTAGACGTTGAAGACAAAATTTTCCCCCCTGATGAATTTTGAACATTAAATGATTTTCATAATATATGTATCCATAAAAAGTACAGATATTATAAATATGCGATTCATGTATGCATAATATACAGATTGACGTAGTATGAAGTCAATGACGAACAAAAAAAACATCCATGTGAAATATGCACTGATAGTAATAAAGCCATGGTTACACGATTCATGATTCCGTTAGAGGTCGTGACTGATTGAATGCCACATCAAAAATTCGTCGTTTATAACCACGACAACTCGCGCGAATGTGTAATCTCATGACCAGGAAAATTTCCGTTTTAATTCCATTCATCTACGCGTTCTTTCATTCACGCATGAACTCCTGCGGGTTCATGCATCATGTAACCAGGCAATAAGACTTAATATACCTATTAGTATTCGCACAGGTCGGTGAAACTTGGGTATTCCGGGAAAGGCATAAGAGTAGGCTAATTGGTGTGAGGACAGGATACTTGAGAAGTGTTTGCGGTAAATGTTGGAGCAATATTATCGTGATAATAATAAAAAAAGCAAGCCTGAGAGCGAAGGGTTTTTGGCTGAGATGTTCGTGACCCTAAGGGTGCCGATAAGCCGCGTATACAGTTGTTTTCGGGAGGGAGAATGAAAACTTTCTATCGCCAAAAGATAAATTTATTCATACTCTGTTTCATTACATCTGTTTTCCATGGAATATTGAGTTTTCTTTTTTTACCGAGCCGATCCTGAATTAATAGGGAAAATCCTAATACTAACATGTTAAAATTATTTAGGTATGCATTAAGTGCAATTGGAATGGGGAACCTGAGAAGTGTTGGTGGCACAAGTGGGAGGGATAGCGTTAGGAACGAGTGCGTCATGAAAGAATTTAGAGTGGGTGCTCCTGTAATGGACATGTATTAAATGAGGGCGCTTCGTTGGCTTGCCCATGTCGAGAGAATGGATTATAGTTGAATAACCAAACAGGTAGATGGTAGAGGAGGGAATCTGTGAAAGGAAGTGGTAGACTGAGAAAGTCTTGGGTTAAAGTGGAAGATACTCTGAAGACAAGAGGTATTAGTAGTCTTAAAAACACGAGGGTGCGTATAAAGCAATGAATGAATTTAATGGAAGTGAAATAAGTGTGTAAGGATGGAGGAAATTATTAAAGTAGAGATATTTTCCTAGGCCTAACCGATATTTATCTAAGTTCTTTCAATGAGCCCACCGCGAAAGAGAATCACATTATGGATATGTATGTATGTTTGTAGAATTCACCAATGGAATACAAAAATGAGGCTTGTAGAAAATATCTGTTTCGTTTAAAACATGAACAAATTGTTAAAAAATCAACGTTATCAGCGTGAGGTAATTTAAAGAGTCTCTATCTCCATTGGAATTTGTCTCATGGTAGTGGAAAGAGCTCGCTTCTGTAATGCTAATTCCGATGGCTTTTTAAAAAAATAATTGACAACTTAAAAAAATAGTCATTAGAAGCCTAACGTTATGTTCCATTGATTGGTTGTATTTGAGTGTGCATGGTAATAACATATGCGGTTGCCTATCACCAATTTATCATGATACTCTAGAAATTAAATTAATGATTACGTGACACTGAGAATAGCATGAGATACGTTTTTGATGCGTCTATTGCTTTTCTTCTGGACGGCTCTACCCAGGCTGCTATTTTATGTTGTGTCTTCCAGCACTCATAGACTGGAATTGAAAGAAGGAAAATGGTATTATACGTAAATTAACTTGGTAAATTTATTGTGAGGCACATGAAGACACGGGTACAGATTCAAAGCATTTGTATTGTAATATATAATTTCCTGAAGGTTTATATTGGATGGTAAAAGTGCCTTTTGTTGTTCCTTGTAACTCATGCCTTCCACTAATGGTTGACTCTTTCGTCTCTTTCAGGTGAGTAGCTGCCGCTTCATTTTTCTCCCGGTTGTTTTTGTTTTATTCGTCCTGGCCTTGCATGAATGCTGAAGGCGAGAGTGCATTCCTACGTTCTCCGGCGACGGTAAGCAAAATATGGCCGTAAGGGCCCGCAAGGCTAAAAGCTATCGGTGAAAATCAATAGGATGTTGCCCTCAAATAAAGTGGAAGGGAGCTCACATTTCGATTTCTTGTTAATTGCACCCCGCTTCCTCCAACGTCCTTGGCGAAAGCCTTTGAAAGTCGTTTTTGTTTGAAAAGAATCGGTCTCCAGGACACTTTTCCTTGTATTTGCAACAGAGGTTACACTTTTTTTTACTGGATATTGATAATTTTACTTTCAGTGCATGTACAAGTAGTTCTTTACATGACGACGCATGACATCAACCCCAATATATTAGTATGAAGCGTTGAATCTCTAACTTTTGCGGCTATAGTAGTTATACTCCAATGTTTCATTGAAGGAATATTCCATTGCTCTCTCTCTAAACCCTTACCACTGTCATCTTTTTGAATAAATATTTGTCAAATTACGGATGCTTGGTTAATGCTACCGTTGACAGTTTAACATATGTTCTCAGACTTCAGCAAAACGCTGAATTTTTGCAAGACTATATAGTGTTTTCATATTCTCAATCAACCTCTTTGTAAGCTTCTCTTTGTCAAGGAAAAAATTTCCTTCGCTTTAGCATAAGAAAATGACTGCGATAAATAATTCAAGCTTGCCTCCTAAGCCGTTCATCAATTGTTAATGGATGACGGTATTCTTAACCTATAATAGTTCGAATTGCTGCCACTCGTGCATCTTTGGGAATCACCGGAGACCCAAGCCCATGAACCAAGTCGCATTTTCTGTTTATCACTTACAGATACTAATTTCTGGGTAGGGTATATTTGTTCGTAGGTAAAATTATAGCATGCAGATTAGAATAGCCCAAAACTCATAGTTTCAAAAAACAGGCACCAATTTAAATTGACTTTTTCGTTTGAATATTATTTTTGTGTTCGGGTAAATGCTTTTTTATAAAATTTTAGTTCCCATTACGCGACGGATATTCTACTAGTCCTAAGAGATCATTTGAAAAAATCAAAAACTTTTGCTATGAATTGCGATATTTTATGGTAAACCTTTGATCGATATGAAAGGTCATTATTACTCTTAACCATTTGAAAAGACATGAAGTATTCATCTCCATTTATTCATTCGGTTATTATTCATTAATGCTAAGAATGGCAGTTCTGAGAAAGAGCTAGTTGTTTGACGACGAATTATTTCATGTTGGACGCTTTATTATAAAGGTTAAATTGATTTTTCAATAATTCATTGGTCGTTCAATACTAAGATTCATTAACTGTAGCCCTCCACCCTTCCCTATCTCATGCAAGGTCCCTTACTCTCTTGCAGTTCTTCTTATGTACTTCCCTATTTATTTGGTCTCTGCAATTATCCCTCTTGGTACCGTTCCCTCTATTTGTCCCTCAAATGGAACAAAAGAATAGGCCTTTTCTTTAGCCTTATCCCGGGATGTTCCATGCGTAATTTGTTTCACAGTGTAGTGCAATTGAAAATATAAATGTTGCAATATCATTCCATAGGACTATTTCGGTAGTTAACGCACTGAATTGATAGTCAACTTGGCTGATTCAAAATAAATGATCACTAAATACATTTCACCTGGGTCTGAACAGGTTATATTCATCACAAACTTATTGTGACTCCAAAGACGGTGAGATTCGCAATGAAAAAATCATTTTACTTGACCGAGATTCGAACCCGGATCTCCCAATTGCCGGTCAGGTGTGTTAGCCAGTTACACTGCATTGAATTGAGATGGCTTGGTTGCGTAACTGGCCAACACACCTGACCGGCTATTCGGAGATCCGGGTTCGAATCCCGGTGAAGTTAAATTATTTTTTCATAGCGAATTTCACCGTCTTTGTTATCTATCTTCGCACGCGTGTGCGTGACTATGCGTACGATATCATTTGTACAATCGCAATGATTGGGAAATCGTTGTGACTCATTGTGTGCCTAATCCATGTAGCTCTTCTTTTCTGTAAAGTGTTCCATTTATGCCGCTTTCCCCTTCTATTCTTCTGTATGCTTCTTCTGTTCTAATTTATCAGTCCATTTGATCTTCAACATCCTCCTCCAACACCTAGAGCTCCTAGTTCATAATCGTTTGCAGAAACGTTGTATTTTCATAATTTTCTATTTCAATTAAATACAAAATATTTTACAGTTTAATATATATTTAAGTCTGGTGAGCATTGGCCATGCTTTGGCGATGCTGTAACCAAAATTAAAACATTAAAAACTGTAACCTACAAGGCTTAAGCACTCGGTTTTAAGATCAGAACTGTCACTCTATCGAATTCTGAAGGGATTTTTTTGATAAAATCTTCTAACTCAATCCATTTTAAAGAGCTTTTATAAGTTTACTCTTTTCAGTGTATTTTTTCTAACCTACATCTTATTATAGTTATTTATGAACCATTAATAGAAAGAGATAGGTTTTAACCAAAATGAATCTTTAAATTGTCTCTACATTGAGAGCGTTACATATAATTTGATGAATGAATAATATGGCTGTGTAACGAATGTAACACACTTCTGAAATATTTAAAACCTCTCTCTCCCATAAAAAATTATTTATTATTAATAGTATTGTTTGCTATTTATAATGCGTTTTGTCATCATAAATGCAGAAATAACAATTCAAGAACTAACAAAAAATTCGTGAAAACATTTGACCAAAAGTGGATGTTACACTGATTTTATAGCAAATATTAGGGTTGGTTTACACTGGCAAGTTTATTGCGCAAGTTAGTTGCAGTAAGTGGCTTTCAACGTAAATTGCAGGTGCAAAGAATTTCTTAAGTTCACTTGCAGAGCTTTTTAAAGTTTTGGCAAGCCTCTTACAGGAGCGACTTTTATCCAGCGTAAACGGCAACCTATCTGTTTCTGCGCTAACTTGGAAAATTTTTCGTTAGAGTTAAATTCCCCGCTAGCTCTTGTAGACGAAACGTAAGGAATTAAATATCCAGTGTAAAACCACCCTAACTTAAACTTGGCTACTATTATTTCAATGAAAGTTCACTGAACTAATGTAAATAAGGGTTAGAAATAAACAGTGAATGATATTTCATTAATATGTGCACATTTTTTATCAAACAGTATTTTATCATAGAGTATGCGTCCAAATTTCGTTATAAATATTGCATAAAGTGTATTCCAAACAATAAAAACAGTAACAATATATATGTTAATTTTAATTTTGAAATCAATAAATATAACAGTTTATTTCCTCTAAGCAACATTCAACACCGTACACCATTGGCTGTTTTTTTTATAATGCAAGAATTGAAACTGCAAGCAATAACTGCATATATTTGCAAAGCCTTCTTTATACTTCATTGAGCCCAGCTTGAGAAGTATTTTCAGGCAGTTGACAGTCATGGCAATTTAGAACCATATTTTTATAGTTTATATACCATAGCAGCAAATAGTCAAAGGAATGGAGCTCTTCCAGCAATAGGTTTGAAATCTGATACGCAAAACTAAATTTTATTCGTCTCAATGTTCGACTGAATGGCAAGAGAGAAATCTCTTATAGAAGGCTTAAATGGGTTATGTGCTCACATTTTAAAGTATAGGTTTAGCGAAAAATATATTCCCAACGCATCTTTCGAATCGGTCCACGCACTGAAAAACCGTGATATGCCGTGAAATAACATTTGAGTGGTGTGTGTGTGTCACCTTTGGATGTCGAAATGTGTCGCGGTTTGTTTTTATTTGGCCATTTCGATGTTTCCGAGATTTTTATGAACTAGTCTTTAGACTCCAAAGCCGTGAAAATCTCTAGTGAATAGTTTCTCATTTGAGTTGAAAGTGTCGTTTGAGGCCGGACGTACGCTTTTTGAAATAGCGCGAGGGGATTCATAAAAAAAGTATTCTTATCCGAGACTGGGAAATATTTTTAGCATTTTATTTTAAGGTGTGCAGGCCGTGGCATTTTTATCGCTTTCTCATGCACCGGCCGAACTTGTTTTCGTCCCCGGCTTAACCTGATTGCCGGTTCGGCGAGATTCGCTTGGCATCTTGGGTCTTACTCTCCTTTATAATGCACTTTGGGAGTGAATCGTGATTGCTAAGTATTTATCTATGGCTCGTTCAAAGGGTTATATATATTCCGTGCTGTTGAGAGAAGATTTTTATCTTTTGATGACCATTGAATTCATATTCTGGCTACATATGGAAAGATTTCTCTAATTGATATGAACAACAAAATATTTTAAAAAAATATTTTATTGAACTCACGGTTATAATAAGCTTCAAGGTGGGAGGAGTGGTGATCGTGGGTCATTGAGTCGACATTTTAATATTTTTTAAGTAATAAAGTAATTCTTGGATCAAATTTTATTTAAGTTCATTTACTCCATCCTTGGAGTAAACAGAAGGGCCCTAGTGGGAAATGTATCTTAAGGATCAATCCGAAAAGTACAAATGCCGAAAGTTTTATGCGAGATTTCTATTAGCTATTGAGCGTCATCAAAATCTGGTGTATCCCATTTTATTGCACTTATATACATTATCAAGACTCAATGTGTTTCATAATTACTCCTTCTGCCAAGTAATCTTCTGTGCTAGCGAACTCTCCAGTTTGCATAGGGAGGGTGGGAGTTTCATGGAAAATATATATTGCTACTATTAAGGTCCCATTTTTCCGCGGCGAGAATGACATTCTAAATCTGTCCATTCTGCAACCTATTTCCCGTATACCATAATGCGTTGTCTTTGGTTAGGTATGTTGAGCGTCATCCAAAAAACAGTTTTCTTCAAAATAACGCAAATGAGTCCACCTATTGTTTTTACTTACATATCCCCACATTAATTCTTTGAGTGATTCGGCCACACTGCTGTTATCATGAAAACCTTTTTAAAATCCAGCTTTATGGGTCATTGATACTGGCATGCCCATTTAGAGATCTAAATCTGAGTAAATTAGGAGAGAAGCTCTCAAAGAACCTGGAAATCATTTGAATGCAAAGTAAAGAGATAAGTGGTGTAAGTTAAATTCATGAGGAACCACGTCAAGAGTTACTTTTTGATAGCTTTGATGCCCTCCATGATGGAAGTAACCGATAGTTTCTTCTTCCTCTTGTATCCTGTTCTTCGCCAATTTATTCTACTCACGCATATCCTTTCTATCTCTTCCCGGATCTTCCAGCATTTATTTTTCCACTTTTTCACCTTCGCACTGATCTATCGAGACCATCCTGTTATCTTCCATTCTGTTTACCCTGTCATTCCACATCATTCTTCGCTCTTTAGCCCAAGAGTGTATTGGTGTTATTTAGCCATAGATAGTGGTTGTATGTGTTGAATTTCAACGAGAAGAAGATAAAATAAAATTGTTCCATAGGATGAATCCTCCCAAAATTATTTGCAAAATGTATACATTATGTAGAAGTAATCAACCACACATCGAGAGGGTGGAGTGAAAAATATCCCAGCAAAACTCTCGCTGTAATTCTGTTATATTGATTATTTAACCTTAGTCATAAGCGCCCCGGGCATAGGTTCACATTAAAAGCTATGAATGTCAAGAAAAAAAATTTTCTATCGTATGAATAGTGGAAAAATTATGATTTTGGATTCTGAAGTCGTAAATGTTTCCACTATTTGAGGAAAGAACGAAGTGTAAACGGAAATTGAATTCAAGATTTGAAAAAGTTATTCTTTTAGTCATCCGTTACTAAGAATTGTAACCCTATTATATCATGAGTGCACGTAGTTAAAAAGCAAAAAAAAACGAGAAACCTCCTTACCAATCCAATGGTTATCTTATGGTAGTAAAACTTGGTCCCCTGGGGTCCTTGTGCCTTTTCCATATAGGCTAATAATCCTTCTGTCCTAAGAAGCTAGGTTTGTCCACCTTTGTTTAATGAGGTTTGGAAGTCTATAGTGTCCGAAGAATCGGACTTTCAGGTATCGGGTTTATATATATATATATATATATACACGAAACGAAAATTTCGCCAATAGGCCACAATATAATAAAAACACTTGACAGGGGGTGGGGAAAGAAAAGTAAAAAGAGAGAGAGGACTTACTGGGACGTTTCGGGCATGTAGGCCCTTCTTCAGCTGTAGAAAATTGAGAAGTCAATTGACTGACACCCCCTGTCAAGTGTTTTTATTATATATATATATATATATATATATATATATATATATATATATATATATATATAAAATATGCCAAGAGGGTGGTCGATAAAACATAGAAACCAGTGATAGACACAAATTAAAACTTCCAATATTTCGGTGGTATTGGCATCCACCTTTCTCAGGGTAGAGATTAGGAATGAGGAAAGGGATAGAGATAGAGGTATGGGAGGGCAAAGAGGTATTATTATTGCTTACTGGATCTTTTCCTGTTCTTCTAAGTATTTGTCTGAGGTTCTTCATTTCGGTTTTTACTAGTAATGAACGGTGCGTGCTTTTGTGACTCTAGATTCGATTCCTAATTCATTAACCCAATAGTTTATTAGTAATATTTTACAGTTGCGTGTCCTCATCATGTTTACTGAAAAGGAAAACGGCTTGGTGCAGAAGCATCATTGTTTGAAGTGTCGATGATAGAAAATGTGTGAGGCAAATATTTCATCTCGAACCGTCTCCCTCGCCACGGAAACCATTGTTTCCTTACAGATTGCTTTCTTCGGATTCCCTAGCCACGGGTTTGTTTGGTGTTTGAACCAATGAGCGCGCGGCGAAAGAGACACACTTGTTTGACGGGTAGCGGACGGACCGCGTCTCGTCTCCCATCTGGAGTAGTTCCCGTCCTCACCCCCGCCGCGCCGCCGCCATCCGGCCCCGTTCCACCCGAGGAACCCAAATTATAAGTGGCTTTGTCGAGAATATCGCCGCTGCCGTCAGTTTACACGAAGAACCTCGGCGGTGCCTCCGCCGTTGCGGAATGCTTTTGTGTACTTACTCAAAAGAGTGCCATCTCTCGTAATAATAGTAGAAGCTTGTTTTACTTGAATTCACCCGGCGAAGCGAACACCCAACGATGCGACATAATGTGGCGCGTTTTCCGCTTTCGGAATCCATGTGCGCCCACCACCCGGTGAAAAAAAGAAAGCGATTTTCCACCGTGTTTTATCACTTTCTATCGCAGGGTTCTAAAAAAATTCCTTTTTTTGTGGATTGTGAGAATATTTTCGAGATCTTTAAATTCGCTAGCGGACCATGGCTATGTGTAAATACAAAACGTAGTAGTTGGTGTTTTTGTGTGTATGTATGTCTTTCCTACAATAATAATAATAGAGGTTAATAGCTCAGTCACCGTGAAATAGATACGTGCGCTATAAAAAGTGAAATTCCTCTCTTTGTTTTTTTTTGTTATCCGTGAATCAAGGAAGACGAAATTTTATTGGAGTCCACTAAATAAATGTGGACCTGTCAGAAGCCAGCGGCTGTACTGAGTAGCAATCGTTATAATTTCTTCATTTATAATTTTTTGCGAATCTGAGCATTTTCTTGTTTGAGCACCTTTCTATCTCTTTCTTTAAAAGCATAGTGTCCACAAATAAAAATTATACTGGGATAGAAAGTTATTTCAGAAAATCTTTAGTTACTTTATCTCACTCTTACGAGCATCCACATCATGAAAAATGTTTAAGTTTTTTCGAGTTACCCCTTTTAATCTTTTAATTGAAAAGGAGGAGGAGGAGGTTGCGCATAAAAATTGTCCGCTGAGAAAAAAATTAAATGTGTAGATACAATAGTCTTAGCGGTTCAATTTTCTAATGAGTCATCATTTTGAACGCCATGGAAATGGAAATGATAAAATAATTGGAGTATGTATAATATACGCTACCAACATTAGGGATAGAACGGTGAAATCTAACTTAACTTTCCTCTTTCATGCAAGAGCGATGCTTTGCGGTCATCTCTGAGGAGTTATCAGAGCGGAATCGAGAGAACATTGAAATACTACAAATATCATGTCATGTAGATGTAGCTTTCTCAGGTTTCCATCCGGGTGATGTTGGTGTGTTGCACCGACGTTTCAACGGCGTAGTCTGCCATCGTCCTCAGGGTGAATCCATGTCATGGTGCTAAAATTCGTGCCCCAAAAAGTGAAGCTTTTAAAGTAACATTATGTATACATTACACCAAAGCTTTTCCGTTAGCTCTCAGTTGATCTGACAGAAGTTGTTGATATTTTAATACCGTTTAAAAATGTTTAAACTTTTTTTTGTTGCATATGACGCTTAATTCGTTGAAACCGGTTGACAGCATTAAAAATAATTAGTAGAATTTTGTACTGTGTTTTTGTAACAAAGAATTCTATCTTCAATTTCCACAAAGTATCGCCACAATTGATTAATCTGATTAAAAAGTTACGTTAAAAGAAGTTGTTTTATTTATAACCTATGATTTATAGATATATTTTGAGAAATTTGTTTTTATTTACGTATGTAAAAAGAGGCCTGTACGTATATCTTTAGTTCGTATAGTGTTCTTTATATTTTTTAAATAATGAAATCTGCGGAAAATCTCAGTATTCTATGAAAGCAATTAAATTTAAGGCTCAGCAGTGAGAGTACTAAGCAAATAATCTAATTTTACTTCCAATATTGCGTAGCTGCCATCATTTATATTAAAAGAGAATGACAGGTGCCGATCACACTATCTTGTGGGATGCCAGATGTCGCCCTGACCATTGTCTTTATATATGCCACATTTATATCTACTCCCCCATCATTTAAAAGATGTTTACGCTGACCTTGCGAAAGTGATTCCAATCAACTTCACATCGCTCTTCATTTGGCCATCTTGATTGTCGGTTGGACGGAGATGTAGGAGAGGGAGAAGACGCGAGAGAAGGGATTGAGTGATTGCTTTGTAGGGAGAGAGAGGAAGACGTTGAGTCGTGTTAAAGGTGCAGATGAGCATCTGTAATTGCGTCAACTGTTGATCCCCCTCCCACTCGTCTACCACGTCAAAGGGGACCGTTTTGAGTTTGGGGTTTGGGGGAATATAATGAACCATTAGCGTATAGTTTGTATTAAGAGTGCGTGTGGGAGAGGTTGCGGTGACCCTGGGTGACGATTGGTGGGTGTACGCGAGGACTCTGGGATGCGGCTCCTTAGGAATGTCGTGGGAGAACGTCGAAATGTAATAATGTAGGAGGGCAGGCTTATTATAGAAGAGGTTACATTTATAGATTATGTTTAGGAGGCGTTACACTTCGAGGAAGAGCTTGGAGAAGCATCCAGATATTTACTCAAACACTGTTCTAATCGAGTTGTTGTACACGTTTGCTGCAGTGCTGATTCAAATTACACCAGGTAGAATGCTGAAGAACACCATATTTAAAGTTGATCGTCTCAGGCGAGATATATTGTTGAAATGAAAATGGCACTTTTCAACGAAAAAACTTGATTGACACGACGTTTTACAGCTTACTTAGCCATCGTAAGGTGACTGTAATTCCATAAAATTTTCGTACACGGTCATCTGCTCATTTCATTGGTCGTTCAATCATAAAATTTGTTGACTGCAACCCTCCATCTTTCCCTATCTAACGCTAGTTTTCTTACTCCAGGGTAGTTCTTATCGACTTTCCTCTTTTTTTGGTTGATGTAATTATCCCTTTGCCCTCCTCTTGGGACATTCTTATCCCTCTATTTTTTCTTTAATTATATTTCTCAGAAACCTATTGTGCTTGAGGGTGTGCCCAACCCATCTGGTTCTTCTTTTCTTTATGCTGTTCCATATGGTTCTCTCTTTATCTTCTCGTCTGTAAACTGCTTCATTTCTTATTTTATCTGTCCATTTGATCTTCCTTTGTGTCCATTTGTTTCCTTTGTGTCTATGTAGGTGGTTTTACACATTAATGCAGAGAAGATTGCACGGTTGCGGTTTACAATGGCAACATTACGATTCTACAAGCAACTTGCCTAACATTTTTAAATTCTTACATGTGAACTTGCCCTGCCGTGTAAATGTGCATTTTACGTCAAAAATCTCTTGCTGCTAGTAACTTGCGCAATAAACTTGCCAGTTCAAGCTCACCATAGTTTTTAAGATATTTACGGGGAAAAACAAATATTTAAATATGTAACAATGAGTCCTACGACAAATTTGTTTTTTTTTAACACGAACCGCTGGAGTTTTCTCTACCCCTACGACCACCATGGTATCTTTTTGACAATTGTTCATGTCTAGTAAAAACACCAATGGCCACATTTCTGAAAAAGTTGGGCTGTGCCAACAGTTTTCATAAATAATTACTTTAGTACCGTGATATTTTTGCCATATATTTATTTTTAAATTATTTTTATCGTTTTCACAATTTAAAACTCAATTATTTGCATAAGGTCAGGTTAATTTGCAGGTCAGGCATGGGTTTCTAATTTAACCAAAGCATGAGTCACAAACATCAGAGTTAAAATTTTGGTATTCACTAACAAGTAAATTAATATTCGGTTGACAATAAATATTTCAACTTTAAAAATGTTTTGGACCACGTCTAATTGTAAGTTCATTTCAGGCATTTCTTATTAATTTTGCTACATCCTGATTTGCAAGCGTAAACTTTGTTGGATCTTCATTTACCGCAGTTTTGTTACTCTTGCACCTTATAATCTGGCATTTTCTTGGCATTTTAATTGTCTTCAAAAAAGATTAAAAGTCTATGTACCTCTGCATCTAATTGTAAGATAAACTCCAAGAGCAACTTGCAGAAACACAACCGCTGGGGTCAAAATCCCTCGGCGGTTCTAGTGTCAATCCTCGCTCGCAGTCAAGTCATCAGGATTTCACCGGATACGGTGCGATATTTATCGCAGAATCGAAATGCTACTTGCAGGCAAAATGGACGCCAGCCTTTTTACGTAGCAAATGCGAACTGCGGCCAATTACTACCAATATCGACTATTACTGCCACTACGTGCTTACACAGAAGTACCACTTACAAGCGACTTCTAAGTCTACTAAAGTCTTAGAAGCAACCTTATTGTGTAAAGCCGACTATACAAGAAGTTTCGTTCGTTGTGTAATAAGTGATAAAAGTGTCCACTTTTTCCACGTTTTAAAAGATTACAAACATCTGAAATTAAATTGTTTAAGAAGAGCTGCTGTCAATACAGGAACGGACAGAAAAATAAATGAACTATGGAGAATGTAAGGGAAGAATTAGGCAGACAAGGCATCAACGAATCCATACGATAATACAGAAACGGAATGAATATGTACAAAGAATAGATGGAGGTAGAAGAAACAAAAAATATGGAAAATCAGAGCCAGGCAGAATATATCTGGGTTGTCCACGTAAGAGGTGAAAAGACCTAGACTGAATAAGGCTGTAAACAGGCTTAGTACATAATATTTGCAGAAAGAACAGATAACACTCTGTTTCCACGTTTTGTACCTGTCCGTCTTCATCTCGGCGAGCTGCAAATTGTTTGCGGCATCGAAGTGGCAACATTGGATGCCATATCCCTTGATACCTACCGATGTATGGTTCCAGGTTGTCTATCGTGGAACTTTTCGATCGTTAGGTGTCGAGTGGTATAAGTCTCGCTGCATCTCAACACATCAAAGACTTCACTTCCATTATTTGTTTATTTACGATACATATCCGACAGTATGAAAGCCAGATCACTCTCTTGATACCCATTGGTCATGTGTAGCTCTCAAAAATGTTCCTCGCGCTGCGCAGTGGACGATTTTGGGACATGTGTTACGGAACATTGAAAATGCTACGAAACTAGGGAGAATGGTTGATTATCGTGAGTGTCATCAAACTTTTCTAATTGGTGCCAACACAAGCACTTCGAGAAATGAGATTACTCATCACTATCTGACGTCCCATTTCAACTCATCTCACAATAAGACCTCAAGAAGTTGGTCCCTGATAATATCTTTGTTGCAAAAATTCTGTTCCGTATAAAATTATTCGTCAACGACCAAACTTTGGGGGAATTATCCATAGTATTAAGGGATGTTCATTTTGTAATTTTCAAAGCCATTTATTTTGTCCTCTCTTGGTTTCAACGTTTACACGACGACATATTAGCATCTTAAAAATGTCGTGTAATCGTTGAAAACTGCAGAGGGAAAAATAAGTGATGAGGAATATTACAATGTGAATATTTTTCATTATTCTGTTTCATTTGACTGAAAATTGCCATGATCAGTAATTTGTCATATATTCATGTTGGATGCTGTTACTTAATTATTTGTTTCTTGCCGTACTCTGAAATCCTCGTTGGCTTGGGATGTAACGTCGGAGGTTTTCGTTGATTGTATTGGGTTTGAATGGTTACATGTATAGGAATAGGAAACCAATTATTGCTTCTTTTCCGTTTGGATAACATGTCTAACATTTTAATGCGTTAAAATATTTTGAGGCCGTGGTTAATGGAAAGAAGGCACTTGTGTACGTATTGCACTGCGTGGATGAGGATATGAAATTTTAAGGCCATAGAAATCCCAAAAAACATCAGTTTTCGAAATAGCCCGGTAAATTAAATCATTGTTATCTCATCGAATTAGGCTACCCTAAGTTTCTACACAAACCGTCGAACTTAAGGGAAGTAATGTCTTGCACTGCTGAACTTTTGTTCTATCTATTCCGGCAATAGTACGGTGAAATGGACGACTAGCATTGAAGTGACATGTAATTCAAGATGATCTGAGGTTTAAAAGCTGCGTGTTAGGAATATTTACGGTTTTTACTTTCATTTCTGAGTTGGTGTTTATTTTGCGTATACTTCTCTGTCATTATGGTTAATGTGTTCTGAGTTTTGATTTACGCGTCCATGGTGGATCTCTTTGGTTGTGGAAGTTTGGCTGGATATCTCATAGTAATTCATTCTCTCTACATAATTTGATATACAACTGAATATGTTCCCTCGTATATTTCCGCGGTGTCGAATCAAATGCTGAACTGAAATGAAAAAATTAAGAATCAGTTACCTTGAAGAACAACCAACGAAAAAACCCTTGCCTTACCTTGAAAACCCTTGAATGCAGAAACATTTACAACTGAACATTTTATCCGTGAGTTTCCGAAAAAATGCATAATTTTTAATTATTTGGTCATCAATAATTATCGTATTAATTTTAATGTGCTCTCAAGGTGGGGGTAAGGATTCTGCGCAACATGCTCCCGAGTTGGCGAAATACTTCCACTTCAACATTTTATGGTATCTTCCTTTAAGGAGAAGTTTCTCTGATAATCCAAAGCACTTAAGGAAACGAACGTGCATTCAGTTATTCGCAATCAAGTGAATGTAGCGTCGGGAATGAGGGAGGACGAACATAATTTCATTAGTTTGAAATCGTCGCTCCGTTGTGTCTTCGATGTATCACCCAATTAGATGGCTCCAGGGCTTCCTGCGAACGTTTTTGGTAGCGTCGGATAGGTCAAAGTTTGACCGTAAAGCATGTCAACGCCCCCGTGACATTTAAATTGCGAGATAATGTCTTCGACCCCTAATTGCCGAATTGGCTAAACAACTGCTTCGTATATGCTCCCAGTCAAGGCGTCAAAATGTTCATATGCAGGAGTTAAGTTTGTTATTCAAGAACTGCTAAATTTACCGTTTTGCCTCTTAATAGACCAAACATATTTGCGACAGTGAAATCTATGATGGTTAAAGGGGGACAACTAATGAACATGGTATGAATTTGACCCTGATTTAAAAAAAGTATACAAGAGATGGACCATTCTGAATTAGATTAGCTAAATACTGGAAGATAATCTTTACGTTTTACGTGTACGGATAAATCATAGAGTAGCATAGAGAGCATAGAAGGCGAATCGCTAAAATTAAACAATTCTTAATAAAATATTGTGACTTGTGAGAAATATGGAGAAAGGATCCTCTCCGGTTTCTAGAAAGCGAGACCACAGTTTGAAATTTATTGATCAATCATTTTACGTGGCTATCGAGGCTATCAAAACACCGCTCCTAACTAATTACATCGTCCCTATCAAATTAGGGAAAAGAGATAATTCCAAATTAATAATTTTAATTATTTTTTGAGCTTTGCTCAGCTCCCATTCATATAAAAAAAACTCGAAAACTCATTACCTCTAAAAATTTCATAATATTTTGTTTGCTTACAATTTTCGCAAAAAGGATACTTTTCTTTGAAGTTCTCCTCTTTTAATTGTGCACGACCGGTAACTTGAAAGGCATTGATGCTTGATTCATACATCGTGGCGATTAATTTCAGAATAGTTGAATGCAGCAGAGCTCAGAGGATTTTGATTATCCTCATCTAAATCGTCAATGCAATCACACTTCGCCAAGTAAATTGGAATGTTGAAACAGATTGTGTGTATTTAAGTTGGGGAGAATCTAAATTTTGATCGTTGCAGACTAAAACATATATCTAATAATTCAAGGAAGTGAGCGTTTGATGTGTATTTACCCGTACGGGAAAAATCTCTGAAACTTTCATTATAGCAATATGAGATGATTTGTTTCTTTGGAGAACACTTTGAATATTAGTTCTTATCGCATAAAAAGTATGCCGGTTTATTGGTATTCTTAGAGCGATTCATGGAATTCTGAATGTGATTGCATTTAAAATAGGCATCTGATCATGAAACTAGAATTAATGCAAAGTATACGTTTTTCTGTATTTTTTCCCTACTTTTTATTTTTCTTGTTTTTATGTAAAATGGATGGACTGGTAATGGATATGAATGAAAGAAGCGTACTTCGTTGGTCTAGAATGCCGAAGGGTGTCATTTTGACACCCTACGCGTACATTTTTTGCGGAGCGGGCTTTTAAAGATTGTTGTAGAAAAACATCTTTCGTGGCTTTTATTCATTTTTAGTGCTTAACAATACGACAGTGTTAAGGGATTACCCCCTCCCTTTTTTCGTCTAAAAAATCAGAATTTACCTTGAATGCCGGAGGGTGTCATTTTGACACCCGGTATATTTTATCATTTCTTCTTTCGGTTTAGGTGTATGCCGTTTGATAATTACTAGTCAAATTAGTATTTTACAATAGTACATTACCTTCATGAATGTTTATGTTTTACATAATTTAAATAAATATCGGCTGTTTGCAATTTTTTTGAAAATTTAGTAGCTCGTGAGGAAAGTATTCTCCGCTTTATTTTGCGAATTAATCGCCTTGAAACCAGCCAATTTTTACCGCGGCGACACGTGTTTTTTGACAAATAAATTGTGTTTTCTTTTAAACAATTATGTATTTTAACAGTCGTAATTGATTTTATCGTTTGCAAATTTGCATTTTTGAAAGCAAACTTCCACATTCTAAGACGAAAACCTGTTGCAAAAATTATTAATACTTCTAAAAAGAATAAAACAAGGTTTTCTTATCTTATTGATATAAGGTGTTTTATGCACATATAATGTAACTATTTTTATGTTAACAATAAATGTTCATAAAAAGTATTCAATGATTACTTATTTATCAATTACGTGCGTCCTTCAACGTTTCAGCGTAATCCTCTATGGAAGACGCAGTACAAGAGAGTAGACTTTTTGCATAAAATTTTTTTCTTCAATAATAGTCTTTAAAAAAATTTTTTTTTTTTTGAAAATATAAAGGAAACAAAAACAAACATTGCAATGAAGTTGACAAATAAGCAACTACAAAAAAAATAATCTGCAACGTAACGCGGCCATAATGAACATGGGTGTCAAAATGACACCCTCCCGGCATTATAGGGGGATACAAAGTACCCGGCATTCTAGTGTTAACCATGTTAAGAGAATACATTGGACGAAGCTGATTTATGATAAAGGAGTGAATGGTGTGAGAAGCAGGGGTAGACCACGAAAGTCATGGACGAATGAGGTGGAAGTGACTCATAAAGAGGAGGAATATAAGGAGCCTTTAATAACAGGGGGGCGTGTATGAAGAAGCAATTTATGAATGTAACTGAAGCCAGAGTGGTATTCAAGGATTTGGCAGCATGGAAGATATTTTTAAAACAGAGTCAGCATGGTAGGCCTAACCCTGATGAATAACGAGGTTGAGTTAGTCGTGGTTTTGTGGAAGTAAGTTTTGTTAACCATAACGGCGAAAAATAAACTTTTTACTGTTCCATACGAATTTATTTCACCGATTGACTTCAACAAATCAAGTACATTTTTTTTTGGGTCAAATAAACTTGTGTGGGAATGTACAAAGTTTATTGCTTTCGCCGTAGTGGTTAACTGAGAATCAAGCCATTTCGACTGTTCTGACCCCAAAAATGAACGATGGGTGCAGACGTATGCATGCTTTTGTTACAGTTCGGTTTTTATATCATAGAATGTTCCTCTATCTAGCGAACGAGAAGGAAGGGAAAAAAGGTAATAATGTCTTTTTATATTCTACTGCTCTTCTCAAGGTTAAATTCTGCCCCGAATGTCGCGGCAATTCAAGGAGCCGCTTACTATGCTGGTCCCGAGCCAATCGGCTTAAGTGAAGGAGGAGGCACTGCACCATTTCTGTGCCCTTGCGGAGGGCATCGCCGAGTGATTCCCCACGATGCCGCAAGGAATATGCTAACAAATCGATTCAGTGGTGGAGCGTGTGTCACGGAATAAGTTAAAACAATTAAGGGGCTGATAAAGGCGGAGATAATCTCGGAAGCTATTTCATAAGAAAAAAAATATTTAAATCCCCCGGGGTTCTGTTTTATGATCCCTAGAGTGTTGCGTCAGTGCCTTCACTTCCTTTCCTGAGTAAATTTAGCTAGTCATTCGCGTATTTTGGCATCTATTTTTCCTTTTATCGGCGGGATTAATCATTTTTCACACTTATTGATGGTTTTCCTTATTGATTTAATTTATCTTATCTCTTATCTATTTCTTAGGATGAGTAACAAGACGGGTGATGGAATAATTGCAGTATAGCCAATTGGATTGCCTTTCCTTGTTTTATTGCTAGTTCCTTGATCATATTTATTTCTTTAAGGTCCACCCAAAATAACAAAACCTAGTTAATAGTATACCTAAATCACAGAAAATAATATTTACTTCCGTAATAGAATAACAGCAAAAGACTGCCTTGTTTAGCAACTCACAATCAGTATACGTACCGTAACTCAGTATGACAAAGCAGCTTCGCCTTATTATTATCTTTAAAATATTTCACAGTCAGATGCACTTATATTGAAAACACCTTTATTTTTTTAAAGTAATTAATATTTATTAGTAGAAAATATTTTTTTCACAAATAGGATAGGCTCCCGTAGCTGATAATGAGGAAGAAAACGTATATAATCACTACATATTTAAGACCAGGTGAACCCATTACTGGACGCCACATTTCTATGCAGTTACCAAAGTTTACATTACAATGCTTGCAATTTCGTAAACAAAGTTCTTGAAACCTTAAGCGTTTTGCCGTGTTATATTGTTATTTTGCCTTGCTTCATGATTTTTTACTTTCGCCTGCCTGGAAGCTATAGAGGTGATGGAATCTCTGCCGTCCCGTTGGTTGTCTCTCGGCAGGACATTATCAATGATAATGTTCAACTCTTGTTGACAAACTCTGATGCGTGACCGTTATCACGAACGTAGGGAGAAAAAACTTTCAGATCTCAAACGGGATTATTAAGTTTTAATTGCACGATTTCAAACAAAGATTAGGCCCCTTTAGTGTAGAGAGTCAATATTTGTTGGTAATCTAAGACTGAGGTCTGAAACCGTGGATTCATGTCAGTAAAACCTTACATAAAGGCCCTGATTCCTTAGGCTGAAGTAAAGACTATCCTGGATATTATATCCTGGATTTAAAATGAACTTTTATTGAAAATGTACTTTTGCTGCAACTCCCTCGCGCCAGTAGATGGAGCTATAATTTTAATTCTATACATTTTTATTACTTTTATTGTGGTAATCTATTGTCACAGGTCAAACCCACTTATTGATAGGAAATTTTTCAAAAAGTTAGTCGTTGTAAAGCGACAATATTGGGCACGATAGTGGAATATCATGCACGGCCACGTCTACAGTTCTGCAATGTGGATTGGAGACGAGGACGCCTCGTCCGTGCAAATCCCCACGGAAAATCGCCTCGAATTATAATAATTAATTAATATTTCATATGGCTTGGTGTTTTAACTAGCTAACACACCTGACCGGCATTTGGGAGAATATCGGTCAATTGAAATGATTTCTTCAATGGGAATTTCACTCTCTTTGGTGTACGTATACCCACGAGAGCATTTCTTTCAAGCTACATTTGCTTTAAGGTTTGTTGTTTTATCATATTCACACTTCACTTCATCAAATTCATCGGGAACTGAGATACTTTTGAGGGTGCCTGAAACGGTGCAGTGGAGCTTCGGTGAATATACAAAAAATGCCAATGTATAAACATGGGTATGAGGTAACATTCCGAAGATTTTGAGCGATTAGGTTCCGCGTCCATTGTTCCTCCGCAACTACGGCAGAGTCCATTGTGTGTTCTCGCCACACTCCCTCCGACTCAGTCCCTTTTACCTCTCAAAAAAATCTCCGACTCGATCGAGCCGGATCAGCAGCCGGGCAGGGTGTTGTTAGCGCTGCTGCAACCGATATCCCCGTCCGCCCGACTGACCACCTGGCTTTGGCCGGGCCGTGCTTTCCATTAGCCTTTAAAGGACCGACCCCTCGCACCGTTTCCGCGGGCGCGTCTCCCGGAATGATTTATCGTTTTACGCGTAATTAAAGCGAGCGGCGAGAAGGAGTGCAGTCAGGTGTGATGGCGGATTTAGTGGAGCAGCCCAACCCACCCCATTCCCGCTCCCGCTCTCTGATAACGGCATCGGCGGGAGCGGTGTCCGCGATGTAGAGGCATCGGTTGAAGCTGCGCGTGACTATTGTGATTAAGGCAGGGGGCGTGGTCGACGTGGATCTATCCTACCAAATAGTATTACTTACTTTACTTTACTTTACGCGATCAGGCCCAGAGGACCGCGCGATGATACAACTAAGGCCTTCCATTCTCTTCTGTCCTCTGCTATGTTCCGCCAGTTCGGCCAGGTTTCTAGCTGTTGCAAGTCTTCCCTTACTCCATCTATCCATCTCTTGCGAGGTCTCCCCACTGGTCTCCTTCCTTCTATTGTCATATCCATAGCCATCTTAGGAAATCTTTCGCCACTCATTCTAACCACATGTCCAGCCCATTCCAATCTCCTACTCCAAATAGTATAGCCGACATTATTGAACTGGAAACGAGGACATTTGGATATAAAAAAATTAGAATATTTGTGGACGCTGTTTCCCTAAAATACCATAGTCGTGCCACAGTCTAGAATAATGTTAGACTGTGGTCATACCATGTGCTTCTAAACTACTTAATGATTTTGTACTGGTGAAGGTTATTAGGGCTTCCAACCGGGTTAAACTATCCATCTCTGCCGACGCTTCGATGTACGTGTCGTCCATCGTTATCAGGGCAACCCTGATACCCTGATGACGATGGACGACACGTGCATCGAAACGTCGCCAGAGATGGATAGTTTAACCCGGTGGGAAGCACGAACAACCTTCAACATCACCATACGCCGGGAAAGCCTTAGATAATTTGACACTGTTTGAAGCGCGGAATTCCGGGTAGTAGTTTTGTTTTGTAAAGACTATTAATTCATTCCGTATTTCACGCACTTGTTTTGTAACGCATCTACATCCCCTGTAAACCCATCCAAGGGATTGCAAGCATAGAGAGATGCATTCGAAAACCAGTTTGATGGAATTATGGGGCGCAGATGAAGAATTGGAGGAGGCTGATGACGGGGGCTTTGTGTTAGAATATAAAGAAAAGGTTGGCAAAGTGCTTAATGTGGAGTCTGGGGCGCTATGTGGTGCAGAAACCTGGACTCTGAGAAAAGAGGACTAGAATAGGCTGTGAGGGTTAAAGACTACCAGAAGGGGGAGAAAAGAGGACCAGAATAGGCTGCGGGGGAGTTTAAGATGTGGATGTGGAGGAGAGTAGAGAAAGTGCGGTGGACGGAAAGGTAGACGAGAATGTTTTTGGTATGTTGGGTGAGGACAGGAACGTTACTGAAGGGGATTAAAGGGGAAGGCAGTGGAGGTAGTTGGAAGAGATGATGAGGGGCGAAGGGTTGCGTAAGCCCTTGATTGATGTGAGGATGTTGGATAAGCAGGGGAAGGGGAAGGAAGAGAATAGACTCGATGGACGGGATGGATAATGGATAGAGGTAGAGCGTGCAGTGAGACGAATCGAAATGGTGTTAGGAGATAGGGGTCTGCGCCTGTATAAATATATAGGGAAATTTTACTGCCTTCTATTTAAACCTACCTTAACCGGTAGATCACCCAAATTATGAAGTAGATTCAGGTTTTTCAGGCACTGTAACTCATGTGCCTATTTTGCACCATCTATCCTAAAGTCTTAATGCTGAAACAAAGAAAAACCCAAGCATGTTCAGGGTTTTGAACATAAACTTCTGTGTGTCACGAATGTTTCAGTCTTTCTTGTCGTGTATTGCATCATGAAAGTATGCGCACGCTGTTCTTGATAATGCGCAATAGAATCGGAGTCGGAAAATCCATATCATCAGCAATATCTTCGAGAAATAACGAACGGGTTTCCTGAAAGTAGACTCTCAGTAGTCGTAGTAGAAACACGTAGCGGTACAATTCTTAGGAAATAATGGATAATAGAGAAGAATTATTTTTTGCACTATTCCGCACTTCTGAGTATCCTCGATCGGTTTCGGCGCCATACAAATGTCATCTTCATAAATACTATTCATCATTCATTCAAGTATTCTACCAGCTGATTGGTAGGTTCTTGGACAGTCCCCATTTTGTATCCCAAACTAATAGAAATTGTCTCGCTTTCCCTCCTAAGGATGGCCCGTTATTAGATCCCTCTTCAATTCTTCATATCGTCTACCTCCTCTTATTTCGTCCAGAATTCCTATCCTCTTCCTTCCTCTCCCACGTTTCCCCAGTGTTCTCCCCTCTATCACTCTATTCAACAATGCCCTCTCCTCTCAAAACCTCCTCCATCCATCTCTTCTGCCTTCTCCGAACCTCTGCCACAAGCTTCCTCTCCTCTCCGACCATATCCCATACCTCCTCGTTCGTTTTTCTCGCCATCCAGCTAACCTTCTCCATCCTTCTCCAAACCCACATCTCAAACGCCTCTAGTCTACGCACATCCTCCCTTCGCAAAGACCAAGTTTCTAACCCATATAGCGCCACGCTCCATATTAAAGTTTTCACCAGCCTCTTCTTTACGTCTCTTCTCAGACCCCCCCTCATCAATTCCCTTTTCTTCGAAAATGCTTCTTTAGCTAGCGCAATTCTGCATCTGATGTCCTTACCACTAAACCCATTCGCCTCCAAAATACTACCCAGATACGTAAACATCTAGAACTGCTCTATCTTCTGCCCTCCCACCCTTATATTCAGCCCCGCCTTCTTACTTCTAGAAAATCTCATTACTTTCGTTTTTATGTGATTTATCTTCATCCCATACTTTTCGCACTGCACCTCTAATAGGGAAATTAAAAAAATGTCTGTTTTCCTTTGAGTATGGGGGTGGGGGATCGTTTTTCTAGAAACGGGGAGGGATTAAAACTCAATAATCTTTATTGTACGGATTAACCCTCGTAGGATCAATTGAGGGTTAATATATGTCCACCACTTCGTTTTATTTTTATTTTCAACGTATTTCTGCGCACGACAGAAATTTAAAAATGCTTCATATTGTAAAAGACGGAATTTATAATATTATTAGGCAATATATATAGTTTTGTATAATTTGTGTATATAATATTATATGATGATAAAAAGGCAGTGGGCACAAAAGACCTTTGTCCAACCTGTAATCTTTTTCCTTTTTTAATTATGTTGTATTTGTCAACATACTATGTGGTTTATGGTTCATTAGTGGTACATATGATTTAAACTTACTAAACATTTGTATCATGAACTTTTTGCTTCTTATTAGGTATAATTATTGTAAGTATGGATTTAATTTTAAAATCATTAACAATTCATTTTAATGTTTTTTTGTTATTATTATACTATTCCTAATTGAGATGACTTCTTGGAGAATCATAAAATAAAATATCCCTTTCCTTTCTATTTCTTGTTGTTTTGATATGTACCATGTTTGCGAAAACCATGAAAAATAAGTTACTTGGTACAGGCAAATTTCAGTTCAATGTTGAACTGTTTATCGCGTGGAAACTGTTATTTTTCCGTTACATTTTTGAATTAACTTCAATAGAAGCAATAAATAATCCAATTTATTATCTTGGTTCGCGGAATTATATAAATGAACTAAAAAAAATGTAAGCAGCCTTTTGGTACTACGTGAAATATCTCTTTAAATTTGAAATCTAAGTCTTCTCACTTCACAAGAAAAAGTTGTGCTGACTTCAGGGGCGTTACTCGCCAGTATCTCACTCATATTTATGTTTGCACTGTATTAGAATACTTTTGATGAGAAAAATGTTCACTGCGGGTGCTGCGACTGAATTAAATTTTGGGCATCCAGTTGAAGCTGTGTGGGTTTGAATACCTAATGCAGCGTATGTTTTCTGCTCGTGCGGCAGGTGGATCTAGCATTCCAGTCAATATTTCAATGTATTTTAATCGTTTAAAGGCTAGTTTCGGCCAGTTAGTCCTTTTGAGGGTAAGTAGACAGCTGGTTTTCTTACCCCACACCCATATGACCATAGAAAAGCAAAATAATTTGAACCATTACCGGAAAGTTCTTTGAAGTCCACTTATGAATGACGCGTGAATATCGTCTAAATCGTTAGAGGTTACTCAAATAATGTGAGGAATAATGCGAAGAATAATTCTTTTAATAATTTCTTAATTCCACGAAATAAACTCACTAATATCACCTTAGTATACATGAAACCACTCCATCGCCATGTATAAAAATGTGCTATGAATAAATTTAAAGGTTTGAGATAAAGACCCAAGTGTATGGAAGTCAGATTAACGTTAGAACTAGCGTGAGAGAAACACACACGACACTTTTACAAAACTGCGTTAAAGAAACTAGGGTTCATCAAGGAAATTGTAGCGTGGTTCTCGGGCGAAATAGTAAAACAGAGATGTGCCATCAGATCACGCCTCGAGTACACCGCCAACATTTGGCACTCTGCGCACAAATATTTAATTTTGAAAGTAAACAAAACACGTGGGAAGGTCGCCCTTTTCGTCCGAAACCGCAACGAGCAAGCAGAAAGTGTAACACACAAGAAGCTTTAAATCACCCACCAGCTGCCACGTGGGCCAGAAATGTGATTATTCGTGTACAAATAAAAATGACCACCTTAGGTGCCTAGAGAGGGATTTCGTTTTTCAACCCTTGTTCCTTATTTATTTTGAACTTTGTCCCTTAGCCACTTATACATTCGGAGATAAACCAGCTTCGACTCAATTTGGGCACTCATAATCACTCGAGTAATTCACTTCAATTAAGAATCTGTTGTTATCAACCAATGCCTTACCAGCTATTCACCGTTCACTTCAGTATGAAAATGGCCGAGGTTGAAAGTTCCGCCGATAACAGCTCCTCTTGTGGCAAAAAAAACTGTCTTATATTTCCTTGCTTACATTCCTGGCTTAGTTTAGCACTTCTAGCAATCACTCCGATTTCTACAGTATTTCTAAGCTCCTTGGTAACACAGCTGATGGAATGAATAGGTTTGGAGGCCGCACGCTAGGCTTAGTTTACTAGAAAAATTCAGGTTTTACGAGATCCAGGTCGACACAAAGGACACAATATTAAGCCCACACTATATTTTTTTAATGATAGAAGCGAACACCGATCTTACCACACACTTTTGATGACTGCAATAAAAAGAGGTCGAGACACTAAGGTACTCCGTGAGAGTTTTCATTTTATAGTCTTGTGAATTAATTACAGTGATCAAACCGATTAGCTGGATTATGGAACGACAGACCTAGCCACAACTAAACATGCATATAAGCTCCTTTAAGTAGAGAGATATATTATTAGCGGCAGATTATAACCATGGTGGCTCGTGTCCATGAAGGATGAAGTCACATATTCTCGATAATCCTGTTTTCTCGGATTACGGTGACCACCGAAATCCGGTTGGATATAAATCTGTGTAGTTAATTTTAACTTTTGTGCAGAAGCGGAGCTGGCCCGACTCCAAAGCTTGGGGAAAGTTTAATTGATAAATAGGTGAGCAGCCACTGGGATATTTGCTTTCATATTATAATAAGTTAAGAGTGTTTGCTCTGAAATATGAGCGCCCTAAAATCTCTCCTATTCGCTCTGCTCCGCGTAGTGATTCAGAGGTGCCGTTACATGGCAATCCCTTTTTCAATGCTCTCATAAATACGTGCATACATTTGCAGGTATCCACATTATACTGCATCGTCATTAGAGTAGCCAACTGGGGTATTTTTACCCGGAGACTCCGGCTGGAGCGATATTTCTCCAGATCAAGGGTTTCAGATAAATTTCTACGGGCTAGGGTCGCAGGTGCGAAATTGCAAGTTATCCCATCAGTTATACAGGGTTCTCCCAGAAATGTTAATTAAAATAAAGAAGTTCAGTTGCTACGAGTTTTGAAACAAAAATGAAATCTTGGTCGAAATATTTCATTTCTTTGTGACTTAAAGGGCTATTGGCTCTTTAACATGAATAAAACACGTAGTAGTTCCTTTTTTAGATAAATAAAATCCGAAACTTATATCCCCCTGTTCATGAAAGGTATCCTAGGTACCTAAATATTGCAAAATAGGTTCATTATCGTATTCTCTGATCCCGAAAATAGATTAAAACAATAACCCTACTGTAATATTTATCCATTACTAACGGATGATATTTCATGACATTTAAAGATGCATCCTTTATATGATCATCTCAATAAAATTTTTACTGCCTATATGACAGCTTAGGCTTGGTAATAACAGAAATAAGACTCTTCAGAGAAAGATTCTCATCTATGCATTGTAACTGACTCAATAATTTAACTTAGTAATTTTCACGATAGTTTATTTGCATACGTGCGGTTTTATAGCATGGAAATTTCAAAGTTAAAGTATTGATTCAGTCAAATGTATATTTTCCAAGTTATGCCTCAGAATATGAGTTAGTACGCAATATAAGTCTGTTCCGCACAATATGGGCATCCGCGTGCCTCGGACCGGAAGGAAAGGTATTGGGATCGGTATGGAATGTTGGTTAGAAGGGAGAAGAGAAGTTCGATACTGGCATTACACTGCCCTTAACAAAAGACACCTTGGGGTTCGCGGTTTAATGTCCAATCCTTGGGACGAAGTATCGTTTCTTTATGTTCTCTCCTCAAGCATCCGACTACAGATTAAAAATTTCCGCTTCCTCCGGGGATGAACTCGGGAAATTCTTACCCGCTACCCAGGTTATAAGTTCCCCACGAACTCTTCGTGGGGAACCTATACTCTATCTACAATTCTGATCCAATGATCACCTACCTGGTATTATGCACATGCCATTACACCACTCCACCATATCTATTGTACTACATCCACTCTTTTACAGCTGCATGCCCTGGTCTTGCATTGCATTAATCCTTTCTTCATGTAAGCATGCGTCCTACCTCATTTCCTCGCGTCCATGAAACTGTTACTTGTTCTTCTCCATCCCTGCTCACCCAGCATCCTCTCATCTATCACAGTCTTCGCCATTCTCTTGCCCGTCAATACCCATTACAACTACCTGCTCTGCCTCCTAATCTTCTCCTCACCCACCATGTCGGGTTCTTCCTCGTTCGTCTTCCTTTCTGCCTACCAAATTTTCTCCTTCCTTCTCCACACCCTCATCTCTAACTCCTGCAGGCTATTCTCTTCCTTCTATTGATGAACCTTATGCAATTCTCCTACTTATTTCGCTGTTACTAACCTATTTTCCTCCAACGTGCTACCCAAGTGATTTAATTACTCTACTTGCTCCAGCTTGTGCCCTCCTAAATTTATGACCAACTTCAATTTCTTTGGCCTAGAACTATTGTTTTTTTGTGCTATTAATCAGTATTCCGTTTTTTACACGTTGCTTGTTTTATGCGTTCATTAATTCTTGCAACCACTGGGCAGATCGACCAATGCATGGCCATAATCTAATCTAACCGAATTTATCATCTGGTTCTTCTACCTTTATACCCACATCTAGTTAATGCCATGTCTCTCTTACTTTATCCTCTGGATGAATGCAAAACTCTTCGTAGAAGTCTTTTTCACTTTATTCCTATGCAACATCCCTCTCATAATTGCTCTACCCTATTTTTTTAAGGTCTTTCAAGGGAATGGCGTCGGCAGAACTCACGGGCATTAATTCACGTCATTTTATTTTAGTTGACTATATATGAAGTTTGCTCTTCTTGGCAGCGCTGCTTTCTTGCCGTAATATCAACATGAAGTTGCACTCACGATTCCTCGTTAGCAAATGAGTATGATAGATAATATATATATATGTATGGAGAACCGAGACTCATTAACATTCAATTTTCAACCCTGGCGCGCATGCATGCTCGGTCGTTTAATTATACTGAGCACATTTTAGATTACGCGGGATGCCAGACCAGGCCCACTAATGCACTTCCCCGTCAATGTTACCATACTCCCTTTTATGATGATGATGATAGCAGCATGGACCGACACGGGCGGCGATTGAGTTCTTGTTAGGAGGCCTTACAAGTCAAGTCTTTTTTTCTCTCCCTCTCCGGCAATTGAGCTATTAGCGTTCGTGCGCAGGAGGAGATTGCGGCGTTGGACTTGGAGGGGGTATGCTTCCTAATGGGATTTTATGGTCTCATCTCGTGTAGTCTACAATTTAACATTGACATGAGGGAAGGAATTGCCGGGAGAGCATGATATGGACCGCTTACATCATCCACACGGGCCTATCTCCCTAATCTCCTTTCACCTAATTTTTCTCACCTCCCCCCGTCTTCAGCCAAGATTGCCCCTGCCCCTCTTTACTCACGCTGATCGTTAAAGCTCGATCTTACGGAAGCGAGCCGAGTCAGCCCACTCTCCCACCCGGTCTGAAGATTTCAGTCCGATCTTAAAGAGGCCGGAATGTGGTTTTCTTCGTTCTTCCTTTGGCTGCAGATGGGAAAAAAGTATGGAAATAAAACTCTTAACAAATACAAACTGAAGATTAATGTAAAGAAAATCAAGAAGAATTAATGTTTCTGGAAGAAATCAAGAAGAAAGAACCACCGTTAAATTTGAGTCGAAAAACTTGCGTAAGTGGAAGCATTCTGTTATCTGGGAAGCAGAATCACCGGCGATGGAAAAATTAAGAAATATATTGTGAGCAGAATAGCCCAAGCGAAGAAGGCATTCTACCAGAAGAGGAGTCTGATGAAAACTGTTAACAGGCCAAGAAGTAAGGAAGAACTTTTTAAAATATATATTTGAAGCATGCTCGTATATGACATTGAAGCCTCGTTAATAATAGTAGCAGAGCATAGGAGATTGGAAGCAATGGAGATGTGGTGTTACCGAAGAATGATGAAGATAGAATGGACGGAGAGAATCACTAACGAAGAAGTCCTACGAAGAGCTGGAGAGAAAAGAAGCATAATAAAAACTCTGTGAAGAAGGAGAGACAGCCTTATTGGACTCATCTTGAGACACAAAAGCCTCATAAAAACGATAAAAGGATTAGGTTGGGGGCTGTTGGAGATTCTGAGGCTACACGCTATGCTTAGATTACTTGAAAAATTCAGATCAGGAAAGTTTCAGTAGGACACGAAGGATATTATTTAACCCCGTGCTACATCTCTAGAACTGATAGAAGCGAAAAAATAAGAGAGATGCATAGCCGAACTGACATGTACAATAATTAGTTCTTTCCACGCACTATAAGTGATTATAACAGAAAATAGCGTGAGAGTAACTTTAGATACACCGTTAACACGCTATTCACTTCTGTTCTCTTCCACCTCCTTTTCCCTTCCCCCCATTTTCATGACTGGTTTCCGTAAAGCCCACAGCCACACTCCTCTGCAGCAGCTCGTAGGATAGGATATAGATGTAGATAAAAGCCTTCTTTGCGTCTAGGTTTACGCAGATATAGGTGAACGAATGATGTCGCCATTGTGATATTTAACTTCGATTCCTCCAAATATGATTACATTTGTCTCTCAAGGCTTTGTACGAACGTTTTCTTTTATACCTATGGAATTGCTGGCACTCGGAAAAGAAGGAATCTTACGCGCTTAAGAATATCAGAGAGAATCTTATCAATTACATTCCCGTTAATCCTGCTTTGGCTGTTTGAATTCATTCTCTTTTGCGCATAGTCACTCTCGTCACTTCCTATCTTCATCTTTTCTTGCTCTGCCTTTGCTCTCACTCGGACTCATTAAATATTTATGGTAGATATGGCACAGAGTATAAATGGCTCCTCATTGCATCAGTATTCATTATGCGAGGGAAAGTTAGTTAGCGTCTCAATTTTCCGACATCAATGCTAATGAGTTAGATGGCACTCACTGGTGGGGTGGAATAGATTTCGATTGATTTGTTTGCTCACATGCATCCCTTTCCTTGTTAATTACATGTGAGTGATAAATAAAGTAAAGAGCTAGAATGGTATGCTATTTATTTAAATTATGAATGCTTACGTGGTTAAAGAAATGAGCTATAACTAAATATTGTCCCCTGCCTAAAGTAGATAAAGCGAGAAGGTCACGGTGCACCTCTAATAGAAGTTTAATTTGCTTTGTGTTTTAATCTCTTAATCCGTAAAGGAATCGTAGATAAGCTCGAAAAACGTCAAGTATTACGTAGTCACTGACGTTTTCGGAGAGAGCACATTTGAAAAAAAAATGCTATTCCGCCGTAATGGAAGATAAGCTTTATCTGACAGGTGTTAGCAAAGAAAAAAAGGCATGGCGTGATTTTTATAAGAAATATTTTGGCAAATTTAAAATATATGGCAGGCAGTACAAGTATATCAACGATGACTTGCTCTTAGGTTTTGAAGATAATACATATTGTTGACAACAAAATTTTATGAATTAATTGGGCAGTATAATCATATTAATCCTTTTCTATGGATGATCCATGATTGATCCTCAATGTAACGATAACATATTCAAGTATTAATCTATGGCATGTATTTATTGAACACTTGATACATTAGTACTCCATCTTAATTTGTTTTTTTTCTATTTAGAAGAATTGGTTAGTACCTTAAAGTAAGTACCTACTCACTTCGAACACCTCATAACAATACCACTCGTGTAAATATTTTGAATCGTTTCTTACTTCTCACCAATGTTTAATTTTCAGGAGAAAAGGAAGTGGTGGTAAGACATTACCCTTTGATACTCTGATAATAGAACCAGAAATCCTATCTGTCGATTGTTTTCATGACATGTCTATTGAATTAGTAGTTCTCGTGGGTCTCCATTCTGAAACAGAATTTGTAGACTCAGCCACAACTTTACATTGTTTACCATAATGCAAAAAAATCCATTTTTAAAAATGGTACTCTAATTTGACCAATCGATTGTGCCGTCTTCATCGTCATATAGGTACAGTCACATGGTGGCTTTCGGGATATCTTCCGCGTTGTGTCATTTTTACTGACGACAGTTTCGTGAGCGTTCTAGCTCGCTTCTTCAGGTCTGAAGTGCTCACAATGCACTCTGGCCGCAATATTTAGCCGGCGATGAGTCATTTCTTCCCGCCTGTTTTTTGGAAAACTCGCTTCCATGTGGTTGAAAGCGTGTAACCATCTTCTCTGTTAACATTGTTTTGGTGTTTGGCTATTTTTATGGCTTCTCTAATCAATCTGGGTAGCACCGAGTGTCTTTCGCAATGATTTTTGCCTCCTCCTAATTCATGGTTTGGAATGGGCCGCTCCATGTGTGCTCCGCGATGGCTGACCGGTTAGATGGTCTATTTTTGATGGCTCACTGGTGTTCGGAGACGCGACACTTCAGCGCTCGGGAAGTTTGGCCTATGTAAGATTTCCCACATTCGCATTTAACTTCGTAAACTCCTCCTTGTGAGCCCTTGGGTAGTTGGTCCTTGTGTCGGCACAGTAGGCTGGATGTTTTGGTAACATAACTGTTTCTTGCCACCGCGTCAAATTTCCGGAGTACTCTGGCTATCTTCTCCGTGGTTCCTGCAACATACAGCGTAGGATGCCAGCTTCGACTTTGACGTATCTTGCGAGGTTCTTCTAAGGGCCATCAATTCTTGACCTTCCTCTTTCCGGGCGATCTTGAGGATCAATTTTCGCTGGAAGCCATTCCTCTCGAAAGTCTTCAATAAATGCTCCTTTTCATGGGCGATGGAGGCTGAGTCAGAGATCTGAAGAGCTCGTTGGAAGAGGGTTTTCATTACTCCAAATTTTTGATATGGGTGGTGGTGGGAGTTGGTGTATTAAATATGAGTGTCATTTTACCGATTGTACTTATGCATCATGATGAACTCTTTTCTCGAGAATGAAACCCAATTCTGTGTCGCGGAATATCACACAGGTACACAGCCGTTGGAATACTTGGGAACAGGTATGCCGCGAGCTTTAGATGTTATGAAAGCGATGGAACCGGTAAATTGGTTAGTTAACCTTCGCTACGATTTGTGCATAATGTTGGGGGGCTCCAGTTTGCCAACAGAAAGGTCGTCGTCTCTTTGACCCCCGAGAGTGGAAAAGCAGGAGAGACAATGGAGACAGGGGAGAGGGAATCCAAAAAAGAGAGAGTAAAAACCATCTCCGCGATTACGTTAGATTAGAGCAGTTTGAGCAAGATTATACTTCTCCTAATGTTCAATAAATTCGGCCTGATTATAAAATAAACCTTCTAGCATTACATTTGTATGGAGTGTGGCCCACTACAGGTGAGATATATGGACCGTAACTTCAGACCTGAAGAAAAAAACTGGAACGTTTGCGAAATATGTCGTCTACAATGATGAACCCACGCGGAAGGGAACACGGAAGACCTGCCTCATAAAAACAGGTTGATAAAATGAAGAATGAAGAAGTGTATATAGTAGCTGAAGAAGAAAGGCGTATTTAGAGCGTTGTAAAACAAAGAAGAAACCTTTGGATTGGACACACACTGAGACAGTATGCATTTGTCGAGAACGTAATCTAGGGGATAAAATTGAAGGGAAGATTCCGCGAGGAAGACTAGGGAATAAGTAGGTATGTGCGTGGGTCAAATAAAGAGGGATATCAGAAAGAAGAAATACCAGGAAGAAATAGAGTTAGTACTAAATAAGGAGGAATTTAGGAATACAATTAACCAATCTTAGGATTTAAACAGTAATGACAATGATGATGATAACAGAGAAATATTTAGTATTTCTCCCAAATGTCATCCACTTCGTGCCCTACTTTTCGAGATATTCACCAAAAATATCTGTATCTACTGTGACATAAGACTACGTGTTAAAATAGCATTGGATTTCCTTAAAACCAAATCGGTAAAATGCATTTTTTTCACTTTTATGTATGAATGCCAATGATAAGAACACGTATGCAAACTTGCAAGCGAATCCGTACGTAGACAAAAAAATCGCTCCAACCACCTCAAGTTAATCCTTCTCATTGACTCTCTTCTCTTCCATCCCCTCCCTCTCTGCCTCCATCTCTCTCACCCTCCCCATTCCACATTCGTTTTTATCGTTCTGGTTATGCTCAACGGCAGCTCGAAATTTCGTCAGAACCCCGCCGATAGAGTCGGTCCACGGAGGAAAAAGGTTTCTCTTTTCTGTGTGTCGACGCAGCAGATGTCAACCACGCTCAATTTCTCGCGCGTCGTGGGACAGTCTGTCTCTATATCTCTCGTCCCCCTTCTTCCTCTTGCCTTCTCACCTTTCATCCCTCGGCGAGCATCGGGCCAGGCGACACTTCAACGACGGTGTGCCAGCCTCTTCAAACGAATTAAAGTCACGAGTGGGAGCAGAGCTGGGGAGTGTGAAACGAGTTTGGGAGCGTGGCAGAGGAGATTTTGTAAGCTCGAATTTTTTAACGCCGCGTAAACATGGGGATTGAAATAAAATAGGAGCGGCTATGAGCCGGATTTTTTGAGATACTGACGAAAGGACCGTGATGGTGTCACGTTAAAAATACCGTTGAGTCGCGTGGGATACCTCTCAACTATCTCCTCCCAGAACATGAAAGTCATTCAAAGAGAATTGATTCCTGGCAACTACGGGACGCCGCCCACTAGGGCGGGTGTCGTGCCCGGCAGCGGGGGAGGCAAGGCCTCCGCGGTCGTCATCACACGAAATCCTTGCACAGAATCAGAATCATCATCAGAAGATGCAAGGGAAAGGAGGGAGAAGAAGAAGAAAAAGAGGAAGAGGAGGAGGAAAACATTGGTAAAAATAGGAACTTGGAACGTAAGGACCATGATGAGGGCCGGGAAGCTTGAAAATATTAAGCAGGAAATGGAAAAAGGAAAAATAGATGCTTTGGGATTGTGCGAGGTTAGATAGAAGGATAGCGGGGACTATTGGAGTGATGACTACAGGGTGATCTATAGTGGGGGAGATGAGAGTCAACGGGGGGAAGGCATGGTACTGAACACAAAGTTGGGACTGAGGGTGGTAAACATTGAACAGGTGAACGACAGGATACTAGTGGTAGAAATAAAAGCACGCCCGACGAATTTCGTACTGGTCCAGGTATACATGCCTACGAGCAACCATAGGGAGGAAGAGGTGGAAGAGGTGTACGAGCAAGTAGAAGAAATAATTAGAGAAGTGCCGGGGAAGAAAAACCTGATAGTGATGGGTGACTGGAATGCAGTGGTGGGAGAAGGGAGGGACGGATTAGAAGTGGGAGGGTTTGGGCTAGGAAGAAGAAATGATCGCGGTGAAAAGGCAGTTGAATTTTGTAGAAGAAATAAATTAGTAGTGACAAACACTTGGTTTAAACATCACCCCAGGCGTAGGTACACATGGAAAATGCCGGGTGACACTGGGAGATACCAAATTGATTATATAATGGTGAGGCAGAGATTTAGGAACAGTGTAAAAAACTGTCGAAGCTATCCAGGGGCGGATGCGGACTCGGATCATAACTTGGTGATGATGAAGTGTGAAGTTAGATTCAAAAGGCTTTGTAAAGGTAGGAAGATAAAGAGGTGGAACCTTGAAGCATTGAAAGGGTTGAAAAAGAGGGAATACCAAGAGCTAGTAGAAAAGAACATAGGTGAAGAGAAGCGGAGGGGAACCATAGAGAAGAGATGGGAGGTTATAAAAACAGGCATCGCAAGAGCGGCAGAGAAAACAATAGGAACGGTGGAAAAGAAGAGGGTTAAGAAGCAGTGGGTTACAGAAGAAATGATAAAGAAAATGGAGGAGAGAAGGATATGGAAAAACGTGAACACCGACGTAGGGAAGAGGAAGTACAAGGAATTGAATAATAAACTCAGGCGAGTGACCAATCGGGCAAAAGAAAACTGGTGGAAGGGACAATGTGAGCAAATGGAAAAGATGCAGGAGGAGGGGGAAGTGGGCGCTTTGTACGCCAAGGTGAAAATGTTATCGGGTGGTAAGAGAGGTCAAACGATACCAAAGGTTAAGGACAAAACAGGAAAGATATTAATCGAACAGGAAGATATCCAAGAAAGGTGGAGAGAATACGTAGAGGAGCTATATGACAGCGAGAATAGACCCCTTAGCCTAGATCTAGAGGACGAATGAACAATAGATAAAGATAACCTCGGACCAGAGTTACTTGAGAGTGAAATAGAGAGGGCACTAAGAGAGATGAAGGGTAGAAAAGCCGTGGGAACCGATAACCTACCTTCGGAGCTACTGAAGAATCTAGGTAGTAGGGGGAGAAAATCGTTTTTTGAACTTATTCGCAGGATCTACGAGGAAGGAGTATGGCCAGAGGATTTCGTGAAAACAGTATTAATACCTATCCCGAAGAAGAAGAAAGCGTCAGAATGCGAGGAGTATAGAACAATCAGTTTAATTTTGCACGCAGAAAAAGTGTTGCTTAGAATACTAAATAGAAGGTTGGAGAGCAGAGCAAAGTGCTATTTAGGCGATGACCAATTTGGGTTTAGGAAGGGGAGGGGAACCAGAGATGCGATTGCGGTAATGAGGACACTTATAGATAGAAACATAGAGCATAATCAGGATGTTTTCGCTTGTTTTGTAGATTTCGAAAAGGCGTTTGACAGAGTAAACTGGGAGAAACTAATGCAGATACTGGGGAAAATAGGAATAGATTGGCGTGATAGGAGACTCATCCGAAACTTATATATTGGGCAGAGGGCTCAGGTAAGGGTAGCGGACGGTGAATCAGGGTGGGCAGTTATAGGTCGCGGGGTGCGGCAAGGGTGCCCGTTGTCGCCTTTACTTTTTAACATCTATGCTGAGGAAATGGTAAGAGAGGCATGGGATGAGCTAGACGTGGGAATGAAAGTAGGAGGCCAGTGGATAAAGTCGGTTAGATTCGCAGACGACCAGGTGTTGGTGAGTCGGTCATCGAAAGGACTGCAAACTTTAGTAGATGCACTGGAAAAGCAGTGTGAGAAATACGGAATGAAGATAAATAATAGGAAAACAAAAGTAATGAGATTCTGTAGGACAAAGAAAGCGAAGCTGGTGATAAGTGTAGGAAGTCACAAACTGGAGCAAGTTGAACAATTTAATTACTTGGGTAGTACGCTAGAAGAAAGAGGACATAGTAGCAAAGACATTAGGAGGAGAATAGCGCTAGCGAAGGAAGCGTTCAATAATAGAAGGGAGCTGATGACGGGGACCTTAAGTAAGGATGTAAAAAAGAGGCTAGTAAAGAGCTTGATATGGAGTGTGGCGTTGTATGGGGCGGAAACGTGGACCTTGAGAAAGGAAGACGAAAATAGGCTGAAGGCTTTTGAGATGTGGGTGTGGAGGAGGATGGAGAAGGTGCGTTGGACGGAAAGGAAGACAAATGAGGAAGTGCTTGACATGGTGGGCGAGGAGAGGAAACTTATAGATGAGATTAGGGGAAGGCAGGGTAGGTGGCTGGAAGGGGTAATGAGGGACGATGGTTTGCTGAAGATCGTGATAGAGGGAAGGATGTTGGGTAAGCGTGGAAGGGGAAGGAAGAGAATCGGTTTTATGGACGGGATGAAGAACGGTAGGACTTATGCTGAGATGAAGAAAGAAATACAAGAGGTAGAAAGGGCACAGCACGTGTAAGAGTTCGTTGGATATTCTCTGACTTTCATCACAACCTACCTCTAACCGGTAGATTACTGTAATGAATGAATGACGAAAGGAAACGGCCCGGAAAAAAAGCCATGTCGAGGCCAAACCACGGGACGTTTTCTCATGCGATTGTTTGACGGAATAGCATGGCCGTACCCCACCGGAGAGGCGATTGAAGGCGTTTACTATACTTCGTCCGATTTATTAGCGCAGTTAAGATAAAAGCTGCCAATCATTAAACACATTAAATGCCGGCTGAGGTAGCGTATCAGGCGACTGACGAAGCCTGGATGGTGATGGCCTCTGTTTACATCATATGGTAGTAGCCACAATATTCACTTTAATTATTACTTTTTCCAAATCAGTAGATTTCATCAAATTATTGGAATTTAAATTGTTTTTAACTGTCGGCTAAAGTAGCAAAGAGTATTTTCGCCGCAATGATGATGCTGCTTTAGCATTTTGATGTTCCATATATTACCGGCGTAACGGATGCTGACCATCCGTAATGGTAATGCCGCTACGTCATGTCTGCCTTACCTAAAGACCTGTGCAAGCCATTACCCTATTGGTCGTAGGTTTGAATTCCCCACTGCGCTATTAAAACTGACGAAGTATAGCGAAGATTTGAATCGTTAAATATAGCGGTAACAGAACGATTAAACTGACGGATTGTGTGACTGAAGCATTCGGTATATAAGTAATTTAATTAAGTGCTACTATCTAATTCAATGCCTCGTTGTTGATAAGGTGGTTCCACCGTGTAATGACTTGAACGTCATATTATTCATATTTTGTTTACTTTTAGAAAAATGTGTCCTCTGTTTGATACGAATAATAAGAAAATCACGCCTTTCCACGCTATCCACGCCATTTCATTCTCGAATTGAACTTGAAATTTCATGGTTATAAGTGCGAGAATAGGTGAAGCATTGGGTAAATAGTACTTTTTTTATATCTAATTCAAATGCCATTTTTGTAAAAAAAAACTGTTTGAAAAACATTTCTCCCAGAAAAATAAAAAATTAAAACATTTTTGTACCTTAACATTTAATTTTTTGTTATTAGAGCCTGACTGCAGTAATTTGAGTCATATTGCGGTTATTCAATGGAAATGGCTCTGAAGCCGGTAACTAAGGATGGAAAAAAGGGTTCAGTTAAAATGTATTCGTCAAATAATCTGTATTTTTTGCACCCCAATTCGTTTTCCAACAGCTAGAGTATTTCATCAGTGAAAGTAGGTATTTTTTTATCAAGGCAAACAAGAAGGTTGAATTAAGTATTTGCTTACAGTGTCTCCTTAAATGTTTATGATATTCAATGACCTTTTCAACCGAGGGTATGGAAAAACTAAATCTCCTTATTCTGTGGTCATTGTCAGTCCTTCAATCCTAATTTTGTAGGTTGACTGCTTCCCTTTATTCTTCCCTATTCTATGTAAACTTATTTACTTTATTGTACTTTTCTTATCCCAGTTCCACCTTTCCTTGTGCAAGGTAATTTGTGTTAAACGATGATAGGAATTTCTTCTCGTATGGAGCGAGAAGTTCGTTAATAAACGCCTGGGATGTAAGAAATTGCATAACGTCTTTAGACAACCATTGAAAAGAATGGGTACGCAAATAATAATAATTGTTGATTTTTTCTTAAAATGCTTCATGCGCTACACATATTTTAATCTTTAGTTAGCCATGGATGAGTCAAGATAAAGTATTTTTAATAATACTCAGTTTTACTTACGTGCGGAAGTCAATTTATAAGGTTTCTTCTAAAACTTAATAATCATTATAGTCTTTAATGCTCTGATTGGCCGTATGAAACAGGACATATTCAAGGCAAACAAGAGAATAGTAAATAATTTTATTTTCAAATTTAAGTTGTCAACATTAAAAGAAAAACATTTCTGTACTTATTCCTCCACTCCATTACAAATTTTCACTCAATAAATCCTCATCTACGCCTCATAAAGCGTTTCTTCAGCTATAAATGATAAAGTTCAGTGATTTTTTGTGCAGCTGATAAAATTTCATCTTCATTAAGCGATTTGGATTGTATTAAAATCCAGTCGTTGCGGAAAATGGAGTTAAGCTTGGATTAATTTAATTTTTTTAGTGTTAAAGCTGTGATTATGTTTCACTCACCAGTCTACGTTGCTAAATAAATTAATTTTTAAAGCTCTTATTGAAAGCATTTAAAACGATTAGTGGCAAAATTGAATATGATGTATAATTTAAATTAAGTAAGACCGAAATCTCTTTTTGTTAATCGGTAATATGAGCCATTCAGTTACACATATCGACATTCAAGCTTGGCAAACATTAGATACAATATTTATCAGCATAATCTCTTCGTGCTTCGATGAAAATGGATCTAAATGTTCAAATAACGGCGGAACTGGCCGCGAAATAACTTTAGCGGAGTAACCCGTTGATGATCTCACAAATGTGTGAAATTCACAGCGAAAAAAATCATTCGCAACCTGGGAAGATTAACTGGTTAGACTACTCGGCGCGAAATAAAGGGGTCTTGGTTCGAATCCAAGTCTTGGCGAATGATTTCTTTCACTGTGAATTTTACACAATTGTGACCGAAATGTAATTTAGAACATGCTCTCTGTGTGTCTGATTATAGTCTCCCTTTTTTATTTTAACTATACCAAGAGCTCGGTTGAGAAAAGAGTGTTCCTCATTTTTCTCATGCTCGGGAGTTAATAACCTATAGTTAATTGTTGCCGCATATATTAGCGTATTTATAGCTGAAAACTTTCATTCCCGTTGTTTCACTCCAACTGGTACTCACAACAATTACACCTGTAGATAGTGTATATATGATTATCTCTGCAATATCCATAATGAGCTGATATACTCAGTGAAAACGCTCGAGAACTATATAAAAAAAGAAAGCTAGGAGACAGAACCTTTTCGCGAAATTGGGGCTTAATAACTGCGTGTCGACAATGGGGTGGGGAAAAAGGTCTCTTGGATTGGGAGTGAAAATAACGTCTTTAATCCATATTTTCCTCAATGCGAAAACGATTACGAAATGAGCGTCTGGGACCAGAAAAAGATTGCAGCTGCGAGATAACGCTGCGCAAAGCTAAGGTAAGGGGAGCTGTGGTAGTCGGGGGGGAGGGAAAGGAAGGTTACAGTTCTCTCAAGGTTCGTGAGGTAGGTACTCCTTTTCTTCTTCTCTCGATCTCATGTGCCCTAGGGGGCAGGGGGCAAATTCGAGGTCGCAGGTCGATAAATCCGAAGAGTAAGGGAGGGGAAGAGAATGGAAGAGAGGAAATAAGGATCGAAGCTTAGCAGGGGGATGGGAACGAGGGCAGTTTCGAAAAAAAATTCATTCTACTACACCCAAACCAGCTCCTGCTACGTAGCAGCACAGAGTGCACTCAAGAGGAGCCAAAAGTGACGATGGCTGTTTAATTAAAATATCTTGCACGATCCGCGATGTTCTTAGAGAATTCCATTCCGGCAAGTCAATAATTAACATTAAGTAGTGTCTAACAGTGATAGAAATTATTTTTTTTAAGATCAAATATTTCTGGATAGCAATTTCCAAGATCCTCTTCTGTTTTTGAACACTTTTTAAATACTATAATCAGAGTAATTATGAAGTATTGGTCTCGAAAAAACAACTCAATCGATTGCTGCCTGCGATTCAGGAAATGTAAATTAATCAGGGCATTAAACATTACTTATTAAACATAGCATATCAACATAACAATTTAACAAAACCAGGGTGTTGATTAATAATAAATGTAGTTCGTTTGAGTTATTAGTAATGTACAAGTGAGCATCATGTCTCATCTCGATGTTTTTTCTTGTCATCATATTTGGTCGTTCAATCCTAAGAATGGTTGACTGTAGCCGTCCATCCTTCCCTCTCTACTTCTAGTTCCCTTTCTCTCAGGTAGTTCTTCTTATGTACTTTCCTCTTTATTTGGTCTGTGTATTCATCCCTTGGCCTTCCTCTAGGGACTCTTCCCTCTATTTTTATTTCAATTATATATTCTTCACAAAACAAAGTAGCCTTAGTGTGTGTCCAATCCATCTGTTTCTTATTTCCTATGAAGTGTTCCATGTGGTCCTTCCCTCTTCTACTATTCTGTTAACTTCTTCATTTATAATTTTATCCGTCCATTCGATCTTCAGCATCTGCCTTCAGAACCAGATTTTGAAAGTTGGTGTAGTTCATGGACCCTGACCCTGGACTGACCCTGACCCAGGTTCAGTGAAGGAAATCGATACGCTTTTTTTAGAATTTAGAAGTATTTTGATATAAATTGATGAATAACTTTTGCAATACTTCCTTCACACATCTCTCGTTTGAACTAAAAAACAATCATGAAAATTATAATTCACCAATGGAATCGTCTGATTTTCAGATTATCTAATTATGTTTTTTATATCAGAAGCCTAACCTCCTTCTCCAGCCCATAGATCATTGCTTGAAGTTAGGTCCGAATGAGTAATTTACACAATTTTCCTTTAATACAACTTACAAGCATATACAATTCGTCAACTCATTTTCAGGTTAAGCATCGAACTTAAGTTTTTTCATCTTCGACAGTGGTATTTTTTAACGACGTCAACTTCAGTGTTGAATTTCTTATTTGTTTTCACTTTATATGGTCGCAATGGAACTCGCAAACTATGCTAAAATAGACTATAATTAACGCGGCATTATTCGGATCTCGCGAATGATATGTAGATCAACCAACGCATTCGCCATGCAATGATCCAACACCTTTGAATTCAGCCGTTTTTAGAGAATGTGGGTTTCATACAATTTTTGAAATTATGACAACCGAGGAGAATGTCATTCATCATCCTAGTCATGCCGCCGAACAGCAGGCTGAAATCTAAAAAATTGGCCAAAATTTCAAGCATAGTTTTTTTCAGTGCGGAAGTGGAAACTTCCCATGGTCACTCCCCATTAATTGTTGTACGTGATTTAGAATTTTAATTTCCTTAGTTGTTACTAATCAACAATTAGCAGTTGCTCAAACTTCAGCAATTTTCGTGAAAAACGCCCTTCTTCGATTTTCACTGAAAACCTCCGAATTCAAACTTCTGCGGAACCACTTGGAATTTACATCAATTTACAGGGACGCAGCTATTGTGTTGACACGCTACTGACATATAATAATTGAAATGGTGACTAGGAACTATATCCATTGAAAAATTACTCTGCAGATATTGTAGCCCATCACAGCATCATCACAGAGAAACGGCGCAACGAGCAGGCAGCGTCGTTCACCCGCCAGGTCCCCGCATTCCACCTGTATTGCCTCCCCTCTACCGCCTCCTTACCTCCTTTGCGAAATTCAGAAACTATTCACTCCCCTTAACTGGTTACCGTCTTATTGTTAGTGCTGCAGGGGTCTCGCACTCGCCGCGCCGGTCGGACTTCACATGCTCGAAGGGTAATTCCGCGTCTCTCGAGAGGCCGTTGTCCGACTCCCATGTAGGAGACTCCAGATCCCTCCACGATATATATTGCGCGAAGTGCACCGGTAGGACTAATGATGCTTTCTGATTAGCTCCCATCGCATTCGCGTCCAGTGTGGGTGCCTACCCGCGACATTGGGATGCTGCGATCACGACGTTAAGTATTGTATTGCGGTGCGATATTTATCGCACCCGTTTGGGGGATGTTTTAAGGTAGTTCCACCCTGTAATGACATAAATGTCATTTTATTCATACTCTGGGGACTTTTAGAAACGCATGTCCTCTCTCAGATACGAACAAAAAAATGTTTCCTTTCCACGCTATTTTTCTCACAAATCGAACTTGAAATTACATGGTTTTAAATGCAAGAATGGAGAAAATACGAGGGGAAATAGTACTTTTCTCTTCTATATAAATACCATTTTACCAAAAACTGCTTATTAGAAGCGGAAACTCACTATAAATTGAATAACATTAAAATATACGCATATTATCACCTAATATTTTGAGTAATTAATTAATAGCTGCGATAATTGCAATCTAAATGCGGTAATTCTATAGAAATGGCGCGGTTGCAATCTAAATGCGGTAATTCTATAGAAATGGTGCGGCAGTCGGCTCCTATGGCTATGAATGTATGTCCGTTCAAAATATATTCGTGAAATAAAATTAATATTTTATGCATTAACATTGGTTTTCAGTAACTCATACCTGTCATCGGCAAAAGCAGCATTTTTTAAACCAATTGAACAAATAGTTGGAATTCAGTAGTTGTTTTGAACCACACAGTCGCAGTGGAAATAAGGCGGGTCCAGCACGGGGAGTTAACTAGTCGGTGTAATAACCGCGATGGAACTCTGCAGAATATATGCCCGTTTTCCATCCATCTCTCTCTCTCTTCCCCTCTCCGCCCGCGTGACCTTCTTTCCGTCGGATCCCTTAACGGGCTGGCGTCTTGCCTTCATAATTAACTCCCGCGGCCTAGTGGTAGGAGGAGAAACGGCCAGCCGTTCTCTCTTTCGCTCGACATTTTGTTCCCCCGCGGGCATGGCTGAGTTTTGATTCCCAACCGTTTGAAGTTTGTCGTGTTTTTCGGTGGAATGCTTTCGTAACCAAATCTGTCCGTAGCGTCCTTTCTCATAATTTTTTTTCCCGTCGCCCGGATGTTCATTTGCATTCCTCCGTCTCTTCGGTACTCTACTGTTATAGCTACCGCGCTCTATCTCTCTCTGCTATAGATACATTGGAAGGGGTCGGTTTCCTCTGACGAAAACATTATTTTCAACTCTTAAGTTAAGTTAGGATAGTGTCATCGAGTAATCGCTGCTCTAGTATTAAGACCGATACGGTTGTCAACCAGTGATTTCTTAGCTGGATATTAAGGCCGTAAGTTGAAATGTAACGTCTTAATTAATCAAGCGTAATTTTAAAATGTTTACACATTTGTTACGCCAGAAAAATATAGTGTTTTTGGAAATAACACGCTCAAAAAAAAGGATTATCATGCTTGGTGACGTCACAAGGCAGTAATGTGTATATGTGTTCGTTTACCGTAATTAGCAACGCAGCTGCTGGGACTTGCCACTTGCACAGAAGGCAAATAGTTTCATTGGACTCTTAGTTAATGGCTTCAAGGACAGTGATCTGTGGTTGGGAACGTATTCGAGATTATAAAAGTGAAATAAAATTTGTAAGTAAGTCAATAAGTAAGCACGCAAAATAGTTAATATTTTGCGTGAAATGTATAGTACTTAAAAGTTTAAGGAGTATCTTAAGTGATATAATTACGGTGTTTACTTCGTACTTACGTCAAAATCAAAGCCATCAAGACGTCAAGGTGGCGTGCCTTTTTCAGCTCAGCGTCAAAATATGCCCTTTTTAAGTGTTTTTTTGCTAATTTTACGTTTTAAATATTACCACTAAATATCCTGAGTATTTTTTTCGGCATGAGCTTTCGATTACAAAAACAAAAATTGAAGCAGTACAAATAAGGTTTTTCTCTTTGCATACAGCCGCCATCATAGCGTCCACTGGTCGGTAAACACGCGTGGTAAGGTCTAACGTTTAAGCTTCACCACTGATTTCATCCTCCCAAGGATGTGCGTCAATTATTCCATCTCCTTCAAATCAAATATCATCAAAACCGTCGACGTGTGAAGTGGATCTCTGACCTTTCAGGCCATGTCCTCGCCGTTCTCTCCTCCTTGCCGAGGTTCGACGCCAAAAATCTACGTCGTCATGCGGTCAATCTTGATTATATAATATAAAACTCGTCCCAAATATGATTAAATATGTGAAACGTCTTCATACGTTGCATTTCAATGCTATCAATTTGCAACTTTAATTATACTTGGGTTCATCTTTTCTTCATTCAATTCACTTGGTGCTTGATATGGTGAGTGAGGAAATTTCGGGAAGATTTTAAGGATACGACTGTTATTTGCTGCCAAATTCTCTCAGTACAATTTCCAAGTTCGCTCGTACATGGTCTCGCTCTTCGATCTTGGCATTGTTCATCGCTGTTGACTTCCTAGTTTTGTCTCTGGCATCATCTTTGTAGTTGATTGATTCGGTTCTATGCCATCAACTTGGGATGCTAAATTCTACTGCGTGACCCATGGCCTCAAATGAAGATGATAGCAAAATGATTTTTAAGAGCTTCCAGGTAAAGGAGCTAGTGCCGATGTTTTCTCTACGTACTTTCAATCGAATAACCAAGGAGGACATGAGTAGGCTGAAGGCGTTTGAGATGTGGGTGTGGAGGAGGATGGAGGAGGTGAGGTGGACAGAAAGGAAGACAAACGAAGGAAGAGAGTGTGTGAGGAAAGAAAACTTCTGGATCAGATTAGGAGGCACAGAATGTGGTTGGAAGAGGTAATGAGGGGCGAAGGTTTGTTTAAGACAGTGGTAGAGGGGGGTGTTGGGTACGCGGGGAAGGGGAAGAGAGAGAAAAATGGCTTAATGGAAGGGATGAAGAGAGTTAGGGCGTATACTGAGATGAATAAAGACATTTTGTTTGGAGGTGGGGTCCTGTACCTGCAAAAACCTAGAGGATTTTTCATGACTCAAATTGTAACTTATCTAAACCGGTGGATAACCCTAATATAAACAATAACGCATGAAGTGTTTGGTGATGCTTCCAGATTTCCCGACCTCTCGTTTTGAGACCAGAGGCAAGGTTGGACGAGTATCGGATATCTTGTTTGTGGTCGACGATTTCAAGTCTTGGAAGCTCATATTTATTTTACAATAATTTCGTCTCATAAACATCGAATGATCATAGCGAATTGCACTTGATTTTAACCAACCATTTTAGAGCATGGCTCGTGACCATTGAAAACTCTTTTCCTCCGGATGGGGCTCGTAATTTGGACAGTCAGACTCTTTATTTATCTTTTTTCCTTCACTTTAACTTTAACAGTTTATTAAATCTTTTTTCCTTCACTTTAACCACATTTTTGCACCGTATTGTACAAATTTTTCTCGCATGTTACGTATTCACTGTATAATGTTACCCTATTTCAGTAGCAGTTCGATTGAATACAACTGGTTGTAAATTTCAAATAAATTGATGGCAAATAAGATTTGAGACAAACTGATTTCTCACTAATTTAGATGACTTAATTGTTATGTTTTACCGATTATAAAAATCGGTGGCATCTTAAATGCATTTCTTCTTGACCAGGTCGTTTACTTGTTAAAATCAATGTGTCATTTCTTTCATTATCTTCCGCTCCTTAAAGTGTTTTCCTAGCCAGAGAAATCCTCAGCACAATTTCTCGATTTAAATCCATTCTCGCGCTAATTATATCAGCCTCATATCTTATGTATTCCCATTGGATACGAAAAAGTCGTATTTTGATTTTATTTATATTTCTATGTTAGCCTCCTATCATCATTGGTATGCATTGTTAGTTTGGCGTTTTGATTTTTTCTACGTTAATCGTTTCATATGCATGTGTTATCGATATTCAGCGGCTTCAACAATTGCAAGGATTCCGGTTTGTGGATCAAATTGCGTCAACTGAGTTTCCTCCCTAAGCTGTAACGCCCAGAACTTCTAAGTCACTGCAACGATCTGTTTTAATTGGAAAGGTGGGGTCATAGGAGAAAACTCTCGATCTTTTATTCCTTTTATTATGTCCATATGAGATATTGACTAGAATATTCTGAGCGAGGACTTTTTTTTTACTCCTCCTTGACCACTATTTGTGGCAATGTGTGCTTAGCGGCGGCATCCTATTCCAATTATTGGAGAAAATTCATGGCACATCGTCCTGCGAACCCGAGGAAGAAATTTATGCTTGCTGATGAATGGGGCAGTACAACTCGGGCGGCATAGCAAGCCTTCATAATTTACCTTTAAGTAACGGTCCTCCAGATGTCCGTTTGCGTTTGTCCCGATGAAATATCACAAGTCCGAAGCGAAACAATGAAGGCACCCTTATCTATTACAAGAATCTGTAATTCATAAGTTTGCAGTACCCGTGGTCGTCAATTTATCTTCGCCAGCCATTCTTTTATAGTACTTTGTCAATCACTCAAAACGGACTTACGTTCACGCACTTTCTTAATTTATGCAATATTTGAATTTTAAAAGGAATTAAAAATATTTTTTACTATCTCATACAAGAAGAATTTACTCACGGTCGTGGATGTGTCGGCGGAGATAATCTGCGGACTTATTTCCGTAATCTTTGCTTCTTCCAGGAGCCTAGCTTTTTTCAAGAGCAGCCTTGACCTAAGGAGGGTCTAAAAAGGTTCTTAGGCAATGCATTTGAGTAATCCTTTTTCAAACGTAAACTTTTAATGAAACAATGTACCTATTTAGTTTCCCACTTTATTATGCCAAATGATATTATTAAAATTTATTTGATATAATTTATTAACTTAACTATTTAATCTCCACAACTGTGAAAATTAAAACCAAAATATTTCCATTTTATCTTGTTTACAGTCTTATTTTGGGCATGTTTGTCTTAAATTCTAACTTCAAAATATAACTGATAATTGTCGTTCACAGCTAACCGCTCAATTGTTAAAACGCAAATAATGTTAATTACACTCCAGGGTTATATCTTTCTTTCGCCTTCAGTCAACTAAAGGTGGAATGTAGAGTTCTAATTACTTATTGTAGTTTTACAATGTACAATCCTCGTTTGCATATTTAGAGCGTAGGAATGTTATATGACTGCGGAATTCCTGAGATTCAAATAATTTCTCGTGAAAATACTGAAATTTGAGTAAAGGAATCGCCAAATGGTTTTTTTTTATTTCAACCTCAGCATTCTATTCTGAGATATCTCAATCGCAGACTGAAACCGCAAATAAGCCGTAACTTAGGTGAAAGCTGTTAACGCCAGTCAAGTATTTATGGGAACCGAACAATTAATGGTTCTCCTCTGTTTATAAGGCGCGATGTCGGAGAATCAGCATCAAAGGATAGGAGATATAGTTTTTTCTGAAAAATAAAAATCAAAATTTTGCATCGAGGACGTGATGGATACGATATACTGGCTCGGTGTTGATTTATGGCTGTTGGTTATTCTGTTTTTTGGTTGAAGGTTGGGGAGAGACCGCCATTATTAATGTCTTAGTCTGATCGCCCCACTTCAAAAGATTGATGTTTCTTGCTAATAGATATATGGATCTGATAGAAGGTTAATGACTGGCGCACAATTGACGGACTGCTGAGGACAGGGGCGGGGTCGTGTGCGAGATTTGCAAGAGAAGAAGGTTTGAAGAGAGGTTCGACGGATGAGTTTGTAGCAAGAATTTTTAAAGTGTTATAGTATTGTTTGTGGAAGCGAGTGGAGTGTTCGTGGAGAGTGACATATACTTATATGCAGGGTTATTTTTCTGGAATAAAAGGTGGTGGAACTCAGTTGTCACTACTCTGAACTCATTAATGAAAAAATGGAAATGACGTTAGACTGATTTATACGAGTTTAGCCCATTTACTTCAACCAAAAAAAGGTGCCAGAAAGCAGTTCCGCCGCATACCGCCAGAAAAAAGCCCTGCTTATATTTATTGTAGATAACTTTTATCACCACCGACACTGGAAGTGTGAATATTTTCTACATGCAGAGTGAACAGACCGAGTGAATGAAATAGCAGTCTACTCATGCCCACAACTTATTAAGTTAGAAGGTTCGGGTGTTATAATATGGTCATATATTGGAAATTAAAGTGGACAGTGGACATGCATAATGCGTAATTGTGGGTTAATGTATAGGCGCAGCGAAACTTGGTGGCACTAGCTTTTGAAGAGCATGACGCAAAGGAGAGGAAATCAGACTTGGTGGCACTAGCTTTTGAAGAGCATGACGCAAAGTAGAGGAAAGCTGAATAGATATACGGGATAAAGCGGCCGAGTGTTCCTACAGAGGTCCCTCCGGAAGTCCTTCAGCACCTTTGCCCTCTCACCAACGCTTGATTCACCCTCACTGACCTCTGATTCTCCGCTGGTAAAGGTTCCCTTTCCCTAAAAGTGACCTTTTTGTCAATGCAGTGATCCTCACGATTTTATTGTAAAAACAAAGCTAGTGATTGTTATATGAGGATATAGCCGCACGGAAAAACGGTAACGGTAGCGGTAAAAAAAAACTAATTATAAAGAGTATAATGTTCTCTTCTCGTTCTTGGAAAAAATGGCACTGAAAAGAAATATGAATGGGCAATGAGATTGTATGCATATTCCCCATGATGCGTCATTATTGATCGCCCGTAATTATCGATTTCGCGTTTTGTTTCACGCAGACCTTCTCTCGGCTGTCGTGACTGTTGGCCTCGTTGCATATTCACATTTCTTCGAATTCATGCCTTCCGTTATGTTTCGTGTTTCCTCAGTAAATTGAATATCAAAACCCTCAATTCTTAAAATCGGTCGGAACCATTCTTATATCGTTAATTATCTTTAGCTATTTGACTCGTCGCATAAGTCCAAAGATGTTTGGGTAACTTCGTAGCAAAATTCCTACGAAATAATATCTAAGCAGTATGTTCATACATATATTTATTAATATTAACTTTAATCCGAGGTGGATTCAACCAAATTTCAATTCATATGCACATGAGCTTAACTAATTAAAATACAGCTGCACTAATACCAGCGATTCTGGAACACAACAAATTTCTGGAAGCCAAAAAAATGCTTCAAGAACGATATATACCTTAAAGGCCTTGGATATGTAAAATTTAATATTTTCACAAGATTAAACATACATGGAATCGTTTTCAAATTGAGGTGCCACGCCGCACTCAGTGTAACTCATTATAAATTGACTCTGCGAGAATCTAGCTCAACTGCCAAAAATTTAGTTTATTTGGCGTGTTATGTAGAGAGAATGGGGAAATAAAACAGCCAAATAAACAAATAATACGGTCTGTGATTAAAAGTAGTGGAGTTTCATGATGTCGAACGGAGAACAAACACTATGTAAAAACTTTGTAACCTTCTCAGATTAGTTATTTTTATTTAATTATTTACCATTTACAGTGATAAAAGAAATGAGCCATATAAGTAAAGTTTTTTCTTGGCATTCGTTCCCTATTCGACGAGCTGAATAAATCTTAAATTCGGAACGTCGGAAGTGGGGAACCAGATGAGAAAAGAGAAAAATTTAGCGGGAATACTCTTGGAAAATTTAGAAGAATTTAGGGTGAGTGGGAAGGCTGTATATTAATAGCGACAGGGTTGCGCATAAATCAGGAACGGTTCGTATTTAAAATTGGACTCTGGCGTGGATTGTGTTGTCAGCGGAGCGAGGTTGGCAATGGATTGTCCAAATTCTCTCAGTGGCGTCTCTTTCTCGCTATTTTTAAGCTACGGGTTCATTCCGATGTATTTTGATTTTTTTTTACTGGGTGAACTGGAAGTATTCGAGATCGGCGTCCTCGTTTGAAGTGCTTCCCGTTTGGACGGGTGACGATTCGGAAATAGTTGAATGCTCTCGACCGCTCAATCGTTTCGTTTCCACGTCCGTCCTAGCCTAAACTCTCCTCAAAGCGTAATTTTTGAGTGTCATGCGTTGCCATCAAATTTAAGCCGAATGAATTTATTCGATGAGCTCTAACATTTGTTCTTTTTCAACTTTCAGACAACCCCATTATTTATTCAAATTTGCATGATTTATTTGTTCGTAAATTACACCTATAAATTCGGGAAGGAAAATATGCATGCATTCAAGTTTTTTTCCTGTTATTTTCAAGCATACTCCGAACCTTAGGTGTTTGCAAAGGTGTAGTCATTTGTTATTTCCAGACATGCAACATGTATAAATTATTTTACATTCCCTCTTAGTTCTTTTTCTCTTAAAATTCCATTCCTATTATAATTTTTTTAGAATGATCATGCAATCGTAATTTGGACATAAAAGTGTTTTCGAAGGTTTAACTCATGTGTTATATTAAGGTACTCCCCCTCAAACATGCTTCAAATGTTCGTTCTTTCACGCTCTTTCGTGGAATAGAGATTCCACGATAACGTTTTTAGCGTCAGCATTGATTGATTGCAGCCGACCCATTTGCAGTTATCTGGCGTGGAATCTCAGTCGTAATTTGATTCAAATTCGTCCGAGTGATGATTGCGCACCGCGAATGAATTAGCATTTTAGAAAAAGCCTACATCCGTCAGCGCACTTGGTAAAATTCCAGTATTGCTTCTTTTTTGGTTTCGTGCTAACTAGCGAGAGCGTAATTATTCAATCTATGATTTAGGATCAGTATTCGTTTTTCTCTCTGATCGTCGGATAGTGAAGGGTGCCGCTGTCTCTCATCGCGATGAGAGAAGCAACGTGAAAACGTACGTGTTGCTTTTGGAATGTTGAAAGAGAAATAAATTATTGACAGCGCTACCACCGAGTATCAGTTGAGTCGACAAGTGTACTTTTTTCCTCCTCTCATACTAATGCTTTTCATTCATTTGGTATTCTGTTGGTTAATTGGTAGCTATTTTGAGAAGTCATTACGTAAACTACACATATAAATTCGCTGTAAATTCTCATAAGTCAGTAAATAGAAGTACACAGGAAAGCCGCAAGCTTCGTTAAAAACGTGCTTCGAGCGGACATAGAGAGACACACAGCTGATGAAAGGATTAGGATGGGAGCCGTTGGAGACTCATAAGCTACACAATAGGCTTAGATTACTTGAAAATTCTGGTCAGGCGAGTTTCATTACGACATAGAGGATATTATTTAATCCCACGCTGATTCTCTAGAACTGATAGGAGTGAAAAAATAAGAAAGATACTCTGCCGAACTGACAGGCACTAATATTCCTTCTACTCACGCTCCATTAGTGTTTATAGCAAAGCAGCGTGGACTTACACCCCCTGCCACACGCCTCTGCGGCGGTTCGCAGGGCATTAGGTAGATGTCCTCATCGTAGTAGTTCTCCCCGGTTCCTCTTCTCGGGAGGTTAAAGGCTGTTAAACGTAACAGTGGGAACACTAAATCCAGGTTGGTGTTCTCTATAAAATACTGTGTAACGTTTAATGTAAATTCCGTCAGAGAGCTCTTTCAGTACAGTACACCATTTGAACTCGTCCAAACTAAAAATCAGGAAGGTTTAGAGGGCATGAGATGGCAGTCCCATCATTATACTTTCTCAGCACTGGGTTGGTACCCCTTTTTGAGGAGAAAACAAACCCACTCTGAATCCTCAGAAAATACTGTATAACTTTACTATATTTACAACCGTAGGCCCTTGTCTCGTGGCATGATTTCATTCTACATCTCACTAAAAGTCCTACCTTTCTTTAACCCTTCCATAAAGCGTATTCTCTTTCTTCCTACTCCCCGCTTACCCTACATTATCCCCTCTATCACACCCTTCAGCATCCCTTAACCCCTCATGACCTCTTCCAACCACCTACTCTGCCTCCTCCTAACCTCCTCCTTATGTTTCCTCTCCTCACCCACCAGACTTTTTTTTCCGCGCTCCACGTCGTCATTTGTCAATCTTTCCATCCACTGCACTTCCTCCATTCTCCTTCACATCCACATCATAAGCTCCTTCATCCAATTTTCTTCCTCTTTCCTCTGAGTCAATCTTTCTGAACCACATAACGACATACTCCACACCAGATCTTCCTTTACAATCTTACGCGAAGTTCCTGTCATCAGTTCTCTGTCCTATTCGTTCTATGGCACGTTATCTCTGTTCTCGTTCTTTTCCTTCCGATAAAGGGGTTTTAAAACGGTCGGAAGAGATCATGGGGTAATGGAATGGGGGAAATCTAGTGAAAATCTCCATCGTACAGAGCGACGACCGTATATTTCACTGACGGTAATGTGGCAAATGCACATTTTATTTAAAATCTCTCTCAGCGGATTCATTGGATTTATTATCTGAGGCATTTATTATCCGAGGCTAGAGCTCCCGGGGCATTCATGGGAAAACAGCGCCATCGACTCTGCAGCGGACCGATTCCAAATTATCGATTACCGATAATGACTTGCTATTCCAAAGGGTTTAAATTTCATCCAGTGGGAACTGCATTGGATTATGACATGAAATGTAAGAAATTGTTTCAGAAGTGTGGCAGATATCTTAGAAAGTGGTAGATTTAGAAAAAACTCGGGTATCGTTGGTAGCTGAATATAACTGTATTTTTTCAGTGAATGTAGGAAGTCAAAAGAGGGTACATTGCGGCTGTGTGATTCAAAACAACTACTAAATTCCACCTCTTCGCTTGCACCCTATCAAGAATAACCTTCACAAATGATAGTCTTTAGATATTAGGAATCATTATTAATACACTAAATATGCAGAACATGATGTAACGTTTAGGGAAGAAAAACTCTGGTGTCACTTTTTCTGCTTGATATTTACTTGTCATGTAACGAAGTAAATCAAGGTCCGTTTGATTTTCTTCGTTTTTCATCTTGTGAACGGAGAAAGCACTTGATTACAAATTATTTCTCCATATTTTCAACCTCATACAACAGGAGAAGGATTATTTATTAGTGTAGAACTCATAGCATATAATATTATTCTAGCGTTTTATATGATTGATATGCAAAATAAATTCAGTGCATGAATCATCAGCATCATCATCCTGTATCCTCCTAAAACATATGTACTGCTAAGGTATAATACCCAGTCCATTCTGCTATTCAAATTAGTCTCATCAATTTTTTTTTTAATCCTTGGAGTGTGCAACGGAATAACAACCTGGATATATGTTCAGCATTAACACATTAAGAGGTCTTTGATAACATTTCGCATTGTCAGTCAGATCATGAACAACAAAAATACTTGCAGTCCAGGACTCCTATATGCGTCATAAGTTCGTGACGGATAACTTAAAAAAAATAAGGAATGAGAGCCATAAATGAACAAAATTTTGCTGACAATACCTTCAGATTTGTTATCTTATGTCATACGAGCTTTGAAAAATTCTTCAGAAGCTTTCACATCCAAAGAAATGTCGCCAAACAGATCACAGGATGTAGACAATGTTGGGCGTGGTGCAAGAGGGTGAGAGGAAAGATGGGAGGGGAAAAGGGAGGAACTTGTCCGGCAAAGGCTGGGTGATGAGGATGGCGCAAGTTTTCACACGCTACCTGGCGGTTTTCTCCATTCTCCTCCACACCCACATCTCAAACGTCTGCGGTATGTTGTCGTCTTCCTTTCTTGGAGTCCATGTTTCTGCACCACGCAACGCTATACTTCACATTTAACTCTTCGCCAGCCTCTTCTTTATATCCTTGAGGAGGAGGCCCAAGGAGCCCGGAATTAGCTCCCACCTAATGCTGAAAGATACTTTCGCTAACGGAATTATACTTCTAATTTGTTTGTCATTACATCTTTTTTCCTCCTACATACTATCCTAGTCATTAATTTGCTATACTTACTCCTCTTTGTTCCCTCCCACTTTTATGTGATCATCCACGCTTTCTTTGTTCCAGAAAATCTCATTACTTTTGCGTGCCCCTGTAGGGTGGACTAAATCCGTGCAATACGAGAAAGGCTATATTTCGTGGAATCAAATGTTAATCCCGTTGAAGATTTCAATTCCGACTTGATTCGGTCGACCCGGGAGATTTGTGTGAAGGGGAAATTCCGCAACCCCCCGGTCCCACTCGTGTAGCAGAAACCAACCCTCTCTTCTTTCTCCGTGTAAAACACGACCGTCCGAATTGGCGCGTATACGACGGTGGTGGCCTTCGCCCGCAAGGTAGGCAAGTACTTTTTCGGGACCCTTCCGAAACTCTCCTTCTCCTTTCCCCGTCCTTATTAGGCATTCCCCGGGAGTGGAAGCGAAAGGGGTAGGGAAGTAAAATAAGGGCTAAGAGTGGGAGGAGGAGAAAAGGGAAATGCGCGCCGTCGAGATTGGTGAGGCTTGGGTTTTTGAGGAGAGGTCCAGGCGTAAACCGAGGCTGGGGAGAGATGGTTGCTGGGGAAAAGGCCAAGCGGGAGAAGGGAGAAGGTGAAAGAAAGGGAGTATGTGTTTGGTGAATGGAAAGAGAAAGGATAGGAGTTGGTCTCTGCTTTGTTTGGATCAAATATTAATATTAATTAAAGAAAAAGATGGCGTCTTGATGGACGAAGTAAAACATTTATCTTCCGAAAAATGTTTCAACTATAACGATTGCGATCCAAGGTAACTATCGCGCCCAATTCGCCCATTTATCCTATGCTATCAAGTGAGCAATAATTATAGTATATACGTATGTGCCATGTAATAGTTTTATCGAAAATTGGTTTATGATCTTCCCGAATGTTTTCGTCTGAGGGTTTTAGCGGTATATGGAATCGATTGGTATATGTTATATAACCGCGAAAAATCTGTTTTGTAGGATGCAGAAATAAAAGGGCCAAAATATCCATAAGAAATGCATTGACAGCTACTTCGGCTACTTTCGTTTGGCTCCGTACCACGCTTAATATGTTAATTCATTTATTTTATTTCTTATCATTCATTATTTCATATAATGAAAAATCTTTAACTTTTTATTTTCGAGAAAACCTATTTTGCCATTATTAATGAGATTTTTAAAATCTATGATAACATACATAAACATTTTAAAATTGAATTTAACAACATTAATTTCTATTTAATTTAAAAAATAATTAATGCCTATAGTGTACGGAGATAATATCGGCACTTAATTTTATGAATAATGCTGTAGGTATTTCATAATCAAAACTTACACACCTATGCATGAAACGAACAATCGACGGAGATAACGTAGATGAGGTACGATAGCAAGTCATTTAGACGAAAAATGCAGCAGAGTGCCTGAATGATACAATTTGAAGATATAAATGCCTAAGACAAGATTCACAGTCCTGAATTTATAAAACAAGTATAAGACAAATTTTAAAATGAACAGCAGAGACCAGACCAGATACATTCAAGACTATTTGACTATTATAGACTTCAGAAATGAAAATACTTCGAAGGGTTGCAGGCAAAAAAACTGCTAGAGAGAGGAAGAAGTGAGAATATAAGGAAATTATACAAAACAAAAAATATAAATGAGTGAGTAAATAAACGAAAAAAAAATGGAACGAGTATGTAAACAAAATTCGAGAGATCAGTAGGTACGTGTCGCAGGAAATGAACTGCCTATCGCTAGAAGAAACGTTGGTCTGTATATGAAACCTTGGGTAAAATAACAGTTCCTTCTTACACGTTGTCGTTGTCGCTATCAAAAACGAAAACTACTCTAGAGGGAATATGTTTTCAGTTACTGTCTTCAGAACGCACTTCATCAATTTAAACTAGTGATTTGCACCTGGCAACATTGGAAGAATGGTCATCAGGCTTTCGTTCTCTTGAGCGCAGTTGAAAAATATCGATAACGCGAGCGTACGCGCTATGGAGAACCTTAATCGCATCCCTGCACTCATATTCTAGCGCACCTACCCGATCCCTTACTACTTATACTATAAAATAGGGACCTAGGGAATCGAAAGAATCCGTTACTGGAAATAATATGTAAGTTACTCTATTCTAGATCCTGTATTACTATCTAGTTTACCTTTAACTCCCCAGGGATAGGGTTAGGGCTTAACTAACCGGTTTTGTACACTCGGCCGACCTCACCTATCTAGTGTTATGAGAAACTTAATTCCATTGGTTTCCTTCCTTGATAAATAGCTGCAGCTCATATGCCGTACACCAATATCCAGCGCCTTGAGGCTTCTTAAGCGAACTTTATTATGACGAGTAAGGTTTCTTCTAATTCCGTATGGTTCCATAAAATAAAATAATCTTCAGTTACGCCTTTCAATTCGATTGACCCCCAAATAACATCAGTCATTTAAAATTTATAATCAATTAGCCTCGGTCGTAAATTTCCACAAGATATATTTGTCAACGGCCTGCCACGATGGAAACACCGGTTCCCGATCAGTCACCGAAGTTAAGCATCGTTGGGCTCGGCTCGAGTTTGGAGGGGTGATCCTCCGATTCGTCCGAGTGCTGTTGCCCCTGTCTGCACGTGACAGACAGTAAGTGCGAAATGACCTTAGCCGTCGAAGCACGTTAAACCAAATACTACTACAAGATATATTTATGCATGGCGCTTCGACGTTTTATTTTATTAAATAAATCTTGTGGAGAATTGCGACTGATTTTCGTTGATTATGAAGATGAATTTCCACTGCATCTCACCTGAAAATATAAATTTCATCCGGAAAGGCTGTCGATAAAATAATAAAAAAGGCCAGCATGTAATCATAATGGGCTCATAAAGTTATCCCAACTGTCCAATAGTGTTAAAGTAGTTTCCACGCTGGTGCACGGAAGAATATCTACGTGAAATCAGCGAAGTGACCTATCTGATTCTCTAGGTCTTAGTTCAACGTCTGCATACTACCCTGAAAGCCCCCGTTGAGACGTGTGGCAGGGGGTGTTAGGACACCATCCATGGAAGAGGAGGGAATAGTGAAAAGTAGGGGGGAGAGAGCTGATGTGAATTGTATTTAAACGATGTGTCTTAAGTTAATGTCACTCTGTTTTTGTTGATATCACTAATAGTGCGCGGGAAGAAGGAATTTTTGTACATGTCAGTTCGGCAGTGTATATCTATTTATTTTATGTCTCTCTCTTCTATCAATTCTAGAGATATAGTCCGGGGCTGAAATAATATCCCCCGTGTCGTGCTGACACTCGCCTGATCTGATTTTTTCAAGTTACATAAGCCTAGAGTGTAGCCTATGTGTCACTTAGGTAGTTTGAACGAAATATCACTTCACCTAGAGTTTGATGAATTTTTCCTAATTTTAAAGGAAAAACTCTCATCTTTCCAAAGATGCCAAAATATTAACCTCCTGCCGAACTACTTTTCGAGCAATTTTCTTAAAAATATAAGCTATCTAGCAAAGGGTAGATTACGGCTGTGTCTCCAGAGCGAGAATATTGAAAAAACTAACCCCTTACGCCTAGATTTCATCAAAAAACTAACGATGTGTAGTTTGTATGATTTCTCAACTATTTATAAAATATAATCAACTACATACCGCAGTTCTTTTGACAGAATCGAAAAAAAAAACCTTCGGTTTTGAAGCCGTTTTCACCGTACGATGTGAAAAAATTAGTAAAGTTAGAGATTTATGTAGTTATTTTTATTTAATTTAATGAGAATTTTTGACATATATAACGATACTTTTACACCAATAACATCACAATATTTAATAAATACTTCTAACAGACGGTGAAATTAAAAAAATATTATTCGAATATGGTCTCCATTTTGGCTAAGGAAATCTCTCACTCAAACTACCTCAACTGTTCTGGTACTACTGCTTGTTTCCTTACGATGAGAGGAGGAAAGGAAGATGCACTGGATGGAAAGAGAAGGTAGAGAATGTGTTCTGGTTTGTTTGGACGAATGTTTGGCTTGCGGTGGATGAGGGGAGCAGCAGAGTAGAGTGGAGGAGAATGGTTCGGGGTTGTGACGTGGTGGAGAGGTGAGTGGAGAAAGTTAATGAGGGAGCTTGGGTCGGATCGGGAGAGCGGGGGGAGAGGTAAGAGGTCGGAGTGAGGTGGGCGAATGGAGAGGAGGGAGGTTCGCAGGGCAAGCAGGGCGGTGCGGTGTGAGGGAAGGGGAGGAGGAAGGTAGCATTTATGCAAGAGGCTCTCGCCCCGCAAGCCTCACTTTCATTCACGGAGAGGGGAAAGAAAATGAGATTCAGGAAACTGCGCTTGCATTGGCGTCATTTTTACCTTCATGGGTGATATAATGGAATAGAATAATGTATTATTCCCAATAGACAACGTACAATATGCAGGGCTCAAGGAAACTTAGATATTGCAATTGTATTGGGCACGTCAAGTAGTCTGTGTAATCACCAACGAACTGGGTCGAGCCCAGGGTAATGAAATTATTTACTAAGCTCATCAGTAATGCTACTTAGCAGAAATTGCAAATTAAAAAGCGCATCAAAAAAATATGGGTAGAATACATCATGGTAATACTGTATCACACCCTGTAAAAATGAAATAATATACTGAGTAGAAACATTCTTCTTATGAGTACATTAAAAGAAATTAATTTTTAAAGTGGGAGGGAATTGACATTTTAATTACATATTCGTAGCTGATTGTAATGTTTGATTCACATAGCTCGAGTTACTTTAGTCATCATCGTCATCATAGTTATTAGATAATATACTAGTTAAGGAAGGTTTAAATGGATTTAAGTAGAAATCCATAGGATTTTTACATGTGCAGGGCCCTATGTGCCTATAACATTCTTCATCTCCGCGATGGGGGGATATTGGCAATGCGGGAAATGGGAAGAAAGATAATAAACTTTTTCGACGGGATGGCTTTAGAGAAAGGATTTACGCCGAGTGGATAAGATGTATGGGTGACTGTAAAAAAATTGGAGCTGTATTTTTCACTTAAGCAAAATCGGTAAAAAATCTTAATCGGTAGACAACCTTATCCGTTCATAAAAGTAATCTACCGGTCAAAGGTACGTTTTAATGAAAGTTTAAAAAATCCACCATATTTTTACATCTTGCAAAAATCTTGAGATTTATAAAAATAAATATTAGGGTAATCTACCGGTTAAGGTAGTTTTAAATGGAAGTGAGTAAAAATCCTCTCGATTATTACATGTACACGGCCCTATCTACATATAATATTTATTTCTTCGTCTCTGCGGACGTCTTACCATTCTTCATACCTTCCATTATACATAATCTCTTCCTTCCCCGCTTGCCCAGCATCCTTCCCTCTACCACGACTCTTATCCCCTATTGATCCCTCATTATATGTTTCAACCACCTCCTTTGCCTCCTTCTAACCTCCTCCAGAAGTTTCCTCTCCTCACCCACCATACTAAGCATTTCTTCTTTTGTCTTCCTTTCCGTCCACTGATTTTTTCCCATTCTCCTCTACGCCCACATCTCAACCGCCTGCAACTTATTATCGTCCTCTTTTCTCTTTATTCTTACACAAAGTCTACCTTATTTTATCTCTCGTATTTCGGATTGTTTTTTCCGCTAGTGATATTTATAATTTTTCTAATGTAATTTCGCTACTTCAAATGAGCTAAGCTGCGCTGAACTGTTTCACTTAAGGGTGAAATGATATTCATCTTCTTTAAAGAAGTGGTCAAACTCACCTCTTGAAAAATTAATGTCTGAGATATTATTTATTTCGTCAAGTTAACGTCAAAATTAGCTAAGGTGTTGGGGCATTCCTGTTTCTACGGCTACATGCACCCGTGCCATCATAAGAATTGCTTGGTGGCACACATGCTAACGCTGAAAACCTACAGTGAAGATGTTTTTCAATCTGCTTAGCGCAGGTTAAGCCGCAAATGCGAATGGAACACGTTCAGTACTTAATCGATTGAAACATTTTAGCGTGGGTCCTCGATTGGGAAACACCCATTATTACTCCCACCAGTCCAGCTCTAGGTATAATTGGAACGCGAAAGCCCTTCTACCGCGTCAAAGTGGTAATCCATTGGAAGGAATTATTATTAATGATGTCTATATAATTATTATGAATATGCAATCTGTTAATAATCCGTCATAAGAATTGGCTTGACTTTTTTATTATGATTCTGTTAATAATCCGTCATAATAATTGGCTTGACTTTTGATTATGATGTTAATAATTCCGTGGATAATCGTTTGACATTTTGCGGCAGATCGAGTAAAATAATCGATCTTAATGATTATCTCAAACCCTAACATCATATCTAATATTTCAATGACTTCCTTGCTTTGTTTCCGTATACAAGCAAAGCAAGCGAAGAGCAACAATTACCCAGCGCGGCGCCTGGGAGTCAATTTTCAGAATCCGTCATAGTCATTGCACGTCTAACGAGTGAACTGTCGCATGATTTCATGGATGTATCCAATGCTACACAATCACTGGATGCTTTCCAAGTATTATCTATTGAATTCACGCAAGATGTGATGACGGTGATTCTTGAATGCACGGTGCCATGTGATTATATTAGCATTTTCGCATCCGATAATTATCATAGTATATCGAGAAAAGACCACCTAGAATTGACGAAACCAGGCGATAAAATAATATTTTTAGCATGCGATGAATATCGAAATATTCTGATATGGACTCTTTGAATTGGCAATGCCATACGATCAAATCAGTATTTTTTGCATGCAGTTATTATCACGTCATTCGAAAATTCACCCCCTGAATCGAAAAAAAACGTAATAAAATAATCTTTTTAGCATGAGATAATTATCACGGCATTCGAGAATCGTCTTTCAGAATCAATGAAACCGTTACATAAAATGTGTATTTTCACACACGATAATTGTCACGGCGATCGTTTTTTGACTCCCCTGAATGGACAAAACCATACGATTACAATATTATTTTCGCATGCGATGATTTCCGCGACTTTTGGAGAACAGCACCCCTGATTAGCTGCCCGCGGGACACGGTAGAAAGGGCCTGCACGTGAGATTACTATAAGCGTACGATTTACGTTCTCTGTACAGAAATAGTACGAGTGAGTCCTTAGTTACGTACCAAAATTATTCTCGAGCGATTGAAGCAGAGGCAGATTGAGGCTTAACAATACTCCGTGCGCGACGAAACAAAAGCTCCAGATTGGATGCATGGATGGATGGATTGATTGTAGAAAATAGGGAAGAGAGCTAAGGGGAAAGAGAGTAGTTGCTGTTGGATGCAGGGAGGGAAGAGATGAGATATCTGCTGAGAAAATGCGTCTTCCTCGGGCGGGTTTTCCTTCGGCCTGTGACATCCTGAGCGAGACGAGACAATGGGGTCTTTGGGAAAGCGAGGATGAACACGAAGTGGAGGGAGTTGGATGGATGTGGGAATAAAAGTGGGGAGAAGGCGGATGGTTTCGGTGAGGTGGCAGTGATGAGATGAGTCACCCCTTCGCGGAGATGAAGGGGAGAGGGAAGGGACTGCTGTAGGAGAGCGACCGGGTGAGAGTGGTCTCTTCGTTGCCGAGTTGGGAGCGTAAGGGAAGTAAATGGAGAGAAGGGTTTGGGGGAATAAAATAAGAGAAACGAAGGTAAGGCGGACAGTATCTCCTTCATAGGCAGAGGGACCGCCTTCTGGTCCCATTTCCTCAATCTCTCCTCCACCTCCTGTTTATATTTTCCCGCTAACTCTGGTCATCATCATCAGTAGTCATCAATCCGAAGATTGGTTTGCCGCAGCTCTCCATTTCACTCTCCTCTCTGCCAACCGCTTCATTTCGGTATAATTATTTACTTTTACATCCTTCATGATTTGCTTTATATATTCAATCCTTGGTCTTCCTCCATAATTCTTCTCATTCATTTGTCCTTCCAATATTGTTTTCATTAGGCTGTTGTGTTGCAAAATGTGTTCAATAAGTTTGACTCGCCTTCTTCGCGGAGTGTTCATTATGGTTCTTTTTCACTTCAGCTCTTCGTCTGACTTCTTTATTAGTGATTATCTTCTTCATTTAATCTTCATCATTCTTCGGTAAAACCACTTATCCATTACATCCAATCTCCTTTGCTCTGATGCTGGTATTGTCCAGGCTTCACTGCCGTATTGGAGCATGCTCCAAATATATATTTAATAAAGTGCTTCCTTACTTCCAGGATTGTATTACCAAATGTCAGTGAACTCCTCTTCTGGTAGAGCCTTCTTTGTTTGGGCTATTCTGCTCACAATGTCTTTCTTAATTCTTCCATCGTTGGTGATCCTGCTTCCCAGATTGCCAAATTCTTCCAATTGCGCTAGATTTTGCTGCCCTAGTTCAACGGTGATTTTGTCTTCTTTATTTCTTCCACAAACCATGGCCTTGGCCTTTTTTTAGCATTAATATTTAAGTTGTATTTATTCAGAGTTTTGTCCATATACTTCAGTTTCTCGTCATAACTCCCGTACTCTCCCGCACCCTGGGACGGCTCGCGCAGTGCACAGCAAATCCCTATCTCTTTTTTCCCTAAGAAACCAGCCTCTTCACCCCATGTAGGGCCAAATAGTGGGTTATCGTTTTGTCCCCTTTTATTTAAGCGTGGTCAGGGACACCGGGCAAAACTGTAAAACCCGGACACAACTGGACAAATGCGGGTAAAACTCGAGGAAACTGAATTCTAATTTTCTTTGACTCTTTTCGAGAAGTTTTTCCTCTGTGCCCCATTTTTAAGCTGAAGTGCTGAACAAAGAACATTGAGACAAAAAATTTGATTTTTGCGGGACTGCTTTTACCATGGGTCATTCCAAGTCTCTTTCGCGCTATACTTTTTTTCCTGCGTAATCTTTATTTTGTTTATGACAGGTTTCCAGGCTTAGCTTAGTCATTATCCCGCGTGTCTCTTAAATATTCCATTTTTCCAGCACGATCTCAGTGGCCTCTATAGTCAATCGGTTCCAGTACTCGGCCACTCGATTTGGCGTCGGCAAAGGCGATAATGTGGTAACGGGAAAGGCTATGCTCTGCAAAAGCTGATGTTTTGGGGAAGCCTGACGTATGCAACGTCCGTGCTCTTTTATCCTTGTTCATTATAGCTGATATTGCTGATAACGATGGCAGAGTTAGTCATGAAAACCTTGGTACCTGAACTCATGTCCTGTTTGGAAACCCGTAAAGAATATACCCATACGATTCGTCGGGAAAGCACCAAATCCTTCATTTGTCCAAACGGGTTTGAGGGTCGCCTGACAGGTAGATTTTGAAGAAAATTATGTTTGATTCCAAATCATCATATCATTAATTATATCAAACGCGAAACAACTCCACATTTTCTTCCAATTCCGACTTTCAAACGATAGTTTAATCTGTTTGTTAAAGTATGGCAATCCTTTTGACCATCGGACCCCGGTTCAAGTCTTTACTTTGTTTATGATTATAAGGATCTATCAGTTAAGTTAGATTAAAATGGAAGGGAAGGGAGTAAATATCGTCCGGACTTTTACCGACGCAAGCCCCTTCCTCCCTACAGGATTTCCTTATTTCTTCATCTTGGCATACGTCCGACCTCTCTTCATCCCGTTCCTAAAACATGTTCTCTTTCTTCCCCTCCCCCGCTTGCTCAACATCTTCCTAATGCTTTCCTCCCCCTTGCGTCATACTCTACACTAGCATATTCCACCAAGTTTCACTAACCCTATAGCAAAGCTGATCATAAAAGTAAGGGGGCACAAACTGGAATAATGTAACTACTATGGTAGCATGCTAGAAGAAAATGGGCATGGTAGCAAAAACATGAGAAGGGGAAGAGCGTTAGCGAAGGATGCGTTTAGTAATAAAAGGGAGCTTACGACGGGAATCTTAGGTAAGAATGTAAAGAAGAGGCTTTTCAAGAGTTTGTTATGGAGTGTGGCGTTGAATGGGGCAAAAACGTGGTCCATGATAAAGGAAGACATAAATGGTTGCAGGCGTTCGATATGTGGGTGTGGAGGAGGATGGAGAAGGTGCGGAGGACGGAATGGAAGACAAATGAGGAAGTGCTTGGCATGGGTAGTGAGGTGAGGAAACTTGTGGATGAGATCAGAGGGAGGCAGAGTATGTGGTTGGAAGAGGTAATAAGGGGTGTAGGGGGTACTTAAGACCGAGATAGAGGGAAGGGTGTTGGGCAAACGGGTACGGGTGAGAAAGAGAATATGTTTTATGAACGGGATGAAGAAGGGTAGGACCTGCGCTTAGATGAAGAAAGGAATACAAGAGGCAGATAGGACCCTGCACATATGGTCCTGGATGATTTTCTCTGGCTTTCATAAAAAACTACCTTTAACCGGTATATTTCTCTAATGAATAAATACTCAGCTTATGCACGCGAGGATCGGACTCTTGTGTACTGGGTGCTCGGTGGACAAGTCGGGCGCTTCCCGGCTATCCAGTCTACCCACCTGGCACTTTGCCCGGTAGAGTGGAGTAGTATCCCCACCCAAAGCTGTAGTCGCCAATAGCCCTCTTTCTTCCCCGTCGGCAACCGGCGCTCACCTTATCCCTAGGCAGGTTCCCTCCCTTCCCTCTTTAAGACGACCGATCACTTTTTACCGCCTACTTTCCCCTCTCACTCCGCTCTTCATCTTTCTCTTCGTTCCCATCTACATCTGCATCGTAGTCTACAACTCTGCAGTTGAGGTGGACGCCGCTGTTGGCTATTTTGATGTGAAATGTATGATGTTGCACAAGTTCCTGCCGCAGTTCTGAGAGGCAAGGCGAAGAGGTAGAAACGAAGGAGGTGACGTGATAGAACAAAGGAGAAGAAAGTGAGGCATGGTAAATGTCGAATCCACATCTTTATACCACTCCCGACTTTTATTGCATATCAACATTAGACTGCCTAGGTTTAGATTTTCGGATTCATAACATTGTTTTTATTTGTAAAGGAACACAATTATTCCTAGTCAAGTCATTCAAAACAATGATACATAAATGAATGATAATATTTTTAGTATAAATTGTATAGTTGGTTTTGACAACTATTCCTTTCTTCATTTCTGCTTCCAAGGAGAGTCATGATTGTACAGGAATTGATAATATGATACACTATGTTTTTAATGAATCTGTGCGTGAGTCCTGCTTAATATTGTATTAAAAATTGCGTCAATTTGTTGAATAGCAATATACCGCCGAATTCTGTCCATAACCGAAATTTCTACTCACGACACAATGTGGACAGGTAATAGAATGTCAAATTAATATCACTAAAAAATTAGTATCCTTTACATCCTTCAAATAGGACCAATAAGATGATTAATATTATTTATGTTCTTTATAATATCACTCATTTTTTAAGAGAACTCACAACGCCCTGGCATTATTGTTTGGTTATGAAGAAGTCTTCACAACGCTTTGTGAGTGAAAGTATTTGTCCACAACTCGATGTGGGTGTAACAATTTCGCGCGAAAACCTAAACAGTGTCAAACACGGGCAACGTTTACCATAGCTTTAATGCTTTTCATCGCGTCACGTTCAGTCTCACCGTAAGAAACACTGTTTCGGCCTTTTCTTTCTTCTTTATCCCTGTGAATGTTTAAGTTTAAATGCCGTACTAGATTATACTTCTAATGCTGTTTTAATGAACTGCGGTCAGATAATTTTTGTTTATTTCCTTTTCTCGTCTAATAACAAAGCAAGGTCAATTTATTTGGAGCAATAAGAACTTAATTGTAAAAATTATAAACAGCAAACCAAGTAACAAATAACAATGTTAAACAAACAACAGGAAATTAAGAACAAAAGTACCAATAGACAATGAACAAAATAGAACCTAAAAAGACAGTCAGCGACGGACGAGAAGAGAATTAGGAAGAGGTAGGAGTGTGACAGATAAGGAATTAATGTAATGGATCGAATTCAGGGACACTTTTCATCGTAGCTTTACACGTAGATAGATGAGAGTCTGAATAAAAAAGACCGTAAAAAAGACTTAAAGGTATGTGGTGGTGCGATGAAGCACTTCATTCAGTGAAGGAATTCTTAAGAGAGTGAAGAGAAAGGATTAAATATGATTTATAGTTGCCATTGACTATTTTCAAGGAAAGCTTTCTATCCAGAAGGGTATAGAGGTCGTTCAGGAAGGCAGTGTATGTACATGATCTTCTTGTGTTGAGTAAGGAAGTAGTGTATAGAATAAGAAAGTATAGATAGTAACTCGTGCCATCCTCCCTTCTTCTCCTCCTATCCGAGTTTTCGCCAAATTCTCATTCCTTCCCTCAAACATTCTCTGTCCCTATTTATATTTCGGTTCTCGTGTAACATGCCCAAGAATGATTCCACCTTGGAAGTAGCTCACTTCAGGAAGGTCAGTTATGCAATTTATTATTATTAGAGGTTGTTTACCAGTTTAGGTGGGTTAATTCCTACCTATTCCAGTCACTTTCACTTTAAGGTCTTTGTCTCCACACACAATTTAGTTCTTCAGCTCTCCATACGTCCTAGCTCTTTTCGTCCCTTCCATTAAACCTATTCTCTTCTTTCCCTTCCCCGCCTGCCCGACATCCTGCCATCCATTACGGCCCTACATTATCCCTTCGCCCCTCATAATCTGTTCTGCCCGCCTACTTTGCCTGCTTCCTAATTTCCTCCAGAAGTTTTCTCTCCTCAAATACCTTCTGCCGAGTACTTTCTCCTTTGTATTATTTTCCGTCTATTGCTCCTCCTCCATTCTTCTCCACACCAAGACCTCAAACCCCTACAGCTTATATTCATTATCTGCCCTTTCCCATTCTTTCCAATCGTTATGTTAATAAAGGCAATATAAAAACGATACGTCTCTCTTTTATTCCACGATCTGTCGCGTAATTTGTTGGCTCGCCGACATAGACCGGGACCTTATTATGAATGGGACTATCAATCTTAAAAATTGTGGTGGCGATATCTTTTCTCTCTATTTCTCATAACGGGTCGTTTTATTCCAGTGGAAGTTCCTTCCCGTCCCATCCTGTCTCTCCCTGTTATCTGTGTGTCCCCTGTTGCCCATCCTTTTCTTTACCCATTAATATTGTTCCCCCTGTAACTTCGTATCCCAATTCCATCAGAGACATTCTTGTTTTTTCCTCTGTAACAATTTTGTACACTGGACTCAAAATTGATATGGATTATATAGTTGCACTAAGACCTACTAGATAAGGAAAGTTCTCCCGACCAATCCTGCTATAGGCATAGCCGTTCATCATTCGAGGGTTTCACGATTATAGGATGTAACAAGAACTTATTCTTACCCTGTGTGTACTCCAAAGTTAAAGGGTAATACATATTCCTATTTAAAGGTGTAAAATAAACTTGATATCGAGGTATAACACAATGATATAAATATTTACAATTACATTCGACATATCATAAAGGCACAACCTAAAGTTGTAGGTATTATTACCATATTTACGTCTTCTTGATATCATTTCTTCAGTTTAACAATGTATTTTAAGGGAATCATAATGTTTATTGCCTTTATTGCTCAATTTCAGAAGCGATACCTTTTCAGAGATCTTTATGTACACTTGCATGCTTAATAGACCCTTTTTCAACGGCCAATTAGAAGAGTTTCATGCTGATGAAACCCAAATATCATTCGAGGTCGGTACGCATTTATACCGTCTATAGATGCATTAAAATATGCTTTGTGCTATATCATTTTTAATAAATATGGGGAAACGAGCCTTGGATGTCTAGGGACCCAAACAAAATTTCATTTTTAACATAATTCTCAAAATACATTTTTTCCAAACTTGGTACTTAACAAATTCCAAGACAATCATTTCGAGAGTGTAAAATAAGGAATAAAAGGGCATTGAGGAACATAGTGAAAACTTTTTAATGTCCAGGCCAAGCAACATCATCTTACTCTGCTCGCCATTGCTGCATTCTATCTACTCAAAACCTATTTTACCACATAGATAGATTTACTAAACCTAGTACTTATCAAAGGGACAAATTTAGAGGGACAAATGCAACAGCTTTGCATTCAGGGAACACTAAAAGAAAATGACTCAAATATTTTTTTTATTACTTGAGTTTATAGATTAGATGAATCGTATCACCAGAGTCGATTTATTTACATATAGCGACTTAAAAAGTGTGTGGCTTTCCATGGAAACTTGACCGAACTACCGGACAAAATTAATTATTATATGCTCATATTACAGACCACCCTATGCACATGTTTTCCATTTTAGAGCTAAAAAGATAGGTGAAGCATTAAATTAAATTAATTATCTCAATTTTAATGAGTGGAAACTCCTTGCAACGATGGAAACACCGGATCCCGATCAGTCACTGGAGTTACGCATCGTTGGGCTCTGCTCGAGTTTGGAGGGGTAAACCTCCGAATGCTGTTGCCCCTGTCTGCACGTGGCAGACTGTATGTGCGAAATGACCTTAGCCGTCAAAGCACGTTAAACTAAAATACTATTTAATTTTAATAATCTTATTGAATTAATTATCATTAACGTAAGGTTAGGCTAATTACCTTAGCAAACTCACTGAAATTATTTAAAAAGAATATGTTCTTTTTAAATAATTTTATTTTAAAGAATATATTATAATTGCCGGTATGATTCCCGAGTAATTCTCTAAATCATAAAATATATCATTTAGAGTTTAATATTTACCTTTTCGCTTAGTTTTGCGTCGATACACTGTTTTAGCATAAATTATTAAATTAATATCAATAACTCTTATTCATTTTTCAGTCAGTAAGCGTTATATATTTTGCTTGAATTTGTATTGATGAATGTAAAAAAGTATTTTGCTTGAATGTTGAAAGTAATTATATAACGATGTATTTTCATGAAACCGGCTCCGTACATGATGTGTTTCCATTTGAGATCTGTACTAGGATTGTTAAATCGATCATCCCGAAATCATAATCTCTTGAGGAAAAGTGTGTTATCGCCTGTGGAGAGAAATACCTATGTTCGATAATGCTCGGGGTAACTACGAAAGATATCATGCATGTGACAGAGATTTTGGCTTGGTTTCACTTTGCTTTTTTTAGGCGAGGATAAAACGTTCTCTTTCAGAATTATTTTCAGCTAAAACAATTTCATTGTTTTATCTATGGAGTGCTTTAATTTCACCTTGGAAGATAGGAGGGAAGAAGATTGGCGACAAAATATTCTCGTTACAGTATTCGAATCTATAATGTCCTGTTTGAATTGATTCATGCTTTTTGAGGCTGAAAATGGAATTATATTGCTTTCAAAGAGATTCTGAAAGAGGAATAATATATATTCAAAGTCCAATTACCTGTAACATATGCATGTGCTGAGAAAAACTTGAACGTGTTTGGGTTAGTAAGAGCTGCGAGAAATTGTGGATTGGCTCACAGTTACTATAAAATGAAAAGAGAGAAATCATCTTTTCATTCAAAAGCAATATCTTAGGCATTGCTCATGGCACCAATGAAGGACATGACGACCGTGACGCACGTATCTGATGTAATGGAATACCTTAACCCCCCGTCTCTTCTCTTTATATTGACTCGCTTGATTTTTAAATGTACCTTGATAATGATTGCTGTGCAGTCGAAACCTGGGTCGACAATAAACCTTTTTTTAGTGTGGAATATACTAAGATAAATTTTTCCTTCATGTCTGTGACTATGTTCACAAAGTTACACGTTCAACCATTAATATTATGCATTCATGAAACGCGTCTCTTTCTTCGAATGTTTTTTCTTCTTCTACGCTACATATTTTTATATATATTTTTTCGATCTTCAAACGATTTCTCTTTTCTCCTCCATTCCGTTTTCCTGTCGTTATTTATCTTCTTTTCGCCTCTCTTATTCCTGTCCAACGTTCCTTTTGCCACTCCTCTTTTGGAAAGTATACTCAACGACGCTGCAAATCACATTTTTTTTCTTCCTCGAATCCGATGTTTTATACGGTTGACTGCGCGTTGGTACGTTTTCATGCCGAAGTGAAAAGTTAGCGAGGTCCCCCCTCCCTCCCCCACTGGGGATGCCCTAAGGGTCTTCCACTCTTCCGTGGCAACGCCGCCGCCAGGGTCCCTAGGCGACGGTTTTCGCGGAGCAAAACTTTTTGAGGAAATAATGCCTTCTCCATTTCCATCGCCGTGGTACGTTGAAATAACGTGCGCCCTTTGCCTCACGCGTTCGTCGCCCAGCTCGGAAGTGAGCACGCCCAACCGTTTCAGAGCCAAGGCCGCAGGTAGGTACATATCAATGATTCCATGGCTTTGTGTTATGTACCTTGTACCTGGTGCCTATATCCAATGCCTAGCCGTGGTCGGAGCATGTATATTGCTAATTGGCACATATTAAAATCACTATAACCCTCACCTTATTGATATGGAGCACTTCTTATGCACGGGGGGTTATCTCTCGAAATCCTAGCGTCACGCCACACCCGTCTCCCGGTTGGATCGACTGTTGAGTCGTTGGCTGGTTCCGTATATACAAGGGCTTCGAATTAATTCACAATACTGTCAGTAGATAGATATAGTGTTATTTCGTATGAATATTGTAAGTCTATACGTACTTCATTAAATTACCATTAATATATAAATGTAATTTTCATATTTTCAGAAATATTAGTTACATTATTTATATTTATTCATGTATAATGCTGTGTACGCCCCACTGCGAGTCATATCCATAATTAGTTCTCCACTTCTGTCTGCTGTCCCGCGATGACCACACTTGTTTGCATTTATACAAACATTAACCCGTAATTTTGTCACTTCTTGGTACACCCAAACTCCTGTGGCATTTCATTGACTCTGGTTGTATATAATAATTTGGTTAATAACAAAGACAGCAAACTTACAAAAAATATGTATTAAAAATACAATAGGTAATAAATTAATGTAAATACTTAAATCTTTTGTAGGGTATGAAGACGTAACCTTTTTTTGACACAATGTATTTAATTCTGTTACGGTTTTTGTTGCTAATGCGATCGATATATGCATCGTATTTATCAAACCAAGAAATAAATCTATTGGGTGATATGATTACTAGATATGATGTTTGCAGGAATTACATAAATATATTATAAGTATGTGGAATAAGTCAGCTTGAATGTGAAACACGAGTACTCGAGTGACGTCAGCCTGGAAAAGCATTACAAGCTAAAAATATTTTTCGGTTCCTTATGAAAAATCGCCCAATTATTTGAAAACTAGAATAAACATTTGAAAATATGAAGGTAGATAATATCTAAAAAAAAGTACGGGAATAGATTGCTACAAATTTGAGAACTCGGTGTGGAGGAGAATTGATAAGGTGCGATGTAGGTTTGGAGAGCTTCGGATAGGGTGCGCTGTGTTGTGAGGAAGACGAACGAGGAGGTATTGGATATAGTTGGAGAGGAGAGGAAGCTAGTGGAAGTGTTCCGGAGATGGCAGAAGAGATGGATGGAGGAAGTTTTAAGAGGAGAGGACATGCTGAAGAGGGTAATAAAGGGGAGAACACTGGGAAACTTGGAAGAGGATAGGAATTCTGGACGAAATAAGAAGAGGTAGATTATACAAAAATTTAAGATGGATCTAAAGGTGGGGCACCTTTTGGAGGTAAAATAAGACAATGTTTTAGAAATTGGGATGTCAGCGCTAAAACGACACTATGAATACGGGTTTTACGAAATCGCCGGTCTAACTTACTTAAACATGCCCTAGACGTAGTCTAGCGTGCCCTAGACGTAGCATCACTATGGAAGCGGCTGTCTTGTACTTAAAAGCTGCAGTTATATTTTGATATCAACAGTTTCTGTAATATGTTTGCTTTGAGTGCAGCTCATTTTGAAGCACCAAATCATTATTTTTTTGTCTGACTTTTGATGAATGTACCGACCAGCATTCATTTTAGTATCGGCATTCTGTTCGTTAGCTACATATATTTAGCTCGTATTTGGAGTTGGTTTTTTTACTAGTCAGTTTAATTTTTTCGACCTCCATTTTAGGTGCAATTATTTTTCGTATCAATGCTCTCTCGTTAGAAACTGTAAATCGCTATTTTAATTTTGTCTTCATTAAGATCACTTATTAACGGTTAATTAGAGGATTTCGTTTGTTTCACTAGCCAGGTTTATTCTCCATTTTCTTTTCCCTACCTACATCCTGCTTTCTCATGGTTCTAACTTTTTTCACCAAAATTCACCTAATAAACATAAAAAAACACATCCTTTGAATATTGTTGACGTGGCTTTGTTTTTGTACCACCTTTCCTCGTAGAGAACTTAAAGGGGCTTGGAGCGAGTTTTGTGTATGCCCAGATTTGCGTGAAACTGTAATAAGTGGTGATATTTATAAAAGTTAAAAAATGCATTATTCCGATTTGGTTTTTTGGCCATTCAACGTAGTTTAAACACGTAGCCTTATGGCACGACACATTTTTTTTTAAATGCAGGACGTTTTTTTTTATTACACCCTTTACATCGTAAAATACATGATCTTATCCATTTTTTACAACTAATGACACATGGCATATATTTTGGTAATAATTTGATTAAATATGTACAGATTTTTTTCTAAACGTACAAACAGTACATTAAAATTTATTATTATTATAGTTGCAAACAAATTAAAGGTGTCACGCCGAGTTCAATATTCGAAAAAAACGAATTTCAATATAATTTGCCTAATTTCGAATACGGTGCCGAAACTCTAGTCAAAACATGCTTTAATTAAGGAAAAGAATAATGTATATTCGTCAATCATTTACAGTACTGCCTGCGTAACACGTTCCAACGCATAAACAAATTTATTTATTTATTTATTTCTTTATTCACCACCGAAAACAGCTCTCAGTGGCCTTTACATCGGGGTATTAACATTTAACAACGGACGAGCACACACAACCATGCCTTGGGAAGTGAAAATCCTCCCCAGGCGGGACTCGAACCAGCGACCTTTGGGTTAGAAGGCAAGGATGTTACCCCGCCGCCACTGAAGCCGGCAATGTACCAAGATGAAATGTGGTCCAAGAATTTTTTTACTCAAAAAAATATTAAAATATGCACTCAATGTCCTACAAATACTGCTCCTGCCAAATTAACGAGAGGCTTTGCGATGTAACAACCATTTTTCCCAACTCTTGTGTTACTGAGTCCTATGCTGGATATTATTTGTTCCGCCTCCACAGTTAAGCCATCATTTTCGTCTGGTTATATTATACTTCCTTTGACATGAAACTGGACTTTTATAAGAATTTTCATTTTCACGTGATACTCATGAGAAAAGTGTACGAAAATTGACTTAATGTGGAATATGTTGTAGTGCTTTGAGATGTTAGTGTGGAGGAGATAGGAGAAAGCGCTAAGGATAAAAAAATACAAACGAAGAAGTATTTGATATGGAGGGATAGTATAGGAAATTTCTGGAGGAAATCAGGAGGAAGTGTAGGATCACACTTATGACACGAAATTTATCAGTTCTCAATCACTGCACTTAGTGAAGCATGCTTCAAATATAACAGGGAAATTGCTATGAACATCGAAAAAAAGAAAGATAACACTGTTGTTGGTATTTAAAAACAGAGTGAAACAAAATATTTAAAAAATTATGTTCTCAACTTCAACAAAGTTTATCTCAGAAATGGCGCTTCTGAACGGCGAGTCGTAGTATGAGTACTTCGAAGAAACCATCTCATGTTCGACGCAGAGGAGTTACTTGTTGATTGGGATTTTTGTCGATTCTCAGTGTGGGGACTGAAGATGGAACAAACGCCGGAACGTAGCTATCGCTAATGAAATATAAATTATAATCACATGGTGAAATTTTCCTTTTCTATTAACCTATGCATATAATTTTACTCTGTGAACTGGTCTGCATACCATTATTCGCTTGTTACGATCAATTTGATGAATGACGCTTCCCAAATGCCCGTAGGCCTTTGTTAAAAGCAATGACACCGTCACTGGTAAAATGGTAGTATTTTCTCTGACAATCGATATTAATACATCAACTGAAGATCACACGTCTTAATGACTATTTTGCTCACTTCAGTGCTTTGCTGGACGAGGATAGGAAACTGAAGAAGGTTTGGAGGAGTCTGAGTATATGACTGGAAAAGGTAATAAGATGCGACGGGATGCTGACGGCCTTAACTGAAGGGAGGATGTTGGGTACGCAGGGAAGGGAAAGAACAATAGCAGACTTGGTGGACGGGATGAAGGGAAAGTTTGAGGATACCGGAACTAGCCACTTTATAACCTTAACGGAGTCACCCGCAAGTGCACTTCAGTACGAAATTCCACATAGGAAAAAAGTCATACGCCTTGACTGGTAATCGATCCCGGGTCCATCGATATCGCGCTTTAAACAGTTACGCTACCGAGGCGTCCTTCTCCCCTGTAGATTACTGAGGGCTATAATGGTACAAGTTGTTCGGGATTTCCGAACATATGCTGAATCCGTAAAGGTAATACCGTGGCTAGTCCCGGTATCCTCAAGAGCAAACACTTGTGCTCACATCATTATACTGATATGGAAAAAGAAATTACGTAAGGAAATAGAAGATTGTGTCTGAGAAAATGTTTAGGACTTCAGCTCTCTTCCGTCTAAACCTTCCTTAGCCGATGGATTACTCTAAAAACAATTGCAGTCCTACAGTTTGGCTGGTGGCTTTCAATAGTGCATTTACCTTTATCGATATTGGTGTTTAAGTAAGGTGTGTGTGTGGAGGAGAATAGAGGTATTGCGATTTACGGAAAGGAAGGCGAACGAGAAAATACTTGGAATGTTAAATGAGGACGGGAATATTCTGAAGGAGAATAGGAGGAGGCAAAATTGGTGGTTGAAATGGGTAATGAGGAATCAAGGGGTACTGAAGGCTGTGATGCAGGGGAGGATGTTGGGTAAGCGGGGAAGGGAAGGAAGGAAATAGGGTTTTATGGACGGGATGAAGAGAGGTAGGACTCACGCGGCGATGAAGAAAGAACTCGAGTAAGGGTATGTCTTTAAATATCTTGAGGCTTTTAACTCTCTTCCATCTCAACCTACCTTAACGTTACCTTTCCCTGTTGCAGCTCTACAGATTTACTGCAGGCTTTGAATAGTGTACTTGATATTTACTGCTGGATCAGGACTAATTTTCACCGATATTTCTCTTCTTTTCGATCACCATTCCTACTTTTGAAAAACGAAAGAAACCAGTGACATGTTCTAAAGGAAATAAGACTTAGTTTTATAATTTTGGAAGTAAAACAAAACCATTTCGAGGAATTGGACGCGTAAGTTTTGAGTGGCTTAAATATTGGATTGTCTCTTATTAGTGTCCGCGATCAAGTGATTCATATTTCCAATGCTGCTTAAGTCAATTGAAAAAAATGCCTTTCAAGCCAGTTCAGTAGAACTGTGACAGCGAGTGGAGATTACTCTGTGGGTCGGGAGTTATTTGTAGAAACTTAACTGACTCCTATGCGTAGCCCTCAAAAATCTTGACGTGATCCAACATGGACATGTGACAACTATTCATTCTGAACAGCGATGAAAAAATAAGAAAAAAATCGATCCCAACGCGAAACTAAAATCTATGAACTAAAATTTTGATGATTCAGGCGATATCGCGAGGAACTTGAGCATAATGAGTAGATAATAAATGGATAGGTATACTTATTTTCCACCTATAGATAAAACTTTAATTGCGACCTTATGATAGTGTAATAAATCGACACCTCACCTCCGTGGTAGTTTAGGTTTTATATTTTTGTGAAAAATTTGGGATCATTTTATCCATCAATTCTGGACTAAAAAGGTGAAAAAATGTCAAAATAAATAATTATACTAAAATCCTTTACGATTATGGACCTTGACATATTGTCGGCAATGAAGAGATCCCAATTTATTTTATTCCAAATAGAAAATTTTATCCCAAATATTCGAGAAGCCTAAGTTTTAAAGACACCTCCCTAAACCATTATGATAAATCATCGCAGCTAAAGAAGTTGAAACGTTCGCCGGAAAATGTATTTGCCGGAAAAATAGGGCGTCTAAGAAATATTTCTTCGCCCAAGAAAGCTTGACGTGTAATCGGCATGACATCGCTCACTGAACAAATATCACGATTTTTTTTACGTGTTCGGCTTGTATTTGAAAGAAATAAAATACACGTCCTTGGCGTTGTTCTTCATTTGGCGAGGATTAAAATTTTACAGGGAAATCAATGTATCAGTTTTGTTCCGAAATAAGCTCATGTCTCTTCCTGACGCCCTTCTCTATTTTTATCGCTCTGATTCTTCCTCCGCTACCGTCCTCTTCCCACTCTGGCCCCCCTCGGAATACTTCTCTTTACACCCCCCAGCCCCCTACACTACACCCTTTTGCCCTCTCGCCACGCGCCCCATTCTCCTCTCCCTTCCCACGCCCTCCCCGTGACCTCTCGCCCTTTTGCCGTTGTTCTATATATCTTCCTTGCTCGTCTCTTCCTCCTCCTCTGCTACTGTTGCACCCCTTGCCTCCCCACCCTCTCCTCCCGTTGCCTCATCTCTCCACCGGTGACCCTTCGATCAACTCTTCTCGCTTTCCTGTTTTCTCCAACCTCTCGCCTCTCCATCAGTTCCTCTTCACTTTTCCTGCCGCACTCTCCTATCTCTCTCCCTCTTCTCTCATCCATTCCTCCGTGTCTCTCTACGCTTCCTTTGAGTCGCCGTTCTGTAGGTTACCTTCTTCCTCCCCTCGCCACGCAAGATACTAGTCTTAGAGTCCTTTATTTCATGCAATTTTTTGGATTTTGAATCCACTGATAACCGGAGATATTTGAAGTTCTCTCGGAGTTTTGTGCGGCGATTAGGTGAATATTCCATTCTTCTTCCGAGATATCTGCCGCGTCGTTGTTTTTCGACCTGAAGACACCTATTTTATCACCCGATAGTGATGAATCAACGCTAAGAAAGTCTTATATATATGGCCACTTCCGAGGATTAAAGTGAATTCGAGAACTAATTTTTAGAAACTGCAATCCCGTGATAGTCTGAGGAAATACCATTACATCACGATGACAGTTATTTGGCATTAATTAATGGAAACCTATCTTGCCACATAAACCTATGTTGTATGTAGCTCTAGGATGGGTGGAGAAACGTTGTCAAGATTAACAACGACGCGGCAGATACATCGGAGTAAGAATGGAATACTCCTCCAGGACGGGAGGAGAAACGTTGCCAAGAAAAACAACCACGCGGCAGATATCTCGGAAGAAAAATGGAATATTTGGAGATATTTGACCTTGAATTTTGCAATTTTTTGAAAAATTACATTTACACAGAATTCTGTTAAAAGAACAGTACGCGAGTTCCAGTGTTTGTTTACCATCGGCAACCAAAAGAAAAACAAAGAGCGCCGCATTCCAGTGGCCTCGGATATTTCTGAACTGTATTGTCAGCCTGGCTGGGAAAACAGGGATGTGCACGCAGAGAAGTAGGTGGTTTCATGAGCTCACAAGCTGGTAACCACTACCAAGTCAGAAGGTTAGTTTTCGTTTAACCAAGAAGTTAGTAACGATTACCATCTCTTATTGGTTACCTTGCGAGGGTTGCCGTCACCACGTCGTAGGTACTGGTAACTAGAACCAAAAGGCGGTTTATGCCTTAACCAGACCCATAGTTGTTATAGACATCTCTCATTGTCTGAGTTATTCTGTAAAATGGTCTCGTTACCAAGCCCTATTGGAAGGATCTGTGTTGTAACCATCTTGAAATGGCTGCCTTGAATCTCTCTTGAATTTGTGTTGAAAATTGAAACATGAATCCAACACAGTCTCTGTTGAGACTCCCATGCCCTCTCAAAATAAAAAAATGAAAAACATATAATTCAAATATACAATATAACGTAAACACAAAACAACATAACACAACATAAGACAAAATTAATTCAAATACTACGAATATGAAATAATAACCCCGTGGCATACATTACTAAATATCATTAATATATTGACACAGCCTCTAACTTGCATGATCACCTTCCCAACGATTCATCGCGAACATTTTATCACCCGATTGTGATGAATCAACGCTAAGAAAGTCTTATATATATGACCACTTCCGAGGATTAAAGTGAATTCGAGAACTAATTTTTAGAAACTGCAATTCCGTGATAGTCTGAGGAAATACCATTACGTCATGATGACAGTTATTTGGCGTTAATTAATGGAAACCTATATTGCCACATAGTATGAATATAAATGAAGTATTTCTGAGAATTAACTAGATATTTTCCAATTCCCGCTATAAGCGCATGCGTACAATCACTCCCACCACGTTGATCCCCCTACCACTCCAGCGGGTTCCTCGAGCTTCCAGACTTGTTTGTGAGTGCCGGGAACTGGCTGCCTGTCGCACCAACTTTGAAAAGATGGTTCCCGTTACCAGCCGCGTAGTCATTGTAACCGAGGGCGAGTCGACCAGTCGTGCTGGTACTGATTACCAAGCTCGGATAGTTACAGTGGCCAATAGATACTTAGGGTGACCAACTGCAATTGTTTCATCAACTTACAACCACGTTACCACAAATTTTTCAGGTTACCGAAACTAATCGTTTTTCTGCGTGTGCAAGCACGGACTTCTATGTCATTAGGGGTCTGCAGTGGAATTAATCGACCGTGGTTCGCACTTCCAAAGGAAATAGACCTGCTTCTGTTTCGCCTGCAAGTAGCATTTCAATTCTGCGATAAAATGCATCGCCTCCTGTGAAAGTCTGTTCTCATGACTGCACGCGGGGATTAAAAATTAGAACAGCGAATTAATTAGTAAGAGGTGAACTCATTGTTGTGTGTGTTAATATTGATTTGTCCCTGGAAATGTTTTAAAAGCTAGAACTCAGAGTTGGGACTTAGGACTCTTCTAGTATTGAATAATGAGAATTTTAATAACTGTCGTACTTGAGACGCTTTGATGATGCACATATATATTGAATGTAATGTATACAAATTTATCTAACTCTCGAATCCTTTTGGAACACGATGTTACTTCATTCGAAAAGAATGCCGAATTTCGGCGATTTTCGAAGTTAGCATTTTCATTGTTTACTTTCGTCATTCTCTTCCTAAGGGAAAAACCGGAAGTAACATTTAAGCAGAACGCTGCCCTGCAAGTGGCGATACACATCGAAACATTGCTACACTCACTGCTTCCACAGAAGTCTACTTTCATGTGTAACGCCATCTTTTAACATTTACCGAGCCGGTCATATCCATCTGAGATCGTTTGTTAAACGTTGTCAGCGATCACTATGGCGAAGGCAATGCGCCCCCTGAAGACGTAATATATTTTACATTATTTCTCTGCTTAAGAATGAGGTAGGAGAGATTGCTGCCACACGCCAGCTATTTCGATCTAAACTAGCTGTCGACGATGGTTTTTTTTTAGCGGCTGGTGCTATGGGGAAGGGGGATGAGCTCCAGCAATACATTAATGCCGAGAGCAGAAGGACCATTAGTTTAAAGGATGAATGGTTTGGCGGAGGAAAGGCGAAGAGAAACCAAGCATGATCCTATACAGGATTGCAGGTGGTGGTGGGCCTTCGGTTTAGCGTCTTTACTAACGGACCGCACAAAGAGCCTAATGGTACATCCACATAGGCAAAGCTGCCGGAATGCTGCTGCATTGTTCTCTCTACCCCGTAGACTCGTAACCCAAGTTTCCCGGGAGTGTGAAGTCCTGCCACCTGCACCTAAAAAAAATTCCATCCCTTTTCATTTTACGCTCTGACATTTTATTTCGTCCCTACGGCATGACTGCGTTAAAACCGAATTCATCATTGTCCTCCTCCATCTTCCAGTGCTTAAGATTCAATCTCAGGGAATCCTAAGGGAATATATAAATGTAACTGATTATCAATCAAAATTGTATAGTAACACATTTTACTATACATTATTACTTTTAAGCAATTTAAATTATGTTTAATCTTTTCCCGTAACATGGTCAACTTAACTATGCATGATTCTAAATGTACCTTTTAACAAAAATTCTGTTTTTTTTTATTTTTACGTGGCTGTGTCTTTGTAAACAGATATGTTTCAAACTGAAACTCAATACTGTTGATACCTGTCTAAAAGCCCTTCGTTTTATGCAAATTTCAGATTTATAAACAACTGCTCATCCAAAATATTTGATCTTGAATTAAGCAATGTTTTGAAATTTTACATTTTTGTAACCCTGTTAAAAAGGGACGCAAGTTCCCGACTTCAAATTAATTTGACTGAGGATGATAGTTCAAGAATATTCCCTATTCCCTTAAGTTCAAGTTCAAGAATATTCCCTAAAACAATTCTAAGAGTTTAGCTAACTGCCTTCCCCTAAAAAAATCCTAAAAATCGCTGTTATATCCAATTCCATTCCATAATCTGATAAGGAGATCTATAATGATACATAAGTAATTCCTGGTTGTTAGATACATGTAACGGTTCCCTCTTAAAAACATAAGGAAACAGTTTTTGTCTCATTATCCTAGAACTAACCACAGCTGAGAAAAAGAAGTGAACACCAATGCTTTCGAATGCAGGAAATACTCTGCACCGAGATTGAGAAATGGTCGCCAACTTATAACCACAAAAAAAAATAAAATAAATGTGGTTTTTGAATTTACAAGATATGGCTATCAGCACTCAAAATATAAAATATTTCTAAAATGGTCGAGCTATCGGTCTGGAGTACTTAATATGGATTGACCCTCAAGTGAATGATATTTTGAATACGCACTTAGCTGTAGGATGGCTTCTGTCGAGTCTGCACAGTGGGAACATTTTTTGCACAAGTGAAATTTAGGTTGTACAGTCTCGCAATCGCTCCTGCCAATTGGTTGAAAGCAAAGGTACGGTCCTATTATTATGTCTGATTAACTTTTAACAGCGATATTGGGTAGCCTTTGCGTCAACTTGATCTTAACTGAGAGTTCGGGTTTTGTGTAATATATAGTACTGCCAGACAATTGACGATCATTATCGATGGGGAAAGGTATTATAATCGGTTTTGATAAAGGGAAAATATTTAGCCAGAGAATATAAAATCGTGCCTAAATGACTATGAGCGTCCCATTTTACTTTCTATGGATAGTTGCCTTCTTTTTTTTGAAATCTCTGACTGAAACAAATCTGTATCATGTCCGACTTCATCATTTAACCCAGGTCTTCAATCACATCATCATTTACTGCTTCAAACCCGCACGTTACTACAAAGCGACTTCTCAGTCTACATTTCGCAGGTGCGCCTTGAATGAACTAAAGCTGAACCCCAACGCACAGGAGTAACTTAACGTTGAGCCTGTCCAAAATGTTTTTAATTAATTAGTATAATATCTCCTTCTTATAGTAGTCATCTAATTCTATCTACTGGTGGACTACTGTGTCACCTCTTCGGCTACACTTGGGGTCTTTTTTTGATCCTAGACGTGCTGTTTAGAATAACAGGTTAATTTTACCGTTTAAGAGAGCTATCTTTTAAAGATGGTTCAATTGGATGGGTGTAAAAATCCTCTAGATTTAACTCTCGCAAGTTCCTATCTCACGACTCGATATTTCTTTAACTTCTCCACTTACCAAACATCCACCCTTACCTTTTCCAACCACCTTCTCTGTCCCCTTCCTAATCTCTTCCATAATTTTTCTCTCCACGCTCACAATACCATGTAATCATCATACTGAGGGAGTGAGAATTTGGAACGGAGGGTTGATCAAATCGATGGATCACGAGTTCACTTCGTGGAATGAAGACATGATAGTTTCAAAAATAAACTTTGTTGTTTGTCTGCTCACCTTCCTTTCATGACCTTCCCTTCTTCCCCCCCCCGTTTTCTTCCCGTTTTCATAGCTTTCCAATCACCACCTCACCACTGTCCTTGAAGTTCCCCCCCCCCACCCGTTCAACCGTTGTGAGATCCTACTCATATATATATACTACCCTGTCTGTCAATTGATTTGTTAACTCTTGAGAATGACCTGAAAAGGTCGAAAGGTTGATTATCCGCATCCATAGTTTTTAGGAGTTGCTGCGCTTCTTTTTGTTATATTGAAGTAATCTACTCGTTTAACATATGTTTTAAAGGAAATAGAAAAAAATTCCTCCAGATTTTTACACGTGCAACCTCAACTATCTCAAGTATTTATTTCTTGATCCCTGCGTACGTCCTACCCTTCTTCATCCCATCCATAAAACCTAATCTCTTTCTTCCCCTTCCCCGCTTATCCAACACCCTTCCCTCCATCACGGCCTTCAGCAAACCATCGCCCCTCATTACCCCTTCCAGCCACCTACCCTGCCTTCCCCTAAACTCGTCCATAAGAGTCCTTTCCTCGCCCACCATGTCAAGCACTTCCTCATTTGTCTTCCTTTTCGTCCACCGCACCTTCTCCATTTTCCTCCACACCCACATCGTGAACGACTGACGCCTATTCTCGTCTTCCTTTCTCAAAGTCCGCGTTTCGGCACCATACAACGCTACACTCCATTTTCAGCTCTTCACCAGCCTCATTATTATAATTTTCAGTGGTAAGTATTTGTAGGAAGAAACTTGTTGTGTCACTTTGTGAAAACTTCTAACATTAATTGTGAACATTTATTTATAACTTTGTGATATGTTCACGCTTCTGTTATAGGCCGATAAAGGTTTCAACTCATTAGTATCATTATCAAGGTAATTTGATAATTTGTACGTATCATTATCAAGGTAATTAGATAATGATAACGACTCCTATATTGTTGAACCTTGATTGGCCAATAAAATAAACTTATAAATAATACTAAGTTCTAGTTGTTCATCATGAAAGATAAGTATTGGTAATTGTTGCATTGGAACAAATGAAACTAGTGAAAAAACAAATGAAGTTAACGATATTGAATCAGAAAATCGCTGGAGGTCAAAAAAGATTTCTGGTGGAGCCCTAGTTACTTTTTAAATAGTTAAGTCGAAAGATTGAAACCACCTAAACCTTTGCGCTATGCTCTGAAAATGCTAAATTAATGAATATTTTAAATCATGGACTATTTAATGGGATTTCTCCCCATGTTTGTATAGTGTCAAGATTACTGTGCCACAAAGGAATTACCTTTCGTTGCATCGCTTCGTTTTCCCGTGCGTCTAGAGTGTCTGCCATGGGGGTCACTTTTGAGTCGTTTGGTGACCCGCTGGGAGCAAGAGCAGCTTCCCCACCCTCCCCCCACACCCCTCTTGAGAGGTGTCCAATCAATTTGCAATTACGTCCCTGGATCCGGTTGCGTTCTTTCCCGGAGGCTCAAGCGGGGATTTCAGCGCTCCAGCCTCCCTCAGCGCAAGGAGCTCCCTCTGTATATAGCCCGTTCCCCGCTTCTTCTTCGCAGGGCGACGCGGTCTCTTGGCGGAATTGGGTTGACGTCGTCGTCTTATTCATGTATATAGCACGGGAGACCTTGATGCTCTTCCTCCTCTTTTCTCGCTTCTCACAACAGCCGCAATGTGATTTTGTAACGTCTTTACTTTTGCATTTTTGTTTTTTTTTATCGTGTTTATGCATTCATTTACTTTATCTTGATGTCATGAAAGAAAGAATTATTTGCAATTTTCCAAATTTTAAATATTAGTTTTTAATGCGCTGCCGGTTTCAACGTGTTTTCCTTTGAAAATACATCGCAACCGGTGGCAGATTGAAAACTAATTCTTAACACTGGATAATTGCACGGAGCGCTTTCTGTCATAACGTATAAGTTCCACCGCATCTGTCCTGAGACAACATCATTATTCAGTATCTTGATTTAATAATTTTATGCAGGCTATCATAAATATGCACGCATGTGCAATGTATTGTTCATGTATCTGCATTTATTTTTATTGTTACACATATATGGATTAGTGCGATGTATTCATCAGGATTTTTAACACAAATTGAATGGTGAAGTTCAAGTACTGTTTATAAAGCAATCTTTGATTTCTGTTATTAGCACGAATTTTTGTTGGTGTTCATAATATTTCAGTGTGTTTTTTGTTATCATTAAAATTTAAAAAATGAATAAATTGATGGCAGTCTCACAACATTGGGGCTGCCAAATGCTTCATATACATACATGTTCCGCATTTTGTAATAAATTTGAAGCAGCTATCATCAGCAGAAGCATTTATTCTTGCATTCATAGTAACAGAAGAAGCATCTTATTCTAGATTGAACCTTGTCATGATTGAAGTTGTCTTGCATTTCCCTGAAGACTGGGGGGTCCTGTCGTTTGAATAAGTTTTATGATATTAGTTTTTGCAAACATTGCGGGTGTAAAATAATTGGAGCTATGCTTTGAACCTCAATTATTTTTAGCATATTTTTTCACCTAAAATCTTACGCTCATGAGAGCCTCAAACTAGGCATAGTTTCAACGTCGCTTTACAACTTTTCTGAGTAAATTCTAAAGAATTGGACTCAAGTGAAAATATCAGTATTAGCACAATAAATTGATATTTTTCATGTAACTGTCTTAGTTACAAATAACGTGTAGAGAGCAAATAAATGGCATTAATGATGAACACATAATATTACTGATGTTATAGCGGATAAGCACATGAAAATAAAGTGAATTATTAATCAGCGATGCGTAGTTGCCATAATCAGCTACGCATCATGAATTCTGCTCGTTTTTATCGTATAATCTTGATAATATTTTTGCGAACATGATATCAGAACAAGGGCGATCATGAATTATTTAAAAAAACTATAAAACTATTTAAACATGCATTATTAAAAAAAACATTCTTCAATATACAGGATAGGTATCTCATCGGAATCAAACGTTTTCTTATTGAAATACTTCGTCTTTAAAATTACGCGTCCTTGGTGACTCGGAAATACCTCGTCATTTGGGAACCTGGATGATGATTCCACGGAGCGGTATCGCTGACGACGTATTTTCGTGTAAAGTTTGGTTTTGTTTTCGCAATTTGACGAATTTGTTGCTTTGATTCCCTTTGCGGAAGTCAGTGAACCGGTATGATTTGATCCTTCGCGGTGAAATATATTTATATTTGAGAAGCGATACCGTGCGGAGACGTTGATCCACCGAGTTGCCCTTTTGGATCACTTGATTTTGTAAACGTTGTATGCAATTTTGAAAGACAATTATTTATGCTAGTGGTTGACGCGTACACAAATGGATCATACATTCGATTTCATGAGTGAATATTTTTTTTCGTCAATACTAATAAAATATGAGAATTAAAATGTATGCATGTTCCACATTGCGAGTTTGTGGCGATTTCCGTAGTCGTAACTCAAGCACATCCTCCCGTAAACACGACTTTTCTTCATTTGCTTTTCCCCTAATATGTCCTCGCCTGTGTTTGCGTTCTCTCTCATCTCTCTGATAATTTGTATTTCCTTTCATACTAACGAAATTACTCTTCTTTTCGTCTCCAATTTCCATAATTATTGTGCTTTTTTTCTCCTTTCCGCTGTGCTATGCAATCAATCTCTGGAGTCTCTTCCTTCGCTCTTCTCCGTTTATTTTCGCTCTTAGCACGTCTTCCAAACGAATTTCCCTTTGTGAACGACCCTAGAACATTCTTCTCTCCGGTCCTACTTTCTCTCCGCTTTTTCGTGCACTAATTAAAAAAGGTTTGTGGGTCATAAAAATTACGCTATCGTTTCTGCATTGTGAAATATGTACTAGCAACAACACCAGAAAGGGCAGATGGTTCTTACCATGTTCCCGAACTATGTCAAGTTTGTTGACCTTACCCGAATCGCCTCCGTTATGGATTGGAAAATCAATTCTTTTGGCAAGTAAAGGAATAATACCGGATAAAATATTACTAGGCAGAGTATCGAAAAGAATAGCTGACTCGAAGTGAAGAATAAATCACTGAATTAGGGAGACATAATGAAAGTTGAATTCATAATACTACATCCATGTTGAAAGAACACACAAATGGTAATTTCCACACTTTTTAATAAAACAACACTTAACAACCGACCATGGTTTCAACACATTGTGTCAACTCAATTCTCCCTTGAGAATGACACAATGTGTTGAAACCATGGTCGGTTGTTAAGTGTTGTTTTATTAAAAAGTGTGGAAATTACCATTTGTGTGTTCTTTCAACATGGATATAGCAAACTTCCACAAAATCAAGCCTGAAACGATTTTATACGTTCATAATACTACAATTTCTACAGCTCACTTATCGTCCACAATTCACATGTATCCGCAATTTACTCCCAATGTATTTATACGAATAATAATTCACCTGCTTATGTTAATTTGCAACGAAACCGTGGTCGTGAACGGAAGAACATTCTTTGGAAATTGCAGTGTTGTAAATTCACCTTACATTCCTTACAAAAATATCACTCTAGCGGAACTATTCGGTTGCTGCGAATAAAATGTATTGGACGCGACAGATCCGTTGGAGCATTTCCAGTCGGGACGCGAGAGAACTTACGGCGATAGTTTTACTCTTTCCTCCTTCTCGTGACCTCCCGCGGAACTAGAGCTGAATTTACTGGGCGTCGGTCGGACGTCGCAGCGAGATGAGAGTGGCGATTCACGGAATCCCCCCGAGAGTCGGCCGCGGAATTATTCCCGCCCGGCCGACTGCTTGGCGAGTCGCGGGTGAAATAAGTTGGGAGAGAGGGAGCGGGAGATTGGAGTGGAAGGAAAATATTGGACGGGCGTTTGAGGAGGGGAAGTGGAGGAGGCAAAGGTCAAGCGGGTACACTCTATTACGTGCGATAGGAATGAGGGAGGATTGAGGATTCTTTAAAAGGGAGGAACAAAAACGGTGGAAGAAATAGAGGTTGTAGGACGGGGTTTTAGGGCGCCGATCCAAGGGCGTCAACATCGTCATAGGAGGCAGAATATAGAGATGGTTGGAAACAATTTTTCACTGCCGATACTGTGTGGATGAGTGTTTTAATCAGGGGCGCAACAATGGGGGGGTGAGTATTGCCCCCCCAATCACCATTGTGGGGAGCTAGCCCCCCCCCCCAGAAATCAGTGGTTGTGGCTCACTTTTTAATGGACACTGCCCGATTTGCAAAATTATTTTAGTGACTCCGCTCTGATTTTGAACACTGCACAGGATTTTATTACGATTTGGGTGAAAATTTACCTGCAGACTCTCTTCCCTCCCTCTCTTCCCTACCCCTCCCCCCCCCCCACCCCCGCTTAGCTAGCTTATGCAGATTTTTCAAGGAGTTCCCCCCCCCCCGCCACGATTCGGGGGGTTATTTCGCCGCTGGTTTTATACAATCCAACCTTAGTTTTCCAGTTTACACTTTGTGATTTTGTAATTAGCACTCGGGAGAAAAAGGTGCGTATTGCTGCTCGTTTTTTTATTTACATATTCTCATTGTCTTCAAAGGGGTTAAATGAAGCCAAGTAGGTTATATTGTTTATAAAAGGGAACATGCACTAAATATTATCTCATATTTTAGCAGTGTACACAAAAGTGAAATTTCTCAATACCTCATATGCATAATCCATGTGTGTAAGTGTCAACCGCAGACATTAATAATTTCCTTTTAATAGTGCGTAAAACTATAAAAATCCATGTGATCCCAAATGGCATCTCAGTAGCTTGACGTCACCAGTCTTTTCATGTGTTTCCCCAGGAAGGATCAAAGCATTCCTATACATTTTGTTACGCAAAGGAAGCAAAAACGATAATTTTGTAAAACTGCTATATATGGAAAAACAAGCCGAGTTTCACATGGAAATACGTCGTATACCTGCAAGTAATACCGTTTCAGGACGTAATCCACTGGCTTCTCGATGACTTAGTGGTTCCACGCTGCCAAACTTGCGTTAATTGTAAGAATAAACATTTTATAAAATACCATTGTTTTCCGATAAAATTAATTTCTTTTTTTAAGAATGCGTAGGTACTCTAGATAGCTATCAGATAGAAGAGGTGATAATACCGATTCCCAAAAATGCTATAAAAAAGGGCGCAGTGGACAGAATTTTGATTTTGCCAGTAAGGTTTTTCCTAAGTTTTTCCCCTAGTGATTTTTCCAGTTTGTACAAAATCAAAAAACCCTGGTTGTTTGATTTCGAATACAACAAATTACCGCACTTTATCCATTCTTTTCCGCACCCACATCATAAACTCCCGCAGCCCCTCCTCGTCCTATTTTCTCAGAGTGCAGGTTTTTGCACCATACAATATTACTCTTTATATTATGGTCTTAGCCAATTTTTTCTTTGTATCCCTTTACCCGTCATTAATTCCTTACTATTTCCTAAGCCCTCTTTCTTTAGCCCAATTTCCTTTCTAATGCCCATTCTACTATGCGCATTTATTTCCAACGTCGCCCAGTTTTCGACCAGTTTTACTGAACAGTTATCACTGTGATATCCAACTTTTATTAATACAATGTACTTAATGTGCTTACGCTGTGGAACTTTGGCTTTTAATTTGTCTCGTTAATACTCATGCTAGTAATTTTTTTAGTGCTAAAATATGTATTTTTCTCTATTCTTTTGCAGGTAAGTGCTGTTGACGTATACAATGTGATGTTCGTCGTGGTTTGAGGAATGTGACCAGTTGTCGGCGTGGTGCATATTTCTGGTAATTATGGTCTTTCCTCATCGTTTCTTGCTGATCGTTTTCCTCGGGTATTTCAGCCAGTGAGACTGACGAAGACCTTTTTAGCACCGTTCGTACAGTCTAGTCCACTCAGATGACAATTTTTCATGTGTGTGTTCGTGAGCTTTTGAAATTGAGAAAGCTTTTTGTTGTCAACATTAATGAAAAATGCGGAGGAAAGGACACCAGCCATATTATTATTTATTTTATGGACATTTATGATCTTAAACCAAACGATGGACGATTTTTAAAATGAAATGTCTTTCAAATAATGTGAAATGTCAAAACAAGAAATTATGAACTGATAAAGCGGTTGGCTGAAAATAAAATGATTCGAAGAACTGCGGAACTGGCCGTGCAGTAACTTTTAAGGAGCCGTCCGCTAGTGATCAGTCCAGTCGAATGATTTCCGCCAGGTCAATCCCATTGTAGGTGAATGATTTTTTTCACTGTGAATTTCTAGCAATGGTGAAAATAAAATTCCTGCGGCAAGTAAATTATGGTTATGGTGTTTTGTAAATAGTTTTCACTACCTCACATCCTCACGATGCGTCTCTGTTTCACGCCCGCATATATTTTACAGTGCCCGTGGCAAAACTTTTGTCCCCCTTGCCGAAGTCGTTCCACAAACCCGATCTAACTATATATCCACACATCTCTCCACATCCCCTCTCCCCATGTGGCCCAAGGAAACCAAAAAATCTCGCCGCGAAAGTCGAGCTTGCAAAAAAGAGGGGACGCCATCCCGTGAGCCCCTGTGATATTTCACTCCAGATATTTCTACACCTACATACTACCCTGCGAGCCACCTCAGAGGCGTGTGGCAGACAGGAGACCAGCGATGGAAGGAGAGGAATTAGGGAAAATACAGAGGGAAAGGAAATGGGTGAATTGTATGTTAACGATGTTTCTTATGTTAGTGTCACGCTGTTTTTGTTACTATCACTAATGGTGTGTGGAACGAATGATTTTTGTACCGGTCAGATCGGCAACGTATCTCTCTTACTTTGTCGTTTCTATCAGTCGTAAAGAGGTAGCGCGGGGTAAAATGTCGCTATATGTCGATAAATCCTCCGTATCCTACGGAAATTCGCCTAATCTGGATTTTTCAAGTAACTTAAGCCTAGTGTGTGTAGCCTATGAGTCTCCAACGGCTTCCAACCTAGTCCTTCCATCAGCGACACTTTCTTTTCGCTCATAGCAGTTTTAATGAAGCATGCGACTTTCCTTTGTAATTTATTTTCTTCGTGAATAAAACCTTTCTATGCAGGGTCCCAAATGTTCGCGGCGTATTGGAGGTGTGGCCCAACTGTCCTGCCCTGTCTTAACCTAACACGCCTTTCTCACGGTCGTCTTATGTTGTCTTATTTCTGTGAAACATTGTGAACTTGCCGATGTATTTGTAAACAATGGAGTCAACAACAATCTGCTCTTTTGACCGAAATAGTAATAGAAAAAGCTGTAGATTTATTGCAACAGAAAAAATACTTCACTCAGGAAGAGAGTGTAAAAATAAAGATCAAATGATATTAAAATGTTCTAAAATCTACTGCTTTTTCTTGAGTATTAATATTTCGGACGATAAAACAGAATGTTGTTGACTCCATTGTTTAAAAATAGAGTGTCAAGTTTCCATTGCCTCGCATGTAGCACGGCATCACTGTACGTGAACAAAGCACCGTGCCGATTTGCAATAAAATGCAATCCTTTTTATTTTGAATTTAAAATATATATTTGTATTTGGTGTAATATTATACTTTTTATCATTAAAAAAAGTGTTTCTTCGAGCAAATTCTCATTGGTAAACAATTATTATGCTAAAACAAGCCGAATCGCAAATTAAAGGCAAAGTAAGCGGGTTGCATACTCCGAATAAGTTTCCGTTACCGCTTTTATTCCACTCCGCCAATCCCGATCCTCTCCTGCATCCGACCCTTCTATACCCTGCCGCCCACACTGCACGAGCCCTACTTACCTCCCCCGCGTTCCTCCACGGCTGCATCAATAATCGCTTTTGTTTCGCCCTTTAGGCCGCTCTATCTCTCCCTCACGAACCACACCTACCAACACCCCCTCATCTCGGAGCGGCATCCCACCGCACCTCCCTCCCACTCTCCACGCTTCTTCTCGTCGCTCCTCCTCTCTTGCTCCCAATGGAGATCGTGTAACCCTCATAATTCAACACCTTCCGACCAGAGCAGGAATTTCTCCGCACCATTTCCCGCCATTCCAACCTTTTCACCTTTCCGATCTATTTTTATCTCCACGGCGGTGTCTGGCCAATCGGGAAAACGACCCCCGGGAAACTCGTGGAACTCCGCTCTTCCGTGGAAAACTCTTGAGAATTGGACACGGTTGTTCCGGAATGATCCCATTAAAAAAAAGAAGATTGAGGATGTATAAAGTTTTTCGCGATTCATTTCAGTAGTAGTGTGATATTTTTTCCATAAATTTTGCATGCGCTGTGTCTGTCTTATCCTGTACGCTTGTAAAATAATGCATATTATTCATACTTACAAAATAATACATATTATTTGATGTTTCAATATTAATGGCTGATAATGTCATCACCAATAACTTTGTAGGAATAGTTCCGCAGTTCCTTGAATTTGTCAAAGTGAACACCTATGTGTTTAAAGTTTGGCTTCACCTCGGGGACAGTAGCGCTGAGTGCTCGCACACGGGTACTCAATGGCATTGTATTCACGGTACCTGTGATGACAACTCGATCCTTAAAGCCTCCATAAAAATTCAGTGGGAGAGGACGCCTGGGTAGCTTAACTGGTTAGAGAACTCGGCGTATAATCGAGGGGTCTGGGTTCGAATCCCAGTCCAGGCGAATGATTTTTCCACTGTGAATTTCACACAATTTGTAGGATTAGGTCATTTGGCCTGTTCCGCTTCAGGTCAGAAGCTGGTCCTTCCATCGCTTCTATGGTCGTCCGCACTTTTTTTCCAGTCGGTCTGTAGTTTAGAAGTATCGAAACTATCACTAAATCTGCTGTTAGACATCCTCAAAATATGCTCATACAGTTTGTTAAAATATTTTTCTCTAGTTACGGAAATGGTCGGGATGTTTAGTTCTGAGCAAATGTCTTCATTTCGTTTATGTCACTATGGTAACTTAATTTATAAAAACAAAAATAATATCTTAAAATAGATCTGTCGGTTTGTAATTTTCAGGCATGCAATACTTGTCTCAGTTCAAGGTTGAACCTCTCGGTCTCCTTCGGTATCTAAACGAGGGCCAGAATGCAGTCAGGAGAACAATGCGAGGCCAAAACAAAAACCTGGGTAGTTCTACGTTGGCAAACATACCTACATGCAGTGCGCGTGTTAACTAGCTACTAATGATTAGTATTTCTGATGTTGTATACATAATGGATTCCCCGAGATACTAATTTGTGAAGAAAATCCATGCGGGACTTTCCAAGCGGGGAGAGGTGTTAGTAATAATGATAAGTTATTAAACACGCGTACAACGTTTAGACTACCAAGTGAAATTCAGTCTCGTCGTCATACCTCGACAGTGATACTGACATGCAAAAATTATTGCAAAATTACAGGCATTATTGCATTACATTATTATTTAAAGCCATTATGTGCTTTGAATTTCAATGGAAGCATTGCGTAACTTTTTCATTAGTGGCTCAGATCCCTCGGTAGCCAGTACCTCAATCTCTAGACGTCAGGGATTTTTACTGATGAAGGTTAGAAGAGTATTTCTGATATTCCATTTTGTTAATGTTGAATACGCCTCCTCACAAAAAATATCGTAGTAGAAATCCTAATTGAGTTTCTTGAGCACTTGCTTCTTTGTAGTTAAGTTTTTGATCCATCATGTCACGACTACAGGGCAAAGTGTCAATTCACTCTCATTATCGTTGTAGAAATGATAATAATGAAATGATTGGCATGACATGGAGGTGTTAAAATGATGATTTCATGTAGCACGTTTCACTATGTAGAGAATTATCCATTAGCATGTGGCGTTACATGTACCATGATGCTGAAAATGTTACAAATACATTTTCAGGAAGACAATTTGTGATTTTTTTCTAAAAACATTAATGGTACGCTCTTGAAATTGATGGGACTCTGCTTTAACCACGCACGTAAAAATTCATCTTGAATGATTACATGCGACAATGCACAATTATAACGAAAAGTTTTATTTGGATGCAGAGATTGTTACTAGTACCCGAGTATGACGCCTATACGATGAAATCATCTCTACCAAATAAACTCTTCTATGAAAATAATCTTAATGTAGGAAGTATCATGCAAGCCATCTATCTCTAGGGTGTGTGACACAAGGTATTTATTTCAATACCAGGCATGCCGCACTCGTCCCAGTTCAAATTAGAACCTCGCACGTTCCTCAGGCTGCTAGGCGCAGACCGAACGCAGTCAGTAGAACAATGCGCGATCAAACCAGATACTAGGAGAGTGCTTCTTAGGCAAACATGCAGTACACTGGTTAAGGTAAGACTACTGATTAGTACTAGTAATGCTATTAATTTATAAAATCTACGATACATTAACACATGCCCGGATATTTACAGCGGGGTGAGGTGTTAGTAATGATGGTATGTTATTAAACACAAGCACAAAGTCTACCTATTGAGGATGGGAATTCCATAGAAATGAAATATCACAGCTATCATGGTCCATTATTGTACAAGGAAAAAATTACATTACTCTCGGTTCTGCAATCTATTTACTTTATCTAAAGTCTGCGATCGTTTCTGCCGTAATACGTTGGATCTATCAAAATATGTTGAACGTCCGGAAAAATACCGTCTGCTTTGAACCTGTGCAAAAGATTTAACCTATATTTTTCCTTTCGACCCTTTAAATATTCCCGACCTAAATCTTTAAACAATTCGCTAATAGTGCTAATGTTTTAGTAACATCTTTCTATACAACTTGTTGCCCTCCGATGTCCTAGATCTATTTATGCGACTATTCTTGCTTTGTAAGGGTCTCATGTGCTGGCGGCATACTCCAAGTGAGGCCTCACGAGAGAAAAATAACATCGCTCTTTAGCCTCCTTGACACATTTTCCTAGTATTCTTTAAATAAAATACAATTTACGATTAGCCTTCCTGCAGATTTCCCGTACGTGCTTCCCCCAAAGTATGAGTAGTAAGGAATACAATAATGCATTGTTGTAATTGATACGCAGTCATTCATGCATTAAAACACCCACTCATTCATCTACGTCTGCCCATTCTTCCTTTCTGATCTTCTTCATCCCCATCTGAAAGCGATGAAATCAATTGCCAGCTGCGTCCGGAGTTTCATGGCCCTTCCATCTTTCCAACCTTATACCCTGCTATATCCTTTTCATCCACCCTTAATGGTTGGTCCCTTTCTTCCACCAAAATTTTACTCAATTTTGGGTTGTCTCCTCCGGATCCTTGAAAACCGAGAAAATGCCTATGAATTGCCACCTACTTGAAAAGAACGGGGTTTATCCTTGAACTAAATAAAGTGTGGGAATTTCCACTCAGTATTTCCAGGCTTTAAAGTGGCGTGTATATGAATTGTTTTAATTATTTCCTGGGTAATTTTCTAAATCACCACCTTCGGCGAAAAAATGCATTGGGAGGGGAGCATCTGAGACGCGTTTGCGGTAAAAGCTGGAGGTATGTTAAGAATGGTTAAGAGGAGAGTTAAGAATGCATGGGAGAATAGAAAACGTGATATTGATTCCCCGGTAATTGTCAAATATTAAAAAAAGCGTGCTTTGTTGGTGGTAACATGCCGAAAGAATGGATGATAATCGAATAAGGAAGCAGATTTATGATAGAGGAGAAATGTTAGAAGAGGAAGGGATAGACCTAGACTGAGAAAGTCAAGTTTATGAATGAATGGGTTTGAAACCAATTCTCTTTCACCCCCTTCCCCGCACACCCACCATCCTTCCCCGTATTAAGGCCTAGAGCAACCAATCGCCCCTCCTTAACTCTACCAGCAACCTACTCCGCCTCCCAATAATCTCATTTAGAAGTTTCCTCTCAAGTACTTCCTACTTTGTCTTTCTTTCTTTCCATCGTACCTTCTCCATCCTCCTCAGCAACCATATCTTCAATGCCTGCAAGACACGACCTAACCGAAAACAAATTTATAGACTTCTTATTTAAATTCCAGGATAAGATATGCTCGATGACCACATCGGATGGATCACATTTCAAATGAAATCAGTCTTAAATTTTTTGCGCCGAGAACCAATGTATTTTCTTCTTTTATCCATAAAAAATTTAAGCATTATTTCAAATTTAGTGATGATTTAAACGAAATATTTGTGCATTGTTCATGACGTTTATGGACGAAAATTGTGCGCGGCCAAATCGTACATTACGTCGCTATTTTATTCTCAAATGTTACTTGAAAATGTATGGTATTGGTTGCGGAAATGGGTATAACATTGAGAAATATTGTTTTTGTTTAATTTAAAGACCAATTTTACAAAACAATTATTTACAAGACGCAAAATCTTTCAGGGAGTTGGATATAAAGAAATAAATTATCGTATTATTTTTTTATTTTTTTAGCTAATGTATGCAATAATTGAAGCCAAAATGCGGTAATTTAACAGAAACGGAGATGCAATAGGCACCAATGTCTGAAAAAAGGCTTCATTATAAATATATTCATAGAATAGTCTGCTTATTTAGTACCTTAACTTAGTTTTTTTTTTAATAGCTAAGGCATGTTATCAGTAAAAGCAGAAGTTTTTAAACAAACAAACAATCAAAAATGTGGAATTTAGTACTTGTTTTGACTCGCGTGGTGGCGATGTAATCTCTTTAACCCATGAGAGGAAGCAATATGTGACCTATCTTCCCCACTCTCCCAGCTGAAATATCCACGGGGCGATGCGACTCGAACACCAGAGTGGCATCAACTATTCACCCTGCTTCTTTTCACTCTCAGCGAAATATCATGTCCCATGCCAAATTCAGCGCAAAACTTTGTCTCCCCATCTCTCTCTACAGCTCGCGACTGTGATTTGCATTTGTGGTCCCACGAGGGAAAACTTCTTCCACTCGGGGAGAGATATATGCATTGATGCATGCGCGCGAGAATCAAATTTCGTGATGTCGCCTGCCGATCGATCCCGAAGTGGAGAGGAGTAAATAATATCTTCCCGTTTTGAAGTTTGCCGTGTGGGAATCTTTTGTCATCCGTGAACCTCTCAATCTGTGGATGCTGCCGCAAAAGTGCTTTCTTCTTCGGAAAGTTTTCGGGTCGTATTCGAAGAAAAAAATGCATAAAAAGTTTTCAACTTGAGGAAACCTCCGTTCGTATTTAATGGTGAAAGATTGACACGAGAGGAAAATGCGACCATGATGTAAGTCCTTGCGCCTATAACGCACTGCAAGCATCATATGGGCTGGATCCATGATGGAAAAAACTTAGTTTTAATCCACATAATTTATTACATACGACCCGGGTTTCAGCAACTTACACTTCGTGCCATCTTCAGGTAACAAATTTCACAGGTGGCCGGGTACATATATGGTTGAAGGTGGGGAGTGAGGAACAAATGGTTGAGTCAATCAGTGTTTTTAAAGGAAGGAGCGTGCGTTGATACTGTGAAAGACGGATAAGGTGGCCGGGGCGGTTAACGGATTTAGGGTTGAGGGAGGTTTTATTTTTAGGAGGGTGGAATGAGATGGGAACAATTGATCATTACATAACATATGCGGGCTATTGAAAATTTCAAATTGTCCTAAAAAATCCAGTTTGGCACCTTTGTCATTAAAATGTAAAATTTCAAAATTTAAATCACTAAAATGTGTAAAATTACATAAATGCTTCGCAAAATTTGAATTCCCAGTATCGTTAACAAAACAATTCATATGTTCTTTCACTCTGTCCTTAAATTTTCGCCCTGTTTGACCAACATACACTGAGTCGCAGTCATAACATTTTAGTTTGTACACCCCACTTCTGTCTGCATCTGAATACCTGTCCTCCACATTAAAAATTATTTTAGACAGAGAGTGGGGGTTTCTGAATGATACACCGGCTGTTTCGTCACTCAGTTTGCTGAGTTTGTTTGAAACGTCTGGAATAAATGGGAGGGCATACCATTTTTTTTTCTTTTTATCCTTTTTATCTTTCCCTGAGGAAAGATAAAAAGAAAAAAAATTGAAATTTTACATTTTAATGACAAAGGTGCCGAACTGGATTTTTAGAACAACTTGAAATTGTTAATATGTTATGTAATGATCAATTGTCCCAATCTCATTTCCCCCCTCCTTAAAATTAACCTCCCCCAACCCTAAAACCGTTGACAACCCCGGCCACATTATCCGTCCTTCACAGTATTCACGCACGCTCCTTCCTTTAAAAGCACTGATTGACTCAACCTTCCCTCCCCCCTTTTCCATACTGCCCAGCCCATTTGTTCCTCACTCCCCACCTCCCCACTTTCAACCACATATATACCCGGCCACCAGTGAAATTTGTTACCTTAAGATGGCATGAAGTGTAAGTTGCTGAAACCCGGGTCGTATGTAATACATTGTGTGGATTAAAACTAAGTTTTTTTTATCATGGATGTTACCAACTTCCACGAAGTTAAGCCTGAAACGATTACAATATGGGCTGGAGTTTTGAGACAAGAGACATGGAGAGAAGAGAGAGAGAGAGCAGCTACATACAGGGTGCGTCTCAAAAGTAATAGGACTGAGTCGATTAAAGAAAGTTTATTGCCAGAATTGATACATTCACTCAAAAATCTTCGAATTAGCACTCTAGTGCGTCCACACACCGCTGCCAGCGCGTTTTCCACGCCTCGTACGCCTTCTAGAAGGTGGCGCCCGGAATGCTGCTAAGCTACCTCGTCACGGCCTGTTGTAACGCTTCCACCGAGCCGTGGTGACGTCCTTTCAGCACGCATTTGAGGCGGAGAAGAGGAAGGGTTGCAGGAGAGTTGCAGGTGCAAACATTGCAGGTGGGGCAACGTCAGGGTTGTTGGATGGCTCGTTGCATTTTTTGGGTCCTCACTACTATGGTCGAGAAGCTCTTGGCAGATCCGTCTGCGAATTTCCTTTTGACGTCTAAGAGCACCCGCGGTTCCAACTTCGAACATACCTTTCTCATGCCCATGTTTTTGCTCACAAGTCGATACATATCATAATTAGGGAGGCCAAGTTCATCAGAAACCATGCGAACACTTAAACTGCGATCCCTGTCCAACAAAACCTTCAGTCGTGAAAGGTTGTTGTCACTTTTTGAGGTCAAAGGGCGTCTTGAACGTTCGGCGTCTTCAACATCTTCTGTACCCTACCGAAACAACTTGTGCCACTCATAAACACCCGATCTACCCTTGGGGTTATCACTATTAAGCTGCTTTGAGCATGTCATGAGTCTCTTTCCCGGTTTTTCCCAGTTTCACGCAAAATTTGATGGCGTAGCGCTGTTCAAATAACCGGCTCATGACTGAGCGTGAAGAGGTCACGATACAGAGATTTCGCAAACACACTATCATCACTCCGCAAAGGCTGGGAGCCAACTACCTCCAACCTCTAGCCTTTCCCTAGACTCCCCTCCCTCGAACCCAGCCGGAGAAACCGCCACCCGGCCGTCCACCTGTCAGGGATCAATCAGTCCTACTACTTTTGGGACAGACCCTGTATCTGATAGGAATATAACTTTTGACTGCGGCTGAAAAATTTGCGAGAGAAATATTAATTCTAGATCTTATCCAATCCGTTTAAAATGTTCTCTAATTCTGCCCTAATTACATGAGCTATCATTGTGGTTGACGATCTGGGTTATGCCTACACTCACTAAATTCATCTCCTTCCTCAATTTTGAGTGTGTCCCACTGTAAACCATAGAATTGGCTTGTCTACTTGCCTTTCTCTTCCTTTCTCCTTAATCTCTTCATTTTTTTTTGCTGTAGTTAATGCTCCTTTCTTCAGACCAGGTGTATTTGCAATTTTTATTTTGTCTTTCCTAGAACCTCTTAAATCCACCAGTGTTCCCTTGAAAAATCTCTTTTTTTCAACCATCTTCTCGTTGGATGACAATTTCTCCCATCTATTTTTTTCATTTGTTCAACCAATTTTGCAATCGCCCTTGATTCGGTAATAAAGCTGAAGATTTTCTTTGCCAGTCTACAATCTCATTCACATATATTGTTCTACAAACTTTTAAACTAACCACTACCAAGCTTATAGACTCACACTCGACCCGGGATTCGATGAATTACCATTGTCATCAGGTGATTATGTCTCACTGAGCACTTGTAATTTTTCTTGGGTGGGCTGCTCGGCATCGTCAGAGGAAGAAGGGGTAAGTGAAACGGAAATGAGGAAAATCTGTGTCTCGTGGCTGGGGAAGCGTGCCGGTTTTGACCTTGAACTGGGGCGAGTATTGCATGCCTGATGTGGAACTATGCCGAACCAAACACCCTTGAGGTAGCTTGCACGGTACTTCGTGCATATAGATGTAGAGTATAGTTCACCTATAGCTCTTCTGTTGAAACTAATTTTCAATCTTCGGCATACATTAGGTGCAGTGGCAGTGGAGATAGCTTCCAAAGTGATGCTGAATCCATTTCTTTTGCGTGAATGTGGCTGAATTTCAGCACACTTGACATTCCGGCTGGTTATTTTAACATCCCTCGCTCATCACTTCCATTAATGCTGAGCGAAAAGGGTATGATGATGATTATCTGGTAACTGGTAACTTCCCAGTCCCGCGGAAACCGGGTAAAATCAATCAAAACGATCGTGTGTGCAAAAGGCTCTGTTACTCGTTAATCGAACATTCACCGAGTGTTTGCACGAGTGTTTAACCTCATGTCGACCGTCCATTAAATAGAATTAAAGTGCTTCCTCATGTTGCGGGTTCTGCTTTGTCTTTATTCCGTGTATGGTGGCTTGATACCGACCATTCATACGCATGAAGTCGCCGGTTCGTACTAAACTTGCCCGCCTCCAAAACTCATTCTTCGCTTCAGGTCCTTTCACTATCACTTTTACACTCAGCATCCCGACGCATTCCTTGCCCCCTCACTCTCATCTCTTACTCCCACTCCTTCTGCAACAACTGCGATGGGAATCGCTTTCAGACCGTCGCATTGGTTAAAATTTAGAATTTTACCTTTTATGTAGGTTCCAAGCCAATCTACTTTCTGACGACGTCAATAAAATTTTACGAAACTCGACATACACTGGTAGATTAGATTATGAGAATTAAATTAGGGAGACTGCATGATGGACGGGATCACATTGTCATTTTTCCCGCGAACGTTAAAGGAGCATAATAGCTGCCGATGAGACTTTTAACTAAGTTTGTCGATAGGAAATGTAGCTAATTAGTTGATTTGCTAACTAAATCTGGTCAGAAAATAACTTCTTCAGCATGGAGAATTTCAGTTTTGTTTTCATTTGACAAGAAAAATCCCTGAAGGTGCATCCAGAAGTGTTTTTTTTAAGACTTGAGGGCTCACAAAATTAAGCTCGTTGTCATAACATTTGTGTAACCTATATTTTTACGCTGCTGCGCCGAAACTACTAGTAGTCCTTTGTTCGCTGAATCACGCACGTTGAAGGCTGAAAAAATGGTGAAAGATAAAAATCGTTATAAATTTCACCATTTCTTCCATGCATTAAAAAATACTTGAATCGTAGTCCTGAACTCAGACAAAGCCATGTAAATTACGCGGATCTCTCTCCAAGCAGTGAGAACGGTGATAAAGTTGTTTCGCGAAGGTAAAAACAGCAATATAGTAAATAATACTTGAAGCCTCAAGTTCAAGAAAAAAACTAACGAAAATTGAAGCATAATTTTGTCAAAGTTTAACTGTAATTGAATTCCCAGTATTTGCGTTTTCATCCCCGAAAGTTGAGCATTGCTTCTCGGGGGTCAAAAAATGGGCTCTTTTATCCTTCTCGCCCGAAGAAGCAAACGTTTGGTCAAGCTGGAAAATCACTTCCTTGTAATCTTTTAGCATTGATTGAAACAAGCTAACTTTCAATGTCAGCTTCATGAAAATTGCCCACTTGTTCTCTGGATAATGTCTCAAACTCAGGGTCACATATTTTCTGCGTCATAAATAGTCTAAAAACTACTAAATTCGAGTCCCGGAATTATTTTTTGCACTAATATACATTTTGTATTTTACTTCAGTTACAGTAAAATTTCTCGAATTTCAGCCAGAAAACGTCGAATGAACTTGCCAATCTATTCTATTGTCGCGAAGGTCCTGAGTTGTCATGTCGGTCGTCTCCAACCAATCGAGATTGGAGTAAAGGCCGTTATACACGATGCTAATTTCAGTACTGAAAATCGAACTGAACTCTAAATGCTTAAAATCGTATCGTGTAAAGGGCGTCATCGCATTCGATTACGGAATCGAATTTGATTATCAGTACTCAAAATAGAAATAAGTAAGATTCTTATTTTCCGTCCGATTCTTGGATCCAGCGACCAATCACAGGCAAGCTGGCGAGTCGAGCGTTTCGAGAGAATACTGGTGGTGGCGCTGGAATCTACCAAAGTAACGAGGCCGAAATAATCCCTCGATGAATATTTCAGAATTGTTCAACGCAGTAAAAATTCCGCGATATGTAGTTTATTTTCATTGCGCAAAGCTTCAAGTATCAGGCGACTACTTGTGGAAATGAACGATAGATAGCATTGTCGCAAAAAAGGATACCTACTCGGTAAATTTCCACACCAACCGAGGTTTCGGCAACTATTGCCAAAATTTTCGAAACCTAGGTCGGTGAATTAAACTCAAGAGCGGTAATTTACAGTTTCCTTCTTTTTTGTGATAATGTTACATTGCGTAATTCAGGGAATGCTCGGACAGCGCCACTGTGCATCGAAATCAGTATCGTGTAAACACAGGTTCCGAGGCATCGAATTCGATTCAAGTCCCGAATTTGGTTCCGTGTTTTCGGTACTGATTTCAGTACTCACCTAAGCGTCGTGTAAAACGGCCTTAATGGCCACAGAGGCAGGCGGGCCAACCCTACGAAACCGACCGAGATACTTTTTGGAATTGAGGTAACCTAACAAAGATTATCAACTTAACATAAGCGAATGTCCGATTGCGCTATCAGCAATATCATTGATCTTTTGTTTTTGGTACGATATTTGAATTGTATTTTTGGTATCTAATTGCTAAAGGAAAGAAGACTTAATTGCTGTAATAGATAAGGATTAAAAATATGGTCCAGATTACTTATTATAGCGAAGGAATTTACCTTCTCAACTCACGTTTTCAAAGCTCAGAAGATTCCGAGTGTTGAAATGTGACACATCTGCTTTTCCAGCCAATTAGCCACGGAATTAGCCCGGCACATCGAACCCTTTTGGTTTAGAGAAGGGTGAAACGGACTGTGCTTGTGTGAATATGTGGAAACTTTTGAGACTCCCCCCACGTGCCGTTTGCTCTCTCACCCGCGCTGCTTCTCCTGTCTCATATCGGACCTCTCTCCTCCCCCCGTACCCTGGATCCCTCTTACCCTCCCCCCTTTCTATTTCCACTCCCTGCCCTCAGGGAACCGCACCCCTGAACTGTTTGGGAAACCGATACCGAACGTTATAAAGCAACATTACAGTAAACAACGCTCCTGCTTTCTCTCCCTCCTCCCAATCCCCCAAAAAACCGACCCATCCTCCCTATGCTTTCCCGTGCCAACATGCCCTCCCCTCATCTCGCCTGCGACCTCACGCTTTCCGCCTCCCCTCCATTTCTCCCTCCCTCCCCTCTTCCACCTCCCCCCCCACACACATTCAATCTCTACGCTTTCCCTTCTCCATCTCCCCACCTTCGCATTACTCCAGGGAGCCCCGCCCGGGTAACCTTTCCCCTTTTCCGGGGGTCCAAACGACACCAGGTCACCATCATACGTTTTCAGGTTAGTTACAGGCATGGCAAAACTCGGTGGCGTTCTCAAGTTTATGACCCGTTCACACTACTAGGTTTCTACGCTAGTAATCAGGACCATAGTAAAAAGTTCGTCGTGTGAACGCAAGTTGGCGCTAACTCTAGTAAACTTTTTTTACCGCTCTAACCTTACTAGGGTTGGCGCTGGTTACTTACATTTGAAACGTGTGTGAACGGTAGTCAGTTAAAATACCAGTTACAAAATGGCCTCCAAAGTCACTTAGTCAAGTGGAAGGATCGGATCGGAGGCAGAAATTTCGTGGGGAAGAAATCGAGCTTATTCTGAACATTTGGACGTGAAGCGCTCACCCAAATCCCACTTGATCCGTAATATCCATCTTCTTCAACCGTGCATATAGTCTTTGTTCTTCAATTAGCTACGCGCGGGTCGGTTGTTTCAACTGTTTTTACCCTTCACCAGAGGTTATCACCATCTCTACTACAGTAAACTTGAATACGTGTGAACGCAAGTTAGTTAAAGCCACCATATTAACCATCATTCAAACCTAGTAATTTAAACGGGGCGTTAGAGTTTCGAGGTCATTGAGGGTGAATCGAGCGTTTTGAAAAGCGGGCAGAGGTTCTAAAGGTGTACTCCGTGCTGGGAATCCTATGAGGGACCCTCAAAACCTCTTGTGCCACCTTTTTTACATGTTTTCCTCTCTCTCTAAATCCCTGGAAAAACGGTGACAATTCTGACGTCATAGGTGTCGTAGGAAATTGCTGGCGGTAAATTTACCCGGGTGTATAATCAAACCGCATGCCATCTGTGGGCATTTCAATTAAATTGTTTGCCATCACCAATATCTGGTAAGGATCGGAACGCGTCAAAATTTTCAAGCTATATGGAAACAAATGTATGCTCATTTCCGTCTTCGTTTGTTTGTGAATAGAAAAATAAAATTGTGGGGAAATGTAGATTTTGAAATAGAAGATTTGTATATTTATATGCGGCGAAAATTCTGGCGTCATAGCTGGCGTGAGAAGTTGTTGGTGGTAAGTTTCTCAGTTTGAACAATAAAATCGCATGCCATCTGTGTGCATTGCAATTGAATCGTTTGCCATCGCTAATATCGGATGAGGTTCGGATCGCGTCAAAAATTTCAAGCTATCTGGAAACAAATTTATGGCCATTTCCGTCTTCGTTTGTTTGTGAATAGAAAAGTAAAATTGTGGGGAAACGTAGATTTTGAAGTGGAAGATTTGTATCTTCATCCAACAAATTAGTGAGTTTTAAATTCAATTTATTTTATTTTTCATGTGAGTTATTATTTTATCTTCTGAGTTATTATACACAGATACATGATCAGCGTGTTACTTTCCCGTTACCAAGTGTGATAATAATGGCGATGATAATTTACTCTAGTCAAATACATGATGCAAGGTTCTTTTATTATCGCTAATTATTATTAATACAATCTGGATGTCATTCATTTCATATTCAAAACAGTCATCTGCGCTAAATTGTTTCAACGACTTGGTCACTGCCTGGGTGACTTCGTGTGCACACAGTGGTTAAATGTGGCTCTACATTAATTGCTGGCATTCCATTTGACATGGCTGGGTACACGATGGCATGCCAATTCTAGTAATAAATGCTCCCGTACGTACAGGGCCTAAGAGTGGGGTTACAATCGACGTTTTTTGAAGTTACCGTAGCGTACGGTGGCGTTGGTGATTGTGATGAAGTATACAATGTACTGAGAGACTAATAAGATGGCCTAAACTTGAGTGCGCTTTCAACGGACTAACCTTACTTCTCCGTCACGCTACGTCAACGGCAGTAGAAAGAATTTTTTTGTTTCAATTTATGTAAATTTTAATTCCCAGAATATCAATCTCACTTTTTGAAGGTGGGTTTACTCTGGCAATTTTATTGCGCTAGTTACTTGCTGCAAGCGACTGTTGACGTAAATTGCTGGGGTATCTGCAGGTTTGCTTGGAGGACTTCGAAAAGTATCGGCAAGTCGGCGTATTGTTGCCAATGAAAACGGCAACCAATCTAGCTCTGCATTAATTTGTGAAAAATACTTCGCCGGAGTGAACTCTCCCGCAAGCTGTTGCAGAAGTAACTTTCGGAAGTAACTTGCCAGTGTAAACCCACGTTACATTCACAATGAAACATAATATATCCTCCTTGAACCATTATCTATCAGTATTTTTGCTGATGATTTTTACATTTTCATAATTATATTTGAAAATAAACATCACATCTCTGTACCTATGTATCCGTTTGCCAAAACGTACGACAATTGACGCTGATACAATAGTCAATTGTGAAATACTCCTACATAACGAGTAGACGAAGGAAAACTGAATGCCACCGTCTATTTTCGTCACGTCAGGTGACGTCGATCGTAATTCCACCCTGGCTAAATGTTTTTTATATGCAAGTGCGTGCCTAGTTTTAATAACCCTTAATCTAAAATGCAACTTTGAAGAGTTTTACTTCTTACCTTTCAGTGCAACATCTATTGGGTATTTTCACGATGACTGGAAAATACTTCTGACAAAACTATGCGTAGCCACAGCTCAAAACTGCGGAGTTGTGACCCCATCATAATTGGGAAAAATACATAGAATCATCTCCCATTTAGCCTCCTCAAGTATTGCAGGTTCCTCGTGTTTCGTCCTGTATATTATCGGATAAAGTTGGATTTTTTAAACTTTCACTGAAATAATTTATTTTACTGTTCATCTGTTACTACGCTCAATTTGTCGCCTTTTGCCATTTTCTCTGACGCCTCTAATTTTCCAATCTCAGCTTATGATATCTAAAATTGGAAATCTTTCCTTTCCCCCCTCACTCTATATTAAGCTTGAACTTTATATCCAATCAGTAATCCGAATAAAGTTTTTGTGGTTGGTTATTATTGTCAGTCCTCGGCGAAATCATTTAGGTCTTAACACTGATTACGCAGCAAGTCTCGTGCTTCTCTCTCAAAGACTCGCTCTATATCCCTGTCTCCCCTCTAACAATCTTTCATATTCCTCTTTCCAATCGTCTCCTCACGCCCCAGTCACCTCCGCGGGTGATAATCACCCCCGGCAACCCGGCTTGTCTGCCACCACCTCTAAAAAGGTATCAAAACAGCTGTCGTCGAGCAGAGGGGGAGCAGTGGAATTACACGTCCGCCAATGCTCCAGGTCCACCAACACAACTCAACCAGCTTACTCCCATCTTCACTCCCACTTTGAACACACTGTCTGGTTCTAGCACATTCGTCCGTTCATTCCCTCCACAGTTACCTCCCGATAGCTCCTCTACCCTTCGCAATTTCCAGCCTCAACCGCTAGCCGGGCCCGAACACCACCTCCCTGCACGCAAAGAAATATTGTTCGTTCCCTGCGAAAACCCATTTTCTGGCTCAGAATTTTCCGTTACGGCAAGATCGGGTTGGCTAGAATTCTGGCTTCTCATCCAGAGGACCCAGGTTCAAATCCCAGAGGTGGAGGAGATTCTTCAGTGGAAATCTGATCCCAATATGTGGGTGCCTTGTGGAGAGCACTAAAAGTACAGTACTCCGTTCGTCGGATGGGACGTTAAGCCGTGGTCCCCTTGGCGCCTTTCGTTAAGAGCAGGCTAATGCCGACGCCGGGTTTCTCTCCAACCTTTCTCCATTCCCCAATAACCCCTTCTTAAGAAACCAACTCTCCTGTTCTTATGCTAGTGGCTGAAATGACCTCAGCTGTCGGTCGCCTCCACAGAAAACCAGTAACTACCGATCCGTGAGAACATAAGTATTCGTTTCTCTGGCAAACCATTCACCGGCCAAACAAATTTTCGTCGGCGTCTGGAGCAATTGGTATCGATTGATTGGAATCGGTAAAGACAACAAATCAAAGTTAGTATCGCCTCGCTTGCAGTAAAAAAATAGTTTCGCTGTCGAGTACATATGCTATGAGTGCAAGAAATTGACAATCAAGTGATTCTCCCCAGAAGGTTCCCACAACGTCTCCAATACCTTTTAAGGTAGTTTCAGCGAGATTATACCAATAATGTAATTAGATGACTTTTTCCTTCTCTAATCATTCCAATGATTAAAAAAATATAAGCTACTTGTTGCAATGCTTTTCGAAATACCTTAGAAAATTGCGAAGTGTATTTCCATGGCTCTATGCAAAAAAGAGACGTAATGCAACAAAAATTAAATTCAGACTAACATTTGGCGTCAAAATAGGTAATGAGGTGTAGTAAATACGATTCCTCGTTCACTTAAAAAATCAACTTATCGATCAACGGAATAATACTTTTTTAGAGCTTACAGCTGTGAAAGCATTGTAATTGCGCCTATGTTTGTTTAGTAAATTTATAAGAAGTTCATTCATAAAAAGTCTTATCCTCATTTATATTGCTTTATTTATGCTATAGCTATTTTATATTTTTACTTTGCTTCGCGCAATGGGGAATATGTATAATTTAAAAAAATCATTTAAATCATCAAGTTTTCCTGAAACTGTGCATACGTGTTCTCATCAGTGATATTTATGGATAAAAGTGGAAAAAAATCCATTTTCTCGATTTTCTTTTTATAAATTGAATGGTAGAGATATAAGATGTAGGAATTGATGAGGGAGGTCTGAGAAGAGATATAAAGAAAAGGCTGGTGAAAGCTCTAATATGGAATGTGGCGCTGTATGGGTTGGAAACTTGGTCATTGCGAAGAGAGTATGTGCGTAGACTGGAGGTGTTTTTAGATTTGGGTCTGTAGAAAGGCTGGAGAGTGTGAGCTAGATGTCGAGAAGAACGTACGAGGGGGTGTTAGATATGGTTGGAGAGGAGAGTGAGCTGGTGGTGATGGTTCAGAGAAGGCATAAGGTATGGACGGAGGAAGTTTTGAGAGGAGAGGGCATGTTGAAGAGGATAATAGAGGGGAGAACACTGGGGAAGCATGGAAGAGGAAGGAAGAGGATTAGAGATCTCGTCAGAAATTTTAACGTTGAGTAGTTTGTATGTTTTATCAAATATTAAAAAAAAATCAGTTACCGCATTAAATTTTAAGGAATCGAAAAAAAATTTCATGTTGATAAGGCGTTTTCAGCGTACGGCATGAAATAAATTAGTCGAGTTAACATCTTACAACTGTAGGTATATATAGATAATTGCTTAGAAATCCAGTAATTTAAAACAATTTTTTTGCGTCATTAACCCATTTATGCCTAGTGTTCCATTTTTGGAACACCTGACGCGACTTTCTAATTTAATGACTACGACTCATTATACACCAATATGCCATGGTTTTTATTTCTGTACCTTTTTATAAAGATATATTGTATTACGGGGCGCAAAGAATTAGTTAGTTTTGCCAACCCATCTCAGCCAGTGTGTTAAGAAATATCGGTCTTTTTTTTCAAGGCAGTTTTTCTGAGACCATCTCAAATGTTATATTAATAACAATTTGCCATTACGGCCAAATTTCGTAAATATTTCCCTACATGTTCAGTAATAGTTAACCTATAGTGTTTTAAGAAGAAAATTTTGAAAAAATGTATTTTGTTTTAGTTATAAGCTTTTATTTAACAGTGTTCCATTTTTGGAACACTAGGCAAATCCACTACTATTATGCGTGCATTCAGGCGCATAGAAATTTACACTTTAACTTTAAATCAAGTAAGCAATTAGATGTTATGTGACTGAGGGAAACGATGCTATGTCTTGGCTATAATCAGTTTCCATTTCAGTGAAAGAATAAATACATCGTTAACCAACTGATCAATTGTGAACAGAGAGATGAAAACATATGAGTCACGCTGTGCACTCTTCCATTCGGGACCAAGCCCCCTGGGTCATGTTGTCCTCATGAACACTAATCAATGAGCGAAGTGCGGCTGCTTTCACCCAATATTCTTCTCCTTTTCTTTTTAGCAGAAAGTTTATTGTAAGTGTTCGGGCTACGCACTTGTCCTGCACAGAGTGGCACGCCGCCCCCCCTCCCCCACTCCTGCCGTATCGGCGACTAGAGGGTTTTTCTCGGGTAATGCTTACTCCTTTCCCTCTCCGTGTCTAACAAAGGGACTTTTAGCCTTTTCTTTATGGCATTGAAATCCTCGGCGCCACATTCGACCAAGAGTGCAGTGACCCTTTCTCTTGGGTGCAATGAGACGTGACCGATTTGAAACAATATTTTCAAATTTGCATGTTGCTGACAATTCTAATTTGAACCACATGGACAAGTTTTCCAAGCTGCGACCTCTCATAGAGCAACTGAATGACAGATGTATGAAATTTGTACCAAATGAAATATACTTCAGCTTGGATGAGGCCATGAATATAGGGAATAACCAATATAAATATAGGCCATAAATAAGGAATATTTCGGTTGTTACGGGTGCAAACAGTTCATTCGGGGTAAGCCTTTTCGGTTTGTGTTTAAATTCTGGTGTGGTGCAACGGGTCTAGGCTACATTTGCTGGTTTCAGCCTTATCAAGGAAAAAACCCGAACACTCAATACCAAGAATATGGTGTAGGTACTTCAGTTGTTTTGCAATTTACTGAGGCACTCACAACGCAGCATCCTGGTAAATACCATTTTGTGTTCGACAACTTTTTCACAAGCATTGCACTCCTTGATAGACTTCATTCAAAGAGCCATCAAGCATCAGGCACAGCGAAAAAAGATCGCATAGACAAACCTCCTTTACTATCTGATGCTACCCTAAAGAAAAAAGATAGGGGCACATTTGATTACCGAATTGATGGAAAAGACAATATTGTTTGTAGATGGAATGATAACAGTGTTTTGACTGTTGCATCTTCTGGTGTCAGTGTCAATCCTTTGCAACAGGTCAGTCTTTGTTCTCTAAAGCCGAAAACAAAGATACAAGTTACTCAGCCAAATTTAATCAAGGTCTATAATCAGTATATGGGAGGAGTGGACCGAGCTGATGAAAATATTGACAATTATCGAGCATCAATCCGTGGAAAGAAATGGTACTCGAGCCCTCTGTTATTCTACTTTGAGCTGGCTTTACAAAATGCTTGGCAATTGCATAAAATAAACGATGTGAAGCCAATGGTTCTTGTTGAATTTCGTCGCCGTGTGGCCTGTCACTATACAGAGACATATGGTAATACTGCTGAGCTTGGTAGGAAAGGGAGACCATCTATGAAGCGTAACCTTGACTCACGTCATGACGGCATGAATCATACTATTGTAAAGCAAGGAAAGCAAACTTACTGTGTCCAATGTCACAAAAATACCACTTTTCAATGTAAAAAATGCAATGTATTCTTTCATGTTAAGTGATCACCTTGATATCACTCTTAATAGTGAGTTAATAAATGTCTGAATCAAATGATTTGCTTGTTATCATTGAGTACGTCATGGTAGTGGATTTGCCTAGTGTTCCATTTTTGGAACACCTCGTAATTAATAATTGGCAAGAGATACAATGTTTTTCTTTCGGATATTGTTTTCATACGTATTTTTATCTATAATATGTAAAAATCAGGGTAAAATTCGCATTTTTCAAACCTTCGGCATAAATGGGTTAATGTAAAAAATTTACTTCAGGTTCCTTAGAGTTGCTTAAATTTTAAAATTAAATGTGATTATGGTCTCCATGATGGCTAGGCGAAAATGTCACCAAAACTACCTTTCGAATCCCGCTTCACGATTGTTCTTCCCTTCATACAACCCCATCTTAACCGCCCGCCCGCGTCCCCGGCCCAACAATGGGCACCGTGACCACCACCACCACAGCCTGTGCACTGTTCCCCTCCCCCCCCCACAATCCATCGGTGATCTTTTAATCCCCTTCCCGCAACCCTACACTAGCCGACCGTCGCCAGCTCCAATAACCTCTCGGGCGCCAGAAAGCCCCGATCCCTCCACATGCAACTACCACTCCTCCCCGACTCGGTTCTGCCCCCACGCGTTCCGAGGGCGAGGCTTTTAGATAGGTGCCGATAATCTGCGTCCATTTTCGCGAGGCTCACTCGAACGCGCAAGCCGGCCGCCCGCCGTCCCTGTACACCTTTGCCATTTAGGCCTCCTGTGTGCCCTTCCCCTTCATACCCCTTCTCTCTCTCTCTCCGCTTCAATGGTTCTCCTCCTGTCCCCTTCTCCTCCCCCCAGCTGCGACGGAAATTTACTCCCCTCCGAGTGTTCCTCGTGACCTCCAACTTTCCTCTCTCTCCCCCCCCCCCCCTCCCATCCCCTCCTACTGGAGAGGAGTTCGATGTATTTCAACTGTTCGATATTCCGGAGATATCGAGTCTCTATTGATCCTCCGGCCGGGGAAACAAATTACGAAACTTCGTTCGCTACGCATCGAGTGATGTGGCGTTAACAATTTTGCCACATGTGTACTGCAAACGACTAGCGGCTCCTGGAACCGAATTTGTTAAGGAGCGAAATGTGACAACAATGGACCTTTTATGGTAGATCGAGCGAGATATAAATTCACCTAGAATATAATGAACTTGACCTCATTTTGAGATAAAAAAACTATTTCCCCAATGATATCTAAATATTAACCCCTTTTGGGCAATTTGCCTAAAAATATATGCTCTTATACATGGGATACATTGCGGTTGTGGCTTCAGAGGGAGACTATTGAAAAGAAATTAGGAATTAATAATATCAAGATTTTGTCAAAAACTAACGGTGTGTAGTTTGCATGTTTTCTCAACTATTTATAAAAATTAATTAATTACCACAGTAATTTTGACAGAGTCACTATCAATCCCTCTGCTATAAAGTATTTTCGCCGTCCTGCGTGAAAAGTCAACTCGATTGAAGCTACTTTGTAGATAATTATTTAATTACTGAGAATTTTCGTCGCACAAAATAAAGCAAAATTCCAATATGGTCTCCATTATGGCTCGTGAAACATCTCGCTCAAACTACTTAAAATATCCCTTGGCAAAATTTGGCGACCATTGGCTTCTTAAACGCTCGCTACTCAACGATCGCTAGGCTCTGTAATGGACACACACAATGGTGCTCTATTGAGGAAAAAACATTGTAATTTTCGGAAATCTACACCCCCTCCCAGGATTCCTCTTCTTTTCACCTCTGACACGTTCTCTCTTCATCACGGCTGTACGGACATGATGCCATCTACCGGCTGGATATCGAACGTTTCGCCTGTGCACTTTCGTTAAATTCATCGTCGTTCGTGTACGCTGGAAGTGCACTGATGTTCTCCAAATTGCGTAAACTTCAACTCATTAAATCAGGGCTTTGAAACCAAGGTATTGGATAGTGGCTCCGGCTCCAGCTCCGGTTTATTTCGTTGCTCCAGTTCCGGTAAAAATTTTTGGTTTCAAATAAGGATTATTACTTAAACATTTCCATATAAAAATATTTTCCTGTGTTTTCGCGTATAAAAACACAAAAATTATCCCCTGTGTAAATCAACTTGCATTAATTTATTATAAAATTATCTCAATCTTTTACAGAAAACAATACATAGCATACACAGATCAAGTGTAACTGCATAAAATTATCTGCTAAAACTCGCAGTGAACAATTTGAACTGGAAATATAAAATCACTGTCTCAAAAGAAGTGTTCTCTGTTTCCTCTCTAATTTTTGTTTTTCATTTGCTACTTTTTTTAAAGTTCACCAAGTGACATATTATATACTGCGTTAATTCTGACGGGGACATCACATGAAATTTCCGGTACGGGGACTCTCTTAGAAGTTCATGGAGGCACTCAATATTTTCTGATATTTTTAGAGATGAATAATATATAGAGTATGTTACAGCAACTTCCCCTCACGATGGACGCTAAGAAGGAAGTCACTCAATCACGTGAAATGTCGAGCCCCACCGAGTTTCATTATCCAACACTGGAACAATTTCGTTCTGCTTCTCTCCTAAAGAAATCGTACTTGGATCTCAACAGGTTTTTTTTACAACAGTTCGAATTTTCTCCGACAATTTTTCCGCGTAGCTTTGCTAGAATCTATCCATCACGAATAGCTTTCTGGCGCCTCTTAGGCCTGCCATTCCTTAGTTCCCACTTCGCCGTACTATCTTTCTCTGTCTCCCTCTGTCTCTCAGAATCTCCTCCTGCCTTCGCTCTCTCGCTCCCTCTCGTTCCCTTCTATTCCCGGAGAAATTCTCTCTCACATCTAAAACACTTTGATTCGTGCTCCTCTTCCTCCCTCGCTTTGCTTATTCCCTCTGCCGTTGCCTCCTATGTGTCCTCTTCATTCCCATCCAAGTTTGTCACAGCCTACGTAATAAAACGATCGTGAACATGTGGTAAAGGAAATAGGTTGCAGTTCCGACGCATTTTGATTGCACCTGGAAATGTTAGGTTAGTCATTAGAGCAGGCTAAGTGCATTAGGAATGGGGTGCCTGAGAAGTGTTTTAGGCAAAAGTAGAATGGACAGGGTTAGGAATGATTAGGTGATGGAAGAATCTGTGTTGGATGCACCAGTAATGGACATTTATGAAAGCTGTTTCCTTTGTTGGTTTCACCATGTTGAGGGAATGAACGAAAGTAAAACAAGGACACAGATATATGTTAGTAGAGTGAATGGTGTAAAAGGAAGAGATATACCGTGAAAGTCATTGATTATTGTGGCGGCAGGGACTATAAAGAGGAGGAAAATTAGGAATCAAAAGAATAGGAGAGCGTGTATGAAGCTATGCGTGAGTGTAAAAGAAGCGAAAGAGATTTGCAAGGATAGGGCATTAGGGAGGCTAATATAATACGAGATCCAGTTTTCTAAGGTAAACGGCAATAACTAAGTTATTTGACTTCGCCTACCCCGAAAGGGAATGGCATGATGGGTATCAGTTCGATTTAAACCGACCTTTGAACTCTCTCACTGCTGTCGCCATATCCTCACTTCCTCCTCTGCTTTTTCCTTGTTCCTATTCCTCCTCGCTTTCGCCCCCCTACCAGCCCTCATTCATGTTTCAATTGTGTATTTCCACCCCTGACGTAATTTACCTTCCCCCTCCCCTCTGTGTACGCATGTGCGCTTTTCACTTTCACTCTCCGACGTCACCCCGCCGTAGGTTAGTGTTCTTCCGACCGATTTACGCGCGTAATTTGTTCAAATATTATCGCGGAACGATATTGCTTTTTTCGTCGAATCCATCAAATTTAATACGCAATGCGTCAATTCAATGCGTCGTTCTTCATTCTTCTTCCATTCTGTCATTTTTCCCACTGATTTTTGTGCTTAGTGAGAAATGCGCTATTGCAGCGGAGGATTGGGATGGGCCGTGACAGAATCAGGAGTGACACAGGGGTGCCCACTATCGCCGTTACTTTCCAACGCGTGCACTGAAAAAATGGTTCAAGAGCCATGGGGAATATAGAGACAGGAATAATGGTAGGAGGGGATCTGTTGAAGTCGGTGACATTTACTGATGACAATGCACTGGTTTTTCAGTCAGCCAAAGGTTTACAGTTAATGTAGCACGCGTTCGGGTTGCACTGCGTTCGGGTTCGGATGAAGATCAATCATAAAGACGACAGATGTATTATGACTTTCTAGAAATACGAAAGTGGGGTTAAATACAAGGGTGAGAGGGCTCAAAATGGAGATTGTTGCTCAGTTTGCGCATCTAGGTCGTATTTTTGAGAAAAATGGCTTTAGTGGTAAGGACGTCAGATGATAAATTGCCCTGGCCAAGGAAGCACTTACAAAGAGAGGGGAATTAATTAGAGTGTCTGTGGGGAGACGTGAATAAAATATTAGCGAAAGCTCTAATATGGAGTGTGGAGCTGTATGGGTCGGAAACTTGGTCATTACGAAGAGAGGATGTACGTAGACTTGAGGCGTTTGAGATGTGGGTTTGGAGTTGAGTTGGGAGGGTAAACTGGTTGACGAGGAGGTATTGGATATGATGAGATAGGAAAGGAAGTTAGTGCCGGAAGATCGGGGAAGGCAGAAAGGATGGATGGAGACGTTTTAAGAGGCGAGAGCATGTTGAAAAGAATGATAGAAGGAAGAACGCTGGGGAAGGGTAGAATGATGAAGAGGATGGGAATTTTGAATGGCTTAAAAAGAGGTATGAGGGTGTGTGGAATTTAAGAGTGATCTGATTGAGAGCGATTTATGTGAAAGGAAGAGAAGATATCCCAGGAATTTGGATGTTAGGATTAGGATTGTCCAAAAACCTATTTATCAGCTTGTGGAATAACCAGGTGAAAACATTTAGTGCTCTTCCGTGCTATTCTTGTGCTGAATGTGTTAAAACCTTTTCACGTAAATGCTTTCACTCAGTTATTCTGTGCGTCCGAATTTCATTCCCGTCTTTTATTTTTCCCGACCGTCTTTTATTTTTATAAATACGGGTTGTTTCAACAAGTACTTTAAAACTTCATAATTATACAGAAATTCTTCAGGAAACTCACAGTCTGCAAAGCTGTTGGATAAGCTGTCATTTTAAAGTGATACGAATAGATGAAGATTACCTAGGTGGACGTATTCACGACCAGCAAGATGGAGCACCAATTTTACATAGCTTCGAGGCCTGTGATTTCAATGATCTTCCCTCCCCAGTTCGTGGAGGGTCGATTGAATCGGCCACCTAGCTCTCCAGATTTCACCCATCTCTATTTTTTTCTTTATAGAATCATTCAGATACCGAGTGTTTGTTCCACCTTTACCTGAAAATTTCGCTGGGCTGAGAAATCTGATAAACGCCACATTTGCAGAAGTGACGCCGGATCCACAGGCTGAAAGTTTGCGAGAAATTTCATTTATTTGGGATATCTGCCATGTCACATGCGGTAATCAGATCGAACAAAAGTAACTAGTGATAAAAAAAGGTTACGAGTTTTGCTCTAAAGTGACAAGTCAAACGATTCTGTTAGTCGTCGTGATAAATTTTTATATTCTTTTAAAATTGTTAAGTCCTTATTGAAACGCCCTGTATTAACGTGCGATGTTTACTAGTTATTATTTTGCCCCTCTAACATACATTCCCATGTCGATCCCTTTCGTTCTCCGGCATTCCTCATCCTCGACATTTTTTCTACCACAAATGTTTTCGGATTTGTCTTCCATTGCAAACCTATTATGCTTATTACAGATTTCGATTTTTGTTTCACATTTCTCTGTCCCTCCAACTTTCATTGTATTTTCCCAATGATTTCTTCCTGATGATTGCCGTGAACATTGTACATAAATGTAGGTTACTGTATACCAATCAAAGGTTTATTTGAAAAATAAAAAATAACCTGTTTCCATTGAAAAATATTGCTAAGGTTCATGATCCCACCTGCACCGTGGAATATCGCAGTTGTCCTAGTCCTGTTTCGTGCTTAATGGCTTTGATTAGAAAAACGTAATTCATCCCGTGGAAGCAATTTCTTCGTCAGTTTTACTTCTGACGGTATTGAGTGCAAAGCTATGGAAATCTTTCTTCCTTGGAACCAAAATGAGCTTAAAACACTGCAATCTCCGCTAGCAATTTTATTGCTAGGAGTTTTACTTTTTCTGTAGCACCCATCCGTTTCTGTCGTAATTTTCCTGTTGTCCTATCAGATGATCACTTGTGTAATTTATCCATGCATTCAGCCTTTTATATTATTCTTCACTCTGCTCAATTCCTTTCTACGTGTAGTCGTATTTATTGCTATGCGCGTTAAATGCTGTCTTGGGGCATCCACCCCATGGAATATTTATTTGCTATCCATCCGTCTCTTTTACTTGAATGAACCTTTTGGTAGGAGCAGAAAACTTCTTACTCCTCTTCCTCTGTAATTTCCTGTGACTGACTTCATGTGTATTTATGTCCTTTGCATATCACAGTCATTCCTTGCCTTCCTCATCTTAGCCCTCCTCTACAGTTTCCCCTTCTTCCGATAAACCGCCACTTAATGGTGCGTTCCACACTTAGTTGACAGTATGAGTCTAATTGAGGGCGCTGTTGCCAAACTTACGCTCCGTGTGCTCACCTCTAGGCCACTTCGGCAGTCATTTCTAGGGGCGTGCTAAATTTAAGTTTATTACTTAAGGGAATAATATATGCATATTGTAATAATCTTAGATATGGAGTTAGCAGGTGTATATCAACATGAAGGTTTATCTGAACGTTGGTAATGGCAACGTTTCACCTCCGGGCCTATGGGAATATACACAGGAAACGAATTCCCATTATAAAATTCCCATTATGATATTCACATACTAGCAACGTAACCGCGTAGCTTGCCTGGAGATTACTGTTAACGAAAGTCTTCAGCGAAAATTATCGATTCCATTATTAGAGTTACATATGAATTTCCTGCATATTTCGTAAATCATTTGCGAATTTGGTGCGATGCAACTTTTGTGGCAATTAGCCATAAACCAATGTCATTTTTCTTAAATTAACTCCAATCAACGCCAATATAGCTCACTGCCATTTTCCCAATTCATCTCTGTATTTTATTGCCATAATTACTAGAAATGTATCTTACAATCCATCAACGATCTAAGATTTTGTCGGTGAATCTGATGTATAAATGTTACACGGGTATTCCACCAGGTAACAGGCTTCATACCTGATAGATATGAAGCCTATTACCTGGTAGAATACCCGTGAAACAGTTATATGTATAATCCATCAGTTTTCCAATATATCTCACATTTACTCTTTCAGTATCAAAGGCAATCAAGATACAAAATTTTCAGTAATAAGCCTACCGTATTATACGAATTGTCAATTATCCGTGATCATCTCAGTCCACATTACCTCGAATAATCGAGACTTCACTGTGTATTCATTTATAGAGCCAGTAATGGAACGTCAATATCCTTTTTTTCTGATTCCATCGTGAAAATCACGAGAAAATATCATGCGAAATATTGTTATATATATTTTCAGCCCTTACTTTTCATAAGTTTAATTGTACTTTGATGAAGCCTTTTCAAGAATAGGAGGATTCCATCCTTTTCCGGTTGTTTACGGAGTCCTAAAGAAGGCAATCCGCGTTTACCGTCGAAGATCCGCTGACTTCAGAACACTTAAACTGTCTCCGCTCCGAGGATCGTCAAACGTAAATAAGGAATTTTCAGCAACGAAAATCACGTTCCGTTTTCAATTTACGAGTTCCTATTAGCCTGGTTTCCCCTTTTTAACAACTTTTCCGTCCCAATGCTTTTTTTTCTCGTTATCCGTTTTTTTCCTTTCCTTCTCTCTTTCTCTCCATATTTTGAAATTAAATGGCACATCCACTATACTCTCTCCCCCTCTCTTATTCTCATTTTTTCCTGCTTTTTTGCTTTTCTCTTTTTCTCAGTCTTCTTCATTCTTATTTCTTCATCTTCCCTGTCACTTCCTCCCCTGAACCACGCCCCCTTTCCCTTCATACGACTCCTCTAAAAAAAAAATAAAAATAAATAATATTTTTTTCCTTCCTGTCTTTCTTCTGGTCCTTTTCCCGTCTTGTTATCTCGTTCGCCTTTTGTCCGAATAAATTGCTTCGTCGGGGGCGACGGGAGGAAGGTCTTGCCTACGCAGAACAGAGGGACCGAGAGCGGGTCGGACTGATTTCAAAACGAACGCTTTCAAAGATATTTGCCGAGTCGCTTTGTTTTCGGTTCACAACAAAAGTGGAGGGGGGAACCCGGTAAAGTTAACAATGGTGTTTTTTTGTCGTTTTTTAGTTGTTGTGGGGGGGGGGCAGGGCGATATCATTACGTACACCCGTTGGTTATTTCTTTATCTCTGTGGTAATGTCCTGTGTGTTCACGCGGAACATGGAACGTTTCCTAAATTTGTCCTTCCCTCTCCCTAGGCTACACTCGCCTCGTTTCGATCTATTCTGCCGCGTTCTTTTGAAGTCGGCCATCTTCTCCAAACCACCAGTAGGTCCTCCCTTACTTCCACACGCTTCCCATTATGTTTTTTTTCTGTTCCTCAATGCCTTTCAGTTCCACTTTCACCCTCCTTCTCCCCATTTTTATGTCTTCTACTCTCAGTCCCCCTTTTCCCTGGCGCGCCCTATCTCTCATCTCCGTTCCCTTCATTACCAGCCTCCTTCTTTCGTCGGTCGTCACAGCCCATTTCTCCAAGTTCTCCCCCCGTAAACTCCCCCCTTCCCTCAACCAACTCCACCCCCCCAAAAACTTCCACTACTCACTCAATAATTCTCTTACCCTTGTGACTCTGGGGCCGTGCGATATTCACATTTCGGCGTTGGATCGCGATGTAAATAATGCATCGTCGAGGACGCGATACATCGGCTCCGGAATATATCGATTTGTATCACATCGCTTGATATACTACCATCGTGAGTAGCGTCAAATGTTTATAAAATATCAGAATCTCCAAAATCTTCGACAAAAATCTAGGAAAGATGTTAAAATAACTTACAGACATATTTGAGCCATATAGGCCCGGTATAATAACCTCGGTTAGATATTTTATCGATGTGAAAACCGATGTCAACATTCTCCTGTTGATAACACAAAACAAACAAACTAACCTACAGCTTGACAAATACAATAACAATGCAAATAGATGGAAGAGTGATCTTGTAGATCAATGAATTCCTCAAAGGCAGGACACAGATCTATGCTCAGGAGACAAGTAGGAGATGAATGCTCAGAGTCAATGAGGGTAACGTCGAGTGTTCCTCAAGCAAGCGTCCTTGGACCATTATTGTTTTTAGTTTATCCAAATCATCTCCCGGGAAAAAATAATTCCAACATAAGGCTTTTCGCGGATGACTGCATTATTTATCGAAATATTCAAAATCTAGTTGATCATGAAGCCCTTTCGGACGACGTGAACAAATTAAAGAATTGGGTATCGAGAAATGGGATGGATATAAATGTAAATAATTGAAAATATGTGAACTTCAGCAATAGAAAGAAGACCTGAAATAGAAATTACGAATTCTCCGGTAATTTAATTCCAAAATGGGACTGCTGATAATAATGATGAGTCTATTTAACTAAGAATTTAGCCTGGGGTTTAAACGTGGAACACATTGTTGAAAAGGCTTTCAAAATGTTACATTGGGTAATGAGAAACCTCAAAGGAAGCAGCGCGACTGCTAAAGAGAAGGCCTATGAAACCCTGCTTCGTCCAACACTAGAGTACGCATCCTTTGTATGGGACGTTTCAATGTAAATTGTAACGGGCGCATTGGGCGCTACAACAGGTGTATTTTAGACTTGAAGCTGATATTACGTATGAACTTATTAACGTATTACCTTCGCATGAACTTACAACGTTAACCGCGTATGAGGCTTATATTTACTTATTACATCAAATGCTAATGTTTCTTTTGAGATACTAGACATGAATTATTGAACGTTAAGTCGTCATGGGATTTCCACCAGGTCAGGTATCTGGCTGCTTCAGACGTTTCAATAGCTGACACTGCCATTGTCCTTAGGGGCGTTGATGCCAAGGCAATTTTGGAAGGATTTAATGGAGTTAAATGTTCAGCCCCTGCGGTCGATCAAGGATCGCACTAGTAAGAAAATATTGAATTCTAAGAAGCCACTAACCGCGAGGATAAATCCTATTACGTAACTTATGCCGTGATTAGCTACGTTGGAGATTCCTTCAGAAACCGGTGATCAAATTACGTATATATTGCTTTACGTAGAAGTCCACCTCTGGACCGGGAATCGAATCACGGACCTTTGCCTTTCCGGGCCAATACGTAGACCACTACGTTACCCATGCTTCCTGATTCCCATGGTAATTTTGAGAAGATTCCGAACATCAGTTCCCGTAAATCCTCTCAAAATTGCCTTAGAAATCAGTAAGCGTGTAGCGTGGTGGTCTTTGCATTGGCTCTGCCTGACCAAGGTCAAGACAGCTTTATCTTTTTTTACATCGCTCTTGCGTCCACTCCCGTACAAACAGATGCGGACAGAAGATGCCTCAGCACGCTCTGCAATCATCTCGGATCCCAGACGCGATGAAAAAGCGTGTGAGTAGGTACTCTCCCATCTTTCTTCGTGGAGAACTATCTCAATTTTTTATTTTAAATACGTTCCAATAATAATTAGCTATTCAAATATTGTTCTAAATTTCCGCTCCGCTGTGCATTCGAAAACTCGAGAGACCCGAGTTTGAGATGTTATACCTCTATGGCCGATGAACCGCTCCGTACTCCCCCCACACCCTGTCCTCACCGCCCGCCACCCCGTCCTCCCCCCGTTGCGTCATCCACCTCCCGCCCCCCCCCCCCATCTCGCATCTCTTCTCTCTGGTCTCGCCTCCCGTCACGTCGCCCACCCCCATCCCAACCCCCTTTTACCCTTTCCCCTGTCCCGCCTGTCATCCTTCCCACCCCTTCTCGTTCCGCCCCCGCATCTATCCGTAAGCACTCCCGCGCTGTCTCAAAAAGAATGCGCTGCTCATTTGGGCCCGCATTGTTTCTCCGCGTTGTCGTCGACATTCGGCGGGGAGATTTTTTTTATTTTTGTAACTTTACGCCCACCACCGGAGAGGTTTCTTTTTTCACCGTCTCCTCCCACGAGGCAGAGAGAGAGAGAGATGCACGTGTTAGAGTTGGGGTGGCATCAAAGTGTCGATAAAATGAAGATGGAACTCGGCTATTTAGGGAAATTTGTGTTTTTAAGGTAGTTTGAGCGAAATAACACTTCACTTAGAACTTACTGATTTTGACTTCATTTTAGAGAAAAAAACTCTCATCTTTCCAATGATATCAAAATATTATCCGCGCACCGAACTACTTTTCGAGTAATTTTCCTGAAAGTAAAAGCTGTTTTACATGGGATACATTACGGCTGTGCGCTCCAGAGGGAGGATAATGTAAAAATTAGGAATTGCTAACGGCTAGGTTCCGTCAAAAAACTAACGGTGTGTAGTTTTTACGTTTTTCGATATTATTAATAAAACATAATCACTCACCGCAGTAATTTTTACAAAATTGCAAAAATACCATCTGTAGTGAAATGCGTTTTCACCCTACAGCGTGAAAAAATTAGTCAAGAGAGAGACGTACTGGGGAATATTTATTTAATTACTGAGGATTTTTAACATAATATAACTATTAATATTACAATAATTAATTCAAGCTTCTTACAGGCACTGAAATTAAGAAATAAAATTCGAATATGGTTTATGTTATGAGTAGATAAATATTTCGCTCGAACTACCTTAACAGACGATAGCATAGCTCCTGTACAATTATTCCTCGTGCCAATGTGAGACGTCTGCTGTGGTGCTATCGCAAGTGGAGGTGTATAGATACTAGATCAAGCATCATATTGTCTTTTCACAATTAGACGTCCCAGGTGGACGAGCACAGAAGTTGACGATCGCATAGGCATCCTTTCCTTCGACGTAACGCATGGAACTCCGTCTATCACGCGCGCCAGGGCCGAGGGCGATCCTGGGATCGTGATAAAACTCCATCTCGCTCTCAGCTCTCTCCATCCCGCGGGCGTCTCTTTGAGTGACTCGAGCATGGATGAATGAGAAAGGATATTGGGTTACTGAACGGTGGATATGAATGAAAACAACGCAATTCCCAGGAACGGCGGTTCACTGGTGAGACGGAGTCGACTGCTGCTGCTGAACCGTCCTCCGTTCGTGAAATATAGTTTCCGTCGGCTTTATCACGATATGATTGCGGAGACGCAGTTTAAAGCAAGGCCCATAATAATGTGCCGTTGATGGAAAAAGTGGTGTGATAGTCAGTTTAGCTTGGTTACCCCATCGTCAGACATTGGCACATCTTTTTTAAATCATCCACATAAAAAAACATTCCAAATATCAACCTAGTGATGCATCGTGCCTGGAATACTTCAGTAAGTACGTGCGTCTGTCTCCAGAAAATGGTTCTTTTCTTGGTATTCGCCGCTGTATTTTTTTCGGGAAATAAATAATAAGTGTGTAGAAGGTCGAAAATCTCAGTGTACAAAAGTTTTCTCCTTCCGACGTTATGTTATGGCAGCGAAGTCTAAGTATGTCGGGATATGATAGGATAGGAGTAGACTAAATAGAGTGGGAATAGGGTACCTGAGAAGTTTTTGCAGCAAAAATAGGGTGGATAGGGTTACGAATGAGTGGGTCCTGAAAGAATATGGGTTTGATGCTCCAGTATTGGACATATTTGAAAGGAGTGTGCTTTGCTGGTTTGGCCATGTTGATGCAATGAATGAGAGAGTAATAATGAAGCAGATATATGATAGAGGAATGACCGGTGCGAGAGGACCGTTTAGACCAAAGCGTCTTTGATGTATGTGGGGGTGCAACTCTGTCGTCTTTAAGGGGGTGTAACTCAGTGGTAGTGTCTGCTTCGCGTGTGGTGGGAAAGACCCTTAAGAGGAGGATTATTAGGAGGCTTATGAATGGGGGAGCGTATTTGAAGCAATGCATGATTGTAAGAGAAGCGAAAGAGATATGCAAGGATAGGATATTATGGAGGAAATTAATAAAAGAGAGCCAATTTTATAGACCTTACAGCAGAAAACCAATTACTAAGTTCCTATGACTTTGCCTACTCCGAAAAGGAATGTAGTAATGGGTATGTACGACAAAAAGACAAGTAGGTGACTTTTAATTTAAGGTCTACAAGAAAACAGGTTTGAAAATATGTCCGTGGGGGAAATATTAAAGAATTGCGATTGTCTGTGTTAAAAATGACAATCAGTATCAAGTATCAGTATCAGTTCTTTTACCAATTCGTTAAGGGAAACCTTCGAGTAGTTGATAATGAAAGAATTCGTCAGCTCCTCATATCCTTTATCTTCCTTCGTGTCATCCAAAATCGTAGTCCGTGTCCTCGCTAATCAGTATTTTCCGATATACCTAGACCTTTGGCATTATCTTATCTCTTCCTGTGAAATTTCATCCAAAAGAACATTAAAAATCCATTAACCCCAAAAAAAGAAAAATGAGAGAATTTTAGGGGCTTGCGAAATTTAAAATCATTAATATTTATTATATGCCTGCTATATTACTGGGAACATAAGTATGGGCTCATTATTTTTTACTTAAACTGCGGCAAAATATGCTGTTTGGAAAGTAAGTTTTTTATCAAATCCTTAAATTTTGTTAATATTTGTTATCTCAGTGCATTATTTATCCCTACCTTCTCACGCCATTAATCCACTGTGTATCTCGCCAATTTTTTAACTAACTCTCTGTAAAAATTAATTTTATATTATCCAAATTGAATAATATTATTACGATTTATAATATCTACCAAATATTTTAACAATAACTCAATAAAAATTATTTAAAATTGTTGTAATAGGTTATAATGAATATTGCCGCATATGCCATACATCTAGGTATCAGTAAAATATACATTCATACTTAAGTATACATCACGCCATTTCTTTTTGGCGTAGGCATTGTAAACGAGCCTAGTTATTGCAATTAGGCCTCGGAAACTGTTTCTCTCTCTATAACTTCAACCATAGTGCCCTATTATTTCATACAACATTCGATTCTGTAGCGATCATGGATTGCTTCATTCACCTCTTGTTCTTGGACAGTTCTTACTTTTAAAGTGCCTCTTTCACCACATTCGTCCATTACTTTCTAGGTCTACCCATTCCGCTCATGCCATTTACGTCTCTATCATTAGGTATATGCGAGGTGGTTTCCAGCGTAAATTGGTGAAAGCGGATCATGATTGAATGAAGAACTTTGAAATTTCATGCATATGATTTAATCACGATCAGGTTTTGTCGCTTAGCATCAGGTTGAATCTGATGATGAAGCAAAGCGTTTAAAATTATTCCTGGTTTAATTTTGCATATTTGGTTTCTTAGCGTTTCATTTATTTTCTTTATCATTAATGTTTTAAGCTATTTAACTCACGTCCATTCTCTCTACATGACCAAACCAACGAAGCACGCTCCTTCCATATACATCCGCCATTGGAGCATCCAAGCAACATTCTTTCATGAACCACTCATTTCTAATCCCATCCCTGGAAAATAAATGTTTTTGAAATAATAGGGTGGCGTATAGTACCATCCGAGCTGGAAACACCGGTTCCCGATCAGTCACCGAAGTTAAGCATCGTTGGGCTCCACTCGAGTTCGGAGGGGTGATCCTCCGATTCGTCCGAGTGCCGATACTCCTGTCTGCAAGTGACAGAGAGTATGTGCGAAATGACCTTAGCCGTCGAAGGAAATTAAAGTAAAATACTACTACCGAAATATTTTAAAATGTTTCAAGATTAATCGGCCGGAGTCCTGCGATGTGGATGGCAACGGAAAACTACCACACCTGTCTGCCTAGAACAGCGGTTCTTAACTTTTTTATGACCCACATCTCAAAATTATTTTAAAAAGTTCTCGCACCCCTTCAAGTAATATCTCCCACCCATTAAAGCAATAATTTATAAAATAATAAAAGTGAAGATGAACAAAATAAATTTGAACAATAAATTTTTAAATATATATATATAACCAAAAATGAAACACATGGAAAAGAAAAAATATTGCAACAAAAAAATGTTGCCTAAACCCTACAAAAAAGTACCCTTAATTTACCCCCAGGGGTGCGAGCACCCCTCGTTGGGAAACCCTGACCTAGAAGGTACAACCTTGTACTCACCAATGCAGGACGTGATGGAATTCCTCCGGGTGAAATATTTCGATGTTAAACTAGTCCCCAAATCGGATCTGCGGGTGGGAACTGATGGGAGGGGAGCGTCAGTCAGAGTGGACAAATGCATATATTCGTGTGTAATTTTCCTCCACATTTTTCTGTTCCCGTATCTTTTCCCATCCTTTAAAGCACTTCCATGCCATGCTCTGTGGCCGCTTATCTCCCGCTCCCATTTCACGCTCTCATTCCCGATCCTTTAGTTAGTCCTCTTGGAGCCCCAAATGGAACATCTTTCATCATCTCTCTCTATCTCTCTCTCTCTCTCCTTCTCTCTCTCTTTAAATCTTCGTCTACGTTTCGCTATCTCCCTGCTTCGGCTCCTTCCGCCAACTCACGCCTCGTCTACTCCTTCCGCTTCCCTTGATACACTTTCCGAAATCCACCTCCCCTTGCGCACGAGATCCATTGGCCTTCTCTCTCTCCCGTCCTCTCGCTTCCTTCCTTCCTGCACTACACCCGATTTTTTTTCTCCCCCGATTTCCTTATGAAAACAGACCCATTCCTCACTCGCCACCAAGTCCCTCTCTCTCGTGCATCCCACACTTTGACTATCCTTGCCCTATCTCTTCCTCTTTCCCAACCCTCTGTTCAATCTTCAGGAGCACTCGTCCCCTTCTGCTGGCCACCCAGCAAAAATCAACATCGCTGCTCTCTTCCACTGCCTTTTTTTTTGGTACATCCGCACCACTTCATTCTCTCCCCCGACCCCTCACGTGGAGATCGTTCCAGCCTTCCTCTCTCTCTCACTCTCCTTTTTCTCTTTGAAACTCTTCTGCAAAGCTCCTTTAAATGGGTCAACGTTACGGTCTCCAATTCGCAAGACATTTATTTGGGTACATTACCTACTGATTGGTAGTTTTTGGACAGTACTTATCCTGGCATATCCAAAATCTGGAACATCAACTCGCTTTCCTTCTTACGGATGACCCGCCATTAGATCCCACTTTAATTCATTATATCGTATACCACTCCTTATTTCGATCCTCCGCCACCATCTTCCTCTCCTCTCCTCTCTTCGTCCATACTCAATACCTCCTCGTTCGTCTTCCTCGCCACCCAGCTCACCCTCTCCATCCTTGTCCAGACCCTCATTTCAAACACCTCAAGTCTACTTTCATCCTTTATTCGCAATGACCAAGTTTCCGACCTACACAGCGTCACGCTCCATATAAGAGTTTTCACCAAGCTTCTGATAGATGTCAAATTGCATATATGGTAGATGTCAAATTGTAACGGAATGCACCGTGACGTAGACCGAGATACCGGTCTGATAATAGGATAGTTATATATCCTGAGGGATGTGAGACAAGGGAATAGTTAACCTTTAAAATAGAAAGTTAGCCCTTCATGGAAAGGGAAAATGAATTGATGCAGTAAACCAATTTGGAGTGTAAGTTTCCAAGGATTAATCAAGTTATTATCATCATTAATCGCGTCTTAGGACTGATATGGTGGAACTTGCGCATAACGAAGGAAGAGGTCTTTACTATTTTCCCCTGTGATAAATTATTGATGCAACCGGTTTCGATGTTTTGCATTGTTATCAAGTCTACATTGCTCGTTATTGATGTAATGAATCTAAACCTGCAGTATCAAACGTTTATCTCCGTGAAAAACTACGAAGATTTTGACTTTTTTTGTCTCCAAGGATGATTACAACATTTATTAAATTGCGATCCGATTCCACTCCATGAATTGGCTTTCGTTTTGGAACTTTTGAAATTACGTTACATTTTTTGTGCTGTGTGAATTTGGCCGCTTGCGAGCCAATAGGTTGAGAAGCGGCTGCATCTTGAATGAAAGATGTTCAACCTGGTGGCACAAATATACTCGCCATACTGGCGTCTGATGGGTCAACTGAAGGAATCTTTCTTCTTCGTAATTTATCATCACTAGTCATCAATCGGAAGATTGATTTACTGCAGCTCTCCACTCCACTCTTCTCTCATCTAACCGCTCCGTTCCTACACAACTCTTCATTTTGACGACCTTCATATTTTTCCTTGGTGTATTCCATTCTTCGCCTTCCTCTAATTCTTTCCATTTATTTCTCTTTCCAATATTGTTTTTAGTAAGCTATTGTATCGCAAAATGGGCCCTATAAGTATTCCTCTTACAGTTTCCATAGTGGTATCTTCCCTCTCCATTTCTTTGTAAGACTTCTTCGTTGGTGATTCTCTTCCTCCATTTCATCTTCATTATTCTTCGGTGACTTCAGATCTCGATTATTACCGATCTCCTTTGCTCTACTGCTGTTATTGGTCCATATTCACTGCCATTTAAGAGCATGCTCCAAATATATGTTTTAACAAAGTTCTTCCTCACTTCTAGTCTTGTGCTGCTGGCTGTTAGCAGACTCCTATTTTGACAGAATGCTTTCTTTGTATGGGCTCTTCTGTTTACAATATATTTCATGCTTCTTCTATCGCTTGTCACTCGGTTCCTAGATATGATGTTTCCCTCAGTAGTACAAGTTTTGATGCCTCAGTTTGACGGCGATTCTGTCTTCCTGATTTTTTTCACAAACCATAAATATAGATTTTCTTATAATTTATCTCAAAGTTGTATTTTTTATAATTTTGTCCATTTATCTTCGTAATTTTCGGCATAATTTAAGAGATTAACCAAAACAATTTTTAGTGCAATGTTTATTTCTACTGGTGCGTTGTAAGCGCTCTCAATATGACCCGTATGCTCGAGGTCAGTGGCCTAAATTTATATTCATATGTTCCATGAAAACTGACCTCATTTGCATTCTCAGAGGGCCGTAGAGCGATAGAGGAAGTAAAAAGTTGATTCATCGTAAATCACTGCCAAATGCACAAGAGATGTGATACGAAGTCACGCCAAATGCATTAAATAACTTTTTGACTTGACCAAGATTCAAATCCGGATCTCCAAATTGCCGGTCAGGTGCGTTAGCCAGTTATACCACCAAGTTCAAGGCTGAAGTCATCAGGGGTTTTATGCGAAATAGATTTTCTTGTCTCCAGTCCACATTGTAGCGCAGAGAATGCTGTCATTTCGTGCTTCAGAAGCCACTGTGACTGAGGATTAGTCCAGCATTGTCGCTTTAGAAGGCCAACTTTTGGCAATTTCCAAATCAGTGCAAATCACACAAGAGACTTGGTACGCAGTCACACATCACGATGCATAGATATACACCAAATATATTAATTTTTGACTACCGTATTTTCCGTCATTGAGGACGCGATTATTTACTTGAAACAATTTGAATGCCGATCTTGAATCCTGGAGGCCGTAAGGTTCCCTTAATTTTAGGTCTATGCTTATTCCAGAGAAATTTTATAAGCACTACACCGTAACTTCAAGCCCTATATACGACCTATAAACTATAAGAATTAATTATACTTGGTTAAGTGAGTAAATTTTATAAGTATTATAAAAATAAAAATATAGATGCAAACGAATTACAGACTATTATATTATTTTTTTTTAAATGTTGTCCCTCAAAACTGAGATGTGCCCTCGACGTCGGTAAATACCTACGGTTCTTGGAAATTTTGTCTAAATATACGGAGTGTTTCATAAATACGTGAATGTGTTGTTTAGGTTAATTACATCAATTAACGAAGAATTTACATCACCGAAAACTTAGTTAAATTCTGGCTTCCGTACCACATTTTCCCCCTTAATTTACGTTCTCATGTTGAACGTGTGCCGACGTCAGATCATTCTGCACCACTTCGTTTCCTCCTCCCGACGGATCCCCCCTCTCTCGCCCTTATCACAAACCCTCCCTCCCACTTCACCTTTAAAACTCCTCCGCAACATTGTCCTTAATGGGTAACCATTACGGTCTCAAATTCGCAACCCGTCCCTCCCATCCCCGAGCCTCGAAATATTTGAATCGATACGGCCCGTGCTTTCGTTTTGCGATCGACCTGATGTTCCAACCAATCGTTTTTCGTTTTAAACGCGAATGAAAAACATTAGGCCATCGCTAGCGTTCGTTTGTTCGCTCTTTCGTCGGTCGGGATAAGGTTTTCATTTATTTTTTTTCATTTCCTCTATCTAAAAGCTCTTCTTAAGTGGAAGCAAAGGCATATTGAGGGTTGGAGAACGGTTCCCTGGTTCACGCGATGCTTTTAAAAGGAGAGCGCAGTTAACACGTGGGTGAAGCTGGAAATACTTACTTGCTGGCCCATCCCAATTCCGTGGAATGAAGCGGCCTTCGTAGTGCTTGAACCTGTGTTCACTGACCCGTTACTCACAGTCTGGGTTGCATTTCGTTGTAATGTGGTGACGGCTTAACGAGTCTTCTCGTCATAGCCAACTTATCTCTTGGCAGTTAATCCTTTTACTTGTGGTGTTGTTGTAAGCTTCTACTTATTGCCTCCCTGCCCACCAACGCATGTATATTTACATGAATGCTGATATACATACATTAATTTGAGTATTCTACCAGCTAATTGGTAAGTTTTTGGACATTTCTTATCCTAACCTCCCATTTTCTGGTACATCGTCTTGCTTTCCCTCCTTTAGATGTCTCGCCATTAGATCCCTCTTGGATTCATCATATCGTCTACCTCTTCTAATTTCGTCCAGGATTCCTATCCTCTTCCTTCCTCTTTCACGCTTCCCCAGTGTTCTTCCCTCAATTACCCTCTCCAGGTTGTTGGACAGTCTTTATAATATGTAGAAAATATGATGGTGTAGTGAGTTTGAATGACTAATTTGAATTTAAATAACGTCATATTCTTTACATGTGCATACACAACCATGATTCATTCATTTTGTTATCATTAATCGTTTGTATTTTAGACTTGGGTTCATACAAATAAACCGTTTGTGATTTAGAACTTTAACCTGCGTTTATCTTTACATTCTAACATCCCAATTTCTGGGTCATATCAATTTCCCTCATATAAATTTCTTGCCATCAAGTCTCTCTTAGATTCCTCATGTCCTCTCCTTCTCATCATATCTGCCATAATTCCTATCATCTTCTTTCCTCTTTCACGCTTCTCCAGCGTTCTCCCTTTTGTCAACCATTTCAACATGCCCTCCCTTCTCAAAACGTCCTCCATTCTTCTGCCTTATACGAACCTCCACCACAGTTTCCTATCCTCTTCAACCATATCCGATACCTTCTCGTTCGTCTTCCTCGCTACCCAGCTCACCCTCTCCATCCTTCTCCAAACCCACATCTCTAATGCCTATAGTCTACGCTCTTCCTTAATCCGCAATAACCATGTTTCCGATCATTACGGCATTAACGCTTATTTTCATAACCTAACACCAAGAAATGACTTCGTAACTATATCAGAATTTTTGTTTTATTTCTGAAGTAAAATGTTATTCCCATAGCAATAAAAAAATTCTTTAGGATTTACTAATTTTTTCCATGGTTTTACTCAATAGCATATTTTGACTTCCCTATCAATGTCAAATATGCCGTAAAACGCATTCCGGCAGGGATGGGGTTCATATCATCGAAACAATTTTCTTTTCTTGTTTTCTGTAATCTTAGTTTTTCTTTCATTGAAAACTTCCGCGAGAAATACTATTATTTAATAAAAAGCTAAAGGTATCCAAATTTTGAGGATACCGGGACTAGCCACGGTATTTACCTTTACGGAGTCGCCCGTAAGTGCACATAAGTGCGATATTCCACAGAGGAATGATTTTTCCTCTGTGGAATATCGCACCTAAAGCTATTACGACTTATTCACAATGAGAACCACAGTACCCTTAGCTACAGATTTTATTATGTTTTATATAGCAGTTATTTTCGTTAGAGCTTTTTCCTTGTTTGATTTCTGGCCATGTATATTATGATTAGGTACACGCGCATAAGATCATAGTGCCCGTCGTCTACGCTAAAGAGAGAGAGAGAGAGAGAGAGAATGAGAGAAATAAATATTCTCGGCGACTTGAATGAGATGGACTCTCTGAGGACCGGAATGAAGAAAGATCCTACCAAGGTGTTAGTTGTAATAATAATAGCGTGTACTTAGCATATGATATTTAATTAATCAATCACAAGAACCATGAAATGAAAAATATTACAATATTGAGCTGCAAAGTACTTTTTCTTCAATATCTTCATACATTCGTGGTGATCATTCCAGTGCACACTTCGTGCACACGCCACAAACTCCTTTTGCCCTTAGCACCCACAAATTTTACACTATAATATTTAATATGATCTCAGTACTACTATATTTGTTTAATCTCCTGTGAAACATAAGCAGATTTTTAATATGTTTTTATTCAGAGGTTATTGAGATAAATAACAGTAATGGACTGCAACACGGTGATGAATTTGATCGTTCTTTCTTCCTCTTAATGTCCCATGAGACATAATGCACAAATATAAGGCTTCATGAATTGTACACGATTTAAACTTATCGTGATGGAAATCACAGGAAATGTGTTAATCGTATATTGTTCACTCGAAACGCATTAACTTAAGTTAGTACGACTTCGCTCATGAAATTCCCATCCTTATACGTAAGGTCATAATTATAACGAAATATTAATTGCCGATGGTCTCACGGGGTAAATATTTGGAAATCTGTCATCGCAGAAACGAAATGTGAATATATGTATAGGACGACATTTTCCACTAGCAATTTAACATATTCCCGAAAACGGTTTCCTTGCAAATCAACACTGTCAGGATGTTGCTTTGCAATGCAAACCACCTGACGATGTCGTTCTGCAGCGAAACCGTTGTTCGAAGCAAATAAATAACTAGTGGAAATTGCAGTGTTGAAAATTCACCTTTCATCACTTTGAAACATGTATTGTTTTCTCAGGCGTAGCCATTTCCATGTTTTTATTCTTTTTTTCTCGATTTTGGACATTTATGGAGACCGTAAAATAGCCGTTTTATGATTTCCGTCCTTCTTATTTTCATCCAGGAATTTTTCTTTCTCTATGCTGCTCTTTTCTTTCTTCAGTTCATATTTAACCTCTTTTCTTTTTATCTCCTCCTGGAAACTCTGAAAGTTGTTAATATTTCCTGAATTCATTCCAGTTACTTATATTTCTGGGTTTGTCTTGATTTGTGTGATCCAAGTCGTTTTAATTTTTCGGATTTTGCTAGAGAAGTCAACTATATACTCTTTTAGTCATCATTTTCATATTAATTTCCTCCTGTTGCCCGGAGGGTCGATTCTACCCTTCCTCATTGTGTATAACATTCTCTATTTATTCATAATTTCCTCTTTTTGCTTCTCAAAATCATTTTCCTTCCAAATCCAAAGAACATATATTCCATCTTAAACCCATCCATATTTTTTTCTCCGCACTCTTTTAATGCCAGCATCATGATTTATCCATTGCGGTGATTATTCGTTCGTTTAAGATGAAAACCAGACTTTGTTAATCAGATCTCTCTTCTCCCATATCTCTATATCCCATTGGTCTCAATTTCGAGCGGAAAATTGGAAGGTGTTTATCGTAGTCAATCTGGCGAAAAAACCAAATCTCCCACATTGTGCTCTAGTTCCTATGCGCCACCACTCTTCCTCTCTCCTCTGCGCTATTTCTAGTCTAGGGTTGTCATTTCGCCCGTGGGAGGGGCCGCACTGCGAAGTGCTCGGAAGGCGTATAGCCCTATCCCGTTCCCCATCTCTTCGCCCCTCACGGTCTCAATTCCGCCCGAAAAATTGCAGATTTTTATCCGAGTCAAAGGAATCACGCATTTTTCTTTAGGGCACGGTTGTCACGCTCCCCTAAACCTTTTTTCCACGTTTCTCTCTTTTCCCTTTCCCTTCCTTGCCTCCTCTCCTTGGTGAACACTTTGGAAAAGACGTCCCATCTACCGAGAGCACCGAGAACCACCGCTTCAGGCTCTCTCCGGAGAAGACCACGGGGCCTTTGCCGGAATCGTACTTATGAAATCTCCCTTCCCCCACCAAAACCGTGTATTCCTCCTTCCTTGCTCGCCGCAGAGCATACCTATGAGGATTTTGACCACATTTACAGAAATGTTTTGAAGATTGAGGTCTTGATCTTCTTATTTATGTAAGTATTAGGAATGAAGGTGGCTGGAGTGGTAATCGTGGGTCATCGAGTGTATATTTAAAAAGTTTTTTAGTTAGTCGAAAAAAAATTCTTGATCCACATTTTACTTAATTGCAACTATTTATGTGCTGGAACCTCTCCATACTGTATTGTATTACTGTATTGTTGTACACTTACTGTGACAGTAATGGGAATTATAAAAGATTTTTATGTTTTTCTTTAATTAAAGCATAACCTGAGCTATAACTTGAGTTTTCGGCGCTCTTTTCGAAATATAGACGAAATAATATTGTAATATATTTTTTTCGAATATTGGATTGGGGTGATTTTGATATATTTTTAAAACTGTTATAATAGTAAGAAATATATTATTTCGCGTTTAGAATAATATCTGTACTCGAATTATTACGAAGTAGATTTCATGAGCCATGAGGTTACGTGTGAAATAGCATTGGATTGCCAAAAAACTAGATTGGTATGATGTAATTTTTCATTTTTATCATTAGATATCACTAATGGGAACACGTATTCCAAGTTTCACAATCAGTACCTACATAAAAATCGCTCCAACAACCTTGAGCCCGTAACGAACTTATTCTGTCATGGTCTTGTCTCGGTGCTAGCAATACTCCCTCGCTGACGTCCAAACTGTTTACTGCCAGCGACGAAAACGCTCTCTTTGAAGTCGATATTGAACCTCTCAAGACGGCACAGAAAAACAACAGAAGGGTCTCGGCTGAAAATACCAAAGTAATAGCATTAAAAGGTCACATCAAAATTAATTTGAAACAATCAGGGCGTATAGAAAAAGTCACTTCCTTTAACTTTCTTAGAACGACGTTATCATACCGCAATGAAATACATATACTCAAGGAATTTGCCATCCTCAATCACATCAACGGTAATGTAATGCGGACTTTAAAAAATAAGCTAAAACAGCACACGGTAATAAAATATTTTTAAAACAATGGTAATTCCATGTTTAATATACGGCAGTAAAAACTTAACAATTATAAATGAAAATTAAAAAAGACGACAAACGTCTGAAATGAAATTTTTAAGAAGTGCTGCTGGCTATGCATGTACGGGCTGTAAAATTACGGATGTTAGGCAATAAGTTGGATTACAAGGCATCAACTAAACGATATGAAAATGCAGAAGCAGATTTATATCTTTGTTATGCATATAATCAGTTGATTCCGAATGAAGGAAGAATGCCCAAACAAATTTTTGGGAATATAGAACATTGTGGAGTTCAGAAATGAATACCGATGAATGAAAACTTAGGTGCTAAGCCCTTACTGAGAAACGAGCATCAGAAGGAAAATATTTCGGCCTAAATATTGTTTTTATTTGTTGAGTGGTGATTTTAGCATAATGAGACATTCGGAAATGGGTGTCATTTTACCTTAGTAATGCCGCGTATGCAACAGATACTTGGAACCCATCAGGTAAAGTTTTAATTGCACTGCGTGAAAGATTCGGCCACTCTAATGTAATAAGTAAAAGCTATGGAAAAATAAAAGCCACACTAAATTCTACGTTGAAAAACTCCTTTTCATTGGTATATTTTGTGAAAAGAACAGAACCACGGGAAAACCTAATATTTAAAAACAACGTGATGACTTATGCATGAAATACTTTTGTTTTTCACAATCATAGTAAAATTGATTTCTTTATTATTGGGGGGTTTATCGGTAAATATTGTTTTTTAGATGGGAAAGGGGAAACTTTTAACAGGCGTAGGCCCTTGTTTCCCAGCGATATATCATTCTTCAACTCCATATATGCCCTACCTCCCTTCATCGCATCCATAAAGCCTACTCTCTTTCTTCCCCTTCCCCGCTTACTCAACATCCTCCCCTCGTAGCACTGACTTCAGCATCCCGTACTCCCTCATTACCTCTTCCAACCACTTATTCTGCCTCCTCCTAATCTCCTCCAACAGCTTCCTTCCTACACTAGCACTTCTTCGTTTGTCTTCCATTCAGTCCATTGCGCCACCTCCATTCTCCTTCACATCCACATCTCGAACGCCTGCAGCCTCTTCTTTTTTTCACAGAGTCCATCGTTCTACATCAAATAGCTTAACGCTGCACCTAAAACTCTTCCTTAGTGTATTCATTATATTCAAACTCATTGTCCTTGTTATGAGCTCCCTTCTATTGGTAATTGCCTCCTTATCTAACGGCATTCTCCTTCTAATTCCCCAATTACTATGCATCTTCTTCTCCAATATTTCGCTCAAATTATGTTATTACTTCACCCACTCCAGTTTGTGACTTCCAATTGTTCAGATTATCTTCGTCGTTTTTGTCTCACAAAATCTCATCCCTTTAGTTTCCTTGTGATTAATCTTCATTTTATGTTTCTCTCACTGATTTTGTAATTCATCTACCGATGTCTACTGTCCTTTGTGTCGTCGGCTAACTTACACCTGTTTCTCGGCGAGTCTAACCGACCTTATCAGCTACCCTGATACGTATATTATTGTGGCTAGCTCTTCCCATACATCTCTTGCCATATCCCCTGAGTAATTGTTGAAAAAGCGCAGGCAACTATGGGAAACCTTGCCTTTTGCCTTGACCTATAGCTGCTCATCCTGATTCACCGTCAGCCACCCTAACCTTTGCCCTCTGTGCCATATGTAGGTTTCGGATAAATCTTTTAAATCGTCAATCTATTCCTATTTTCATTAGTGCTTACATTAGTTTTCCACGGAATTAACGAGCTGTTCTCATAATTCTTCTCTAGAATCATCTCGACCTTCTAATGCCTCTCTTACTATTTCCTCGAGAGCTATGTTTAAAAAAAATATTTTTGGATTTTTTTGGAAAAAAGGATTTTCAAATTTATGTACCTGATGATGATGCAGTGCATCGAAACCCGGGTCGATTAAAAATTTTTATATGTGGAAAGTTGCATCGTCTTAGTTCTTATTATTTGTTATGTTTCAACTAAAATATCTTTATTGCCACCGTTGCAATACAGATAAATGATAGAACAAACAATACAAAAAACAGCTTGAACAATAGCAATATAGATGAGAAAACAGCAACTGTGGCACCCTTTCAAAAGGCAATCGCAGGGTTAATGGACACTAATGTTAAAAACGGCCCCTTTTAGAACTTATTTACCCCCTCTCCACTGCCCCGTGCCTCTCCTTGTAGAACAGAACCACTTTGTAGTTGCACCCCCCCCTTCGCACCACGAAGACAGCCGAGAACCACCCCTCCGGGTTTTCTACGAAGACGCCCACAGGCCTTTTCCCAGCATCGTACATACACCAAAAGTCTCCCTTTCCCCACCCAGACCGTGCACCACTCCTCCTTCCTTGCTCGCCGCAGAGCAAGCCTCTCTTTCCCTTCTCTCATTTCCAACCAAACTCCCCCTTCTCCCACCCCCTCTCTTTCTCGCCAACCGTCCCCCCCCTCCCCCGTTACACCACCCACCCCTCCTCCGATAACTCCCTCTTCCCTCCCCTTATATCCCCCCCTCTTTCCCCTCCCACTCGCCAGTATAACTTCCCCTTCTTCCTCCCCCCCACCTTACCCCCCCCCAATGCTCCATCCCTCCCCTCAAACTCCCACAGATATCTCTCTCCCTCTCTCTGTCTCTCTCTCTCTCGCTCTGTGTTACTCACTCGCTCTGCCCCTCTCCAACACACCAATGTATCCCTCGTGTTGTTCGCCGGCCGACGGCAAAAGGTTGTGAATGGCGAAGCAGCCCCTCTTCTGAAATGAGGGAGGAGCGGAGACCCAATGTGCCCGCTGCAGCGGCGTCCTCGGCAGACCTTCGCCGATGCTCTTTTGTGCATCCACCCGCGCGTGTCTCGCGAGTATTCTCGTCGTGACCGCGGTGCCGAATTCTGATTTGAAAGTTTGTTTTTGTTTGTTTTTTTCGTTCGACGGGGCGCGTGGTGTTATTAAACGCATAGATCTCTTTCTTCGTGTGTGTGTGTGTGTGTGTGTGTGTGTGTGACTGAATCTTGGCCGTTTATTCGTTCCGTTTCAAAAATTCGAAATTCACCTTTACACGCGGTCGTTTCCTGATCATGTTTTCGTGCATGCGTTTGCGTATAATAATCGAGGTTGATCTTTCGATATTCGACCCATGTCGATAGGCCCCGCGAGTGTTGTAATGAGTGATTTGTCGTCGTAACAGTGTGCGCGCTTGTCTCGTGTCTTTTTTTTAATCGGGAGGAGTGTGTGCGTGTGTTGCATCGTCGAATTTTCGGCGCCCAAGCCTTTTACCACTTTAGGCGGCGCCGTGACGTAGTGATTGGGGGATTGTGGGACGGTTTTCCGTGGTGGGGGAGGGAGGGCGTGCGTGCGTGTTGAGTGTTTGTGTGTCCGCGAGGAGGAGGAGCAATAGAAGGGGGGTGGTGTGCGTGTGTAGTTTCGGGGAGAGGAGGTGGAAGAAGATAAAAACCTAGAATGGGATTAGACGAAGGGATGGCCCCTTGATACTAGGAAGAAGATCCCCGTTTATCCTCAGAGAAGCGATCCAACCCAACAACGCCTCCTCAGGAGAGTGCCCTTCAGACGTTGTGGAGACTGGAAGTGTCCCCACCCTTCGTTCCACTGTGTACTGGGTGAATTCCCTTCGGCTGGAGGGGGCGGTCCGTCGGAACATGTCCCCGCACCGGGGTGCTGCATCGCCCGCCGGAATTCCCCGCTTCTCATCGGGGTCCGCGAGTCCGACCGCGCCGCCTACACGGCCCCGGTCGCCGGCGGCGGAGACGCCGGTCGCGTTTCTCGGCTGAGTCCCCCCAGTTTCCAGTCGTGGTTGTGGAGTCCTGTTTATCCTCCAGCACTCGGGAGACAATCAAGAGGTGGTGACTGTCCCTTCCAGAACGCGAACTTGTGCGAAGGTAGACCTGATCGCGGCGGTGGCGGCCGGGAGTACTTAGCGTGTGTCGTCCCCATTTCAGTGTCAGATCCCCTTAAAGACTGTCCATCCCCCCAGTAGGTATATACCGTTAATTATTTCCTTCCCAGAATTTTCTAAGACCTCTTCCTCAAACACTCCATTTTTCTCATCATCTCTCCCAATCTCCGCTTTCTTTACCATCTCCAATTGTGTCTTCTGACTTTCGCGTCTTAATTTTTTGGATCGCCTCCCAAAACATGACTCTACATTTCTTTATTTGCTATATTTCTCTCATAAAACGTCTCTTTTATGCCGGAGTGAACGAATAGGGAGTTGTATTCTCGCCCGAGTGATAACTACTTCCTTTTATTCCTTCCTGAAACTTCCGGAACCTATGACCTTCTATCTCTCATCTTCATTTCTTCTCCATTCCATCCAATCAAATTTACCCAATCACCTGATACTCCTTGTCAAGGACTGGAAGCAGCTCATTCCTCTGCTTCCCTTCGCTCCCAAGTTCATCGGAGTCCAGGTTCGTGTCGTCCCTTCCACATCTTACCAAATACCAAAACGCAGAGAAGCTTCCATATTCTTCTCAAACCCTAAACAGGGCATTTCCAGTCGCATAGGCACGCACAGACTGCGACACGCCACGATACGATTAAGTTTCCACAGATACCACATCGAACTCCTGCTCCGCCCTCATTAAACTCAACGAACCGATATTGAGCATTGCACTTTTTCGGTCTTATCACCTGTCCTCTTCTCTCTGGTCTCTGCACTTCTAACACTTCTCCCTTTATTTTTTCTTACCTTCATCTGTTTTCCCACACTCCTTTCTTTGTTTAAAATTTTTCGAAATATTTCCCTACTCTATTCTTTCCTTAATTCCCTCTGTACCCATCAGGTCTTTCCTGATACGCTTTCGAATCAACGTAGAGGCGTGAGGAACCAAAATAAATCCATTCTCCTGTCTTCGTCTTCCGATTGCCTTTTTTCTACGTTGTGTCTTCACATAACTTATTTGTTATCCTATTCTTTTGCAAAATTATTCTCGTCGACTTCAACAATCCTGTGTCCCCGTTATCAACTCTCCTTTCGTCGTAGCGTCTTCACTTTAGCGTGAGGAAACGGAATAAACTCAATTCTCGGATATTCTTTCTCCAGTTGGTCCGATTACCTTTCTGTGCCTTGTGCTTTAAAAATATTTCTTAGTGATTTTCGGTTGCCCGTTTCTAGCCATAACACTCAGGTCTTCCTTGTATCCACCCGTCTATGTCGTAGAGTCTTCGCATCGTCGTGAGAAACCAAAATCAAATCACATAAGGTGGCTTAAGGTATTTCACAGAGCTGAGAGAGAGTGATTTGACCACATTAATCTCAGACTTCCCTCCCCCCCAAGTTTTCATCATCTTGTTTTCAAAATACATCTCATACTGTTTACACCGCTGTTGGCTCATTTTATCAACCCGCTCCCCAATCGTTATCGTTGCAGTGTCTTCGCGTTACTGTTTGGAAGCGAAATCTAATCACATAAGGTGGCGTAAAATCTTTGATCTCACGTAGTTGAGAGAGAGATTTGTTCACTTAAATCTCAAGATTTCTAAGCCAAGGCTCTCCCCCTCCTAGTTTTCACCCTCTTGTTTTCAGAGTACGTCTTATGCTTCTCACCGCTGTTCGCTCATATTATCAATCTGATCTCCATCTTAGTCATCGCTGCGTCTTCGCATAAGTGTGTGGAAACGAAATCACTCGAGGTGACGCAAAACTCGATTCGATTCCCCAAGGGTGAGCGATCCAGTGAGTGACCACATAGTGTATTTATTCTCCTCCCCCCCCCCCCCCCCCCCCGTCTTAATCTCCCCCTTCAGTCGATACATATCTTGAGCAACGATCTCCCTTTCCCAACGCCCTCGGTTAAACTGCCTCTCTCCCTCGTATACAACACGCGTCCCTCAAACCACTGTCCAACACCACGCGGTGCCGAGTCGAGAGATACGGGGGGGAAAACAAGATAGGTCGAGAGAGCTTGTGGGGTCGGCGAGGGAAGGTTGCGCGGGGATATTGCCAGGCAGTTGTGGAGAGAGGTAGAGGGAGGTAAGGAGAGAGAGGAGAGACGCCGACCACGTGGTGGTGTTCTCGCTCGATCGCCGTTCGTTTTTTTTTCAGCCACGCCCCCCTCGCCTCTTTTAATCTCACGATTTCCATTCGCCAAGCCGCCACCAACAGCTCCCATTTCCGCGAATCTCGGAACATGAGGAAAGTGAAACAATTGGGTGTACTCACATAAATTTTGTAAGGACTTATTCAGTAAGGACTTGACGCGGTCGAGCATCGTAAAATCCGTGGATGTGACACTAAAGCCCCCTCCCTCGACAAATCTCAACTTATGAATGGACCTATTTGAAACTTTCGTGGTTGTGACGTCAAAATTTCGTCACTGCCGAGACTCGGAATTCCCGAGGCCATACAGAATAGGCCCCCAGGTCTTTGGTGGGACTAAGTAAGTTAGTCCGCCGCTTCCATTAATGAAACCAGCACGTATTCATTGAGTCGTTTCATATCTTTGGACTCGCGTCGATTCCCGCAAGCTCCAGCCGTCGGAGGAAGCTATCGCATGTAGAGTTGACGTCGAAAGTTTATGCTCGCAGCGAAGCCAAAAACAATTTTTAGTCCCCTGTTGTATCCTCACTTAGACCGGGACTAAGTAACTCCTCCCCAACTCGTGCTCAAACTCGGGACATGGGGAAGTGAAAAAAATTGGGTGTTACCCATAATTTTGTTTGATAAATTTCTTGGCTGACTTTGGTAAGTTATTCCGTCAGGTTTTCGTTGATTTTCTTGATCTCTAACTCACGTCGAGTCCCGGAAGCTTCAGTAATCGGAGGAGGGGGTTGAACCTATTGCTTGAGGAGAGAACGTCGAAGGTTTTATACTCGGAGCGAAGGCGAAAAAAAAATATTTTTTCCCGTTGACCAGGGCATATAAAAACCTATCAACTTGAAGTAAAATAGTAAAACCTCCTTTAATTAAACCAGGACTTGGTAAAAATCCATTAACTTAGACCAGGTATTAGAAAAATCTTCTTAATTTACACCATGACATAGTAAAACCTTATTAACTAAGACAAGGGCTTAGTAAAAACCTTCTTAACTTAGACCAGAGCTTATTATTGCCTTCTTAACTTGGACCAATACTTAGTTAAACCTGTTTAACTTAAACCAGGACTTAGTAAAACGGTCTTGACTGAGACCAGGACTTAGTAAAACCTCCTCCACTTGTGCTTCAATTGAAATTTATGAGGACGACTTGAGGGTGTCCAACCGCGCTCCCCTGCGTCGCATGCAATCACTCATCCCTCTTGGGATGTCCACTGTCCCTCCGCTCTTACCCCCTGCACGCCTTCTCGACCTTGGAGAATATTCCCTCCTCCCGTTCCGAAATACCAAGACGTAGCAAACTTCGACCTCGGCTTCGTCACGTAACCCCCAAGGGGTTTGCGAGTCGTCCGGCCGGCGGCCCGCCGTCCCGGCCGCCGTCTTTGCCGCCGGCGAGCTGACGGTAATCCCGGGTCCTCTCTCGCTCGCGGAGTTCGCTTATTTTCACATCCCTTCGGTCGAGTCCCTTCCTCGTGTGGCCGGGGCCGCATTTGGTAGGTGTTGAGCGTGGCCGTTCGCTCCGGGAGGTCGCCCGGTTTGCGGCGACGTCGGCCGCGGTTCGCACTCGTGCGAAGTCCCTCTATTCTTTGGCGCAAGGTTCCTTATCAAAAAGATAGCGGCGCCTATGAAGCAAGCTCGGGAAGTTCGAACTGCAATTTCGAAGTTGGCGCCCCTCGAACAAGCCATTTTGAAGTTCATCGGCGGTAAAATACAAAACTCGTTTCTCTTTTCGTTCCCAGATTCACACTGATCTCTTTTTTCACATATCAATCCGCGATTTATCCTCGCGAATTGTCCCTACTTTGGTGCGAGGTCCTTTTTGGTACCTTCAAGGATCTCCATTTTGAAGTTTTTCAGCGATAAAATACACACCCTATTTCCTTCCCCATTCTCATATTCTTGCACACTGTCGCAGTCTCTCGCTCCTAGCCGATATTTCTTCCAGGGAGTCATCCTAATTCTCGGTGCCGGTTCCATCACTTTAATATAAGCGTTGCCACGCCCCCTCTAAGCTTTTCAAGCTTCCCATTTTTCTAAATTTCCCGACGCAAAAATACCCTGGAACTAATTTCCCTTCCACCATCCAGACTTCCTTTCGGCCCGTCTCTTGCCTCGCGCCCCAATAATCCTCACCGCCCTATTTTCGCCGTTCTTAATCTTTCCCAGTTGCTCCACCCAGGGATTTCCAACACTTAATTTAGTGTATCCTGCCTCGAAACGCAACGAGGCTATATTTCCTTGTTTTTCATTTTCTTTTTTTTTTTAATTTAACAGTTTCCGATAGTCCGGAGAAACAACTCCCCCCCCCCCCCTCTTCCCAATACGCTTTGCTGTTACTGTTTCCTTCTCTTAACTCTATTTCTCTACCTTCCCCTCCTGAGTTTCGTCCTGTGAACCTCTGACCTTCTCCCTCACGTCCCCAACTACTCCCTTCTGCATTTCTCTATCACTCTCTCTCTCTCTCCTCCCTCCCATATATCCAATCACATCGCCCAACCCCTTGGAAACTTCCCCGTCAGTACCGGACGCTGCTCCTCTTTCCCATGCTCTTTGGCACCTCCAAAATGTTCCACTAATTTCGTTTGGCCTCTCTCCCACTTTAATATATCCCACGTATTCTCCCATTCGGGGGCGCAGAAGAAACCTTTGGTCTTCTTTCACGAACCTTTGAAAAAAATACCCACACAACTGCGTAGGCACACACAGCCGGCAACACAACCCCATACGCTGTAAGTTCTCTACGGGCGCTTTCTCATAAAACTCTTCCGCCGCGAGCTACGATCCCGACGAACCGATTGTCGAACAGCGCAATTTCGCGGTCTTATTGACTCTCCTATCTCTCTTCCAGTCTCTGCTCTTCTAAGTCTCATTCCGTTCTCTTTTCATCTTCCACATATTTTTTCCCACCTTTTTTTCATTTTTTTATTTCAGATAATTGTTACCATTGCTGGTTCCACGTTTCTCGGTGCAACCTTCCCGTCCTTATTTGTATCCCTGCTCCACGCTTCTCCCGCCGGCTTATCATTATATCCGCATTTTCGTGAGGAATCGTAGTAAAATCGTACAGTGTGTGGTGTAATCTCTTTTGATTTCTCTGAGTCGACGAGGGAGTGACCACGAAAAAAACACACCCCAAATCCTCCCTTCTCGCCCTCCAATCCCCATCCTTGCGTTTTCAAAACATCTCCTTTCCGCTGTTCTTTTTCTCGTCTCCAACCACAACACTCGGGCCTTCCCCATAACCCCGCTGCATTGCCTCATCATCTTACCCAATCGAATCCCCTACATCCCTTGGACACACCCCTTTTCGGAAGTGGACGCGTTTTACTCATAATCCCCCTAACCCTTTACCAAACAGGTGATCCCAAGTCTTAACTTCGTGTTCTTAAAAACGTAAACCTATACTCTCGTATTCTCCAAAATCCGGACCGCACATAAGTTTGGCCCTCACGACTTTCCCATTCCCGTCAAGGAACGGTTGTAATCAAACACTATTGGATACCGAAACCGACCCATATTGTGGAGCGAGGAGATCATTCGAAGGTGTTCTTCTTCGTCCGGTGACAGAGATGGACGCATCTCGTTTTCATTCCCCCATCTGGTGATACCAAGTGTAAGTTCGTGTCCATTTGGTACGCCCCTTCGCGACTCTCCGAAGTGTCGTAAGTTTTCCCCACGCCTTCTCGTCCCAGGAGAAGAGACCCTGACCTTCAAAAAAACCCACCGAATACCGTCGCCGCTGGACCATCGGGTGAAATCCGTAGATCATCCAATATTGGATGATCTGACATCCACCTCCGCGATATATTATCCCTCTTAATCAGGATAGCACATAATCTTCTTCCAATACTTCCCATGTCATCTCAATTGTTGGGATTCTGAGCTTAAAAAAGACCCACCGAATACCTCTGCCGGTCGCCGCTGGACCATCGGGTGAAACCCAAATGTCATCCAATAGTGGTTGATCCAATAATTCCACCACCCCCACCCTAAATCATTCTAAGTCACGAGTGTATATAATTTTCCTCCATTTTTTCCCCTCTCATCTCCATCGTGGATATCCTGAACTTCAGAATCCCCCGGAATACAGCGTTCGTGCCATTGGTGAAAGTCCTAAGAACATCCACTCTTCAATAGCGTCTCGCCCGAACAACTTCAATACCCGCCCCCCAGTGACAAGGCACCCCCATTTGGGGAGGCTTCCCTCAGCACACAGTTGCGTCGTGTGTTCCTCGTCTGTTTCCGGGCCTTGGGCCGCCGCCCCCCGCGGCACCACGGGCCCCCGGAGGCGCGCCGTCGTTAAATGGAGGCGGGAGCGAGGAGGGGCCGATCCGAGATGGGTTTGGACAGGCTGGCGGTGGAGGACGCGGAGGATGAGGAGAGGCGGGGCCGGGAGAAGAGCCGAAAGGGCTCCGGGGGGCGCAGGGGGTGCCTGAGCTGCTCCCCGGTGGCCCCCAGGACGGCCCGTAGGGGCGCGGCGGTCGCCAAGTGCATCCTGACCCTCGACGGGTACTCCTACGTCATAGGTGAGAGGCCGAGGGAGGCAACTCTTTTGATTTTTTTTACTTCTTCTCACTTCCGTGTTTTTTTAGATCGACGCTTATCGATTACCTACTCGTGCATGATTTCTTCGTTTCCTGGTTAATCTTTAGGGTGGAAATCTCGAGAGTTTTTCCGCCACTTAATTCCTCAAACTTAGATACGTAGGCTTATATTAAAACCTTAATGATGAGCTATTTTTGGTTCAGAAACTTGGTTGCTAAGAAAGGATGTCTATTTTGTATTTTCATAAGGCACGTGTATTTTTGTGATCGATTTTTATTTCTCCTGCATGATTTCGTACTTTCCCAGCGAGCCTTTTGGGTGAAAATCCCGAGAGATATTGTTCTACTTTGTACTGTTCCTCACTCTTGAATACATAAAACGATCGGTAAAAACTAATGTGGAGTCATTATGTGGTTCAGAAACTTGGACGTCTTGGTGGACGAAAGGGTATATATTGTATATTTTCACCCAACACTTTTGTTTTCCTGAATGATGCTTTCGTTGCGATCTGCTTCGAGCGCTAGGTAAAAATATCCTAATAGGGAGCGTGACTTTGTTTGATGGAGATACTTGGTCGCTGCTGAGTCCTTTTTTTTTACCTCTTCCGAAATGTTTGTTTTGGTGATGGATATGCATCGCTGTATGTTGAAAGTACTTTCTTAAAACCTTCTTATTGGGAAATTGTAAGGAATACAAGCATAGTCTCTTCGAATGGACGCCACCCTATTTTTACGTATGCCGTCAATTCTGTTTTCGCGATCAATATTTGTAAGGCTGACTGTTGATAATGCTGAGATAAAGCATTTATTTGGAAGAAAGAGTTGTATGGCTTGGAAATTTGGTCGCTGCGGAAGGAAACCACATTATTTCACATTTACGACGCATCTCTTCTACTAATTGATGTTTACTGTGGTCTATATAATTAAGGCAGAAGTGAAAGAGGCAGCAAAACTGGTTGGTGGATTTACCAGTGACAATAACGTTTTTTATTTAGAGCACATTTGCTAGCGTAAGCCCTTTAATACATATAATCGTGAATAACTTAAAAAAACATATGTGCCCAGATGGGTTGAAACCCTCTGGAACCCGTGACCTCAGCATTAGCGGATTGTGGCTTAACTCTGTTGTCACTGAAGCCGTTTTGATAGGTATCGATAAAGAGAAAAGAATATTGCGGCCCGTGGCTTAAGCCCGTTAGAGGTAGGAGGAGAATAGGGTAGCAATTAATGAATACTTACGATCTCTAGGCAGCGATTGATATGGCGTCTAATGTTGCCACATGTATGCCATAAACAATGACCTGTTCCTCGAGCCAAAGTCGGAGAGGTGCAAATGTGGCTAGAGTGGGTTCTATTAAACTATCGATACCTAACGACCGTCATTTTCCGACGCACAACTGTTTGGACGCATTCAAGGGAGGGAAGAGATACGACAACGTGAAGAGGGAATTTCAGGTAGCTTGATAGATATGTCACAGCTCATAAAATTTAGCGAATACGGCATCATAAAAAATAAAACATCCTCACCTTTCTAATGATATGAAAGTGTCAGGCCCTTATCGCAATACTTTACGTAATATTTTTGGCAAAAAAAGTAATTCATTTTCCTTTGGATGACTTTGCGTTCCAGAGAGGCATTAGTAAAAAATAAGAGAGGAAGTTCTGTCGCACGGATCGCGTGATAAGTGTAACGGTTTTTATTTCGTGTATTTTCTAATTAAGTTTTTAAAACGTAATTAGTCACACACCGCAATAATTTGTATAAAATTGCCAAAAAAAGCTTCAAATTGTTAAGGCATTTTCAGCGTGTCGCGTGAAACTTACAATTCAATTAAAGCCCCAAATATGTGTATTTAGTTGGTAGCTTAGGAGAAAGGTAGTTCATATAAAAGTTTTGGGTCGTTAATAATGCTGTGTTAACTTCATGTTTTTTCCAACGGCAATAAGTTTTACATTTAATTAGAAAATGGTGTCTATCATTGCTAAAGAAAAATATCTGTCCTACTATATTGGAAAATATATAAGATATTTTGAAGAAAAAGTAAGAAAATAGCCCCGCGGTTGGGGAAATAATCGGCGGAACTCTCCAAGGACCATTCATTTGGTTGAACACAAGTGATGATGCAAAGAATGGCATTCTGACTGCGAGGAGGAAACCAGTTTGATTTAGAGTACCCATGGATAGATTCAATCATCGTTGGCCTATCAGTGAATTGTCCCTAAAGTATTGATTCAGCTCCCTGCTCCGTTCTATCACCGGAGCATGGAGAAAATCGAATCGAAACTTTGTTTCGGATTACGTGGGTGCTTGTGCAAATCTAAATATGCCGTGAAGCTGTTGTCATTTCCTGATTCTCCGTCCTATATCTCATATTCCCTGGATAGTTCTTTGTAGCATTGAACCCCCAGCGCCATGTATCCTTAATCGTGGAATCCAGCTCCCTTCAACAATGGTACAGAAGTAACTTCAACAGCGAAACAAACTCTTACCAAGCTGCTATTTCAACCAATCCTTAATCATTTAGGAAGATTTAACTAGATCACTATGATCGGTGTAATTTACGGTAGAGATACCCAGCGCTGCTGAAGTCTATAGTGAAAGCTGACAAGTGTCGAACATCGCGATATTTTGAAAAATATTGCCCATAGTTTAAAAGATCGCTTTGTTGCGAAGGCTTAGATAAAACGATAAAAAATGCTTTCAAATGTCGCTAGCCATCCTTTTCGTTTGTGAAGATAAACCTAGATCACGGTGATTGGTGTAGTATATGGTAGAGATCTTCAGCGCTGCTGAAGTCTATTGCGAAAGCTTACAAGCCTCAAAAATCGCAATATATTTAAAAAAAATTTCCGTGGTTTAAAAGACCGCATTGTTGCGAGGGATTATGTAAAATGATAAAAATGCTGCCGATTAATATTCTCTCTTTCGGTAACATTAAGTACATTTTTTATAAAGAGCGAACTTTCGCCAATCCTTCTGCCGGCTTCTTCACGCAATAATGATGAAGCCACCAGAAGGGTCGGCGAAAGCTCTCGCTTGATAAAAAATATACTCAATGTTACCGAAAGCAGGAATTTCAATCATGCCACAAACAGAAAAGCTAGTATCAAAAATGTTATAAAATATCGCTGGCTAACTTCTTCAGCCGTTGGTGAAGAAAGATCTGGCAGTTGATCAATTTCTGGATACCTTTTACTGCACGTCGTGCCGCAACACTGATTGTAAATGGCGTCTATGTATATTTTCTGTATAGCGTAGGTATGGTAGGGTGAGCTTCTAATAAAATTCGAATATATGTAGTGAAAGTCCACGTAGAGCTCAATCGAAGCGTTGTAACCATTGAGGTTTCTTCAATTGATTTAGTTTCCTGCCACAATTATTATCCCCCTAAAAAATTAATTTTCGAGTTTTCATTAGCGTTAGGGACTCTTGCATGAAAACATTTGAAATCCTCGCATGAAGTTTTTTCTACCATAAAAATGATACTTCATCTCTTTCCTTATCCCTCTCAAATATTGCTGCCCTAGTTTTATCCCTCCCCTCCCCCAAGGACAATGTATGCTTTAAAAAAGTTAAAATGTGTTGCAGTGAACACAGAATAGTGACTGTGGTAAGAACTCTTAGTGGTTAAGTGCAAAAGTTATAATGAAATATCTATCATGTGTTCCAAGCACATCTATGTATTCTCCAAATCTTAAGTTACCACAGCTTATAATCCAATGGATGCTTCTCTTCGGCAAAGGCATCGCATTGACCTTAAGCATCGGATTAGTATGCCACAGTTTTCTATGGACCATTTCCTTTTCAGAAAATCTCCCCTCGTCGTTCCTTTACCCGTAATGGGTAAAGTTTAGGAGTGCCATGATGCTGTTTGGTCGACCTACAGTAATGTCGTGTTTTGGGGAGCAGTTTTAGGGCAAAGCTATCTCAAGATCTTATACTACGTGAGCATCTGAACGTGTTAATATGCAAACATCGCCCGCCAAGTTTTTAAACGAAAAATACCCAATCCCTCCTAGTTTCTATAGTAGATGTATGGAATAATGGTATTGAATATTAATATAATTGAATAAACAATGTCTGTGGAAGCGTTAGCGTGGAAAAAATATTCGAAAACGAATAATTGTGAGGGCTATTTATTTTATGGAATTGGGAAAAAATTTAACTCGTACTTGAGTTTTTATAACGGAATGCTATTGGGAATCAAAGGTGAGCTTATCCCAAACTTTGCCAGCAACTTCAAGTTTTCCCATTTAAAAGGGTCTATAAACCTCAATCGAACGAGGTTGTATGAATACGAGTGGATATGAGGTTCTTAAACTTGTTTCATTTTGTTTTCGCCTCATATGCGCATTCCTCATAACCATTAGCGGTTGGATGTGACTTAGTGGTTATAATATTAGATAAGATAAAGTTTATGAGTGTGTGTTCTTATATTTTAAAATTACTTTGTCCCAATTTTGGTTATTTGCTTTTAAATTGTAAATGTCTATTTAGTGATAACAGCTCCAATAATGTGGTGGTCAAACTAAAAAAAACGTAGTTTTCTAGAATATATTTGTCGGCTTGATTGGAGATCCCGATGTTGATTTCTTGTTTAATCTATATTTAAAACACTGTTAAAGTTAACGAAGCATACAAATCCCGTTTAAGCTAGTAAATAAATGTAAACTCTCTAAGGAAACCTTAGTTTTTTAATTTTCCTGTTTTATAATTGATTGTAGAATACTTCGCTTGGTGGAATTGTTCCATGATGGAAACGAAACCAATATTAATGTTACACGCTTTATGTTGACGTACCGACCAGTTTTAAGTTGAAACTGAAGTTAATTTGCTAAAAATGTCAACATATAAATGTCATTTACAAGGTATATTGTTACACGGCGTCCCTTGAAAACATTTTTTTGTTGAAACCGATCGGCACCACAAAATAAAGTGTGGTACATTACTATTTGCTTCGTTCCTATCATTTGCTGTTTTATCTTCTGTCATTTCCTGTCGAATCATTTTCTGTTTCTTAAATCGAGCTCGAAGGATCGTTACTCGGCACTTCCCGTCTGCACGTACACTTTAAGGAAGTGGTTTTTTAGCATGGTCGAACACATCGCCGATATAGATAAGGATTTCCCGACGATGACGATGCTAATAAATTCCCCTCCCTTGAGGTCCCGATACCCGAACCTTTAAAGTTATTACCTCCTTTCGAAGGAAGGAGACAAGCCTCATTTTGATAGCATTATTCTTTTTGCGGAAAATATCCCGGGCCACCTTGAATAAGCATGTATCTATTGGCCTTTCGTGGCCAATATCGTGATAGGTTGGGACCGGCGTAAGACCATGAGGGATAAAGCCTATATACGTCCAGGAAAAAAGATCAGAGATATTAGATGAATATTTCTTCCCCGGAATCCTTGCCTTTTTTTACCTTCCCTTCCCTCCTTCCACTTCACCGACCAATCCCACCCCATTAATGTTCTACTCCACGTCGTGCGTGGTTCTCCTCTTCGCCAACCTACCCACCCCAGGTCTGCGGCTGTGTCCCAGTGCTGTTCCTCCTTTCGCTGCCGTGCATTTCCACTCATAATGCCCGACGTCCGCGCGTGATTAATCGCTATATCTTTCGTTTAATAGTTCAATTACTTTGCCTCCTGCGTGCGCACGTAACTCACGTGTACCAGTGTCCCTCGCGAGTTCTTCCAGGAGGCTTGATGATCTTCATCGTCGACACCCAGTGACGTAGCCAAGAGTGGGTGGGGGGGGGAGGGTGGAGGTCCATGGGGTCCCGATCCTCCCCCCGTAACCCTCCCCCAAAATGTTGAATTTATAGCTATTTATTCTAAACAACTTACCCTATTAATATTTTGGTGATTTTCAAGCAAAAAAAGCCGTGGATATTGTACTCCTTCAGAAATTTGCGCCACAAAATCTTTAAAAATCGGCTGGTACACTGCTCCGAAATTGCACTGTTGATTGCCTAAACACACAATTTTACTCCTGTTTTTCAAACAATTTCCCGCATGCAAAACTGGGGGTATTGGATTCTTTTATAAACTTTCACAGCAAAGTCTTTAATAATCGGTTGTTACACCGCATCCGAAATTGCACTCAAAATTTCTTAAACACGCACTTTTACTCCCCAATTTTGAAAAAAATTCCGTATTTAAATCCGTAGGCATTGTATTCTTTCAGAAATTTGCACAACAAATATCTTTAAAAATCGGCTGTTACACTGCATCCGCAAATGCACCTTTAGTTGCCTAAAGACACTTTTTCCCTCCTGATTTTCAAATACCCCCCTCTACGCTTATACTCAACTTCTTAGCCAAGATTTTAAAAGAGAGAAGACGGAACCATACGGTGCGATAGCCCAGTGAAATATTAACGCCATTAAAATCCCCAATCAGCCATATTGAATTTATCAGCTGTCCAGTTATCTCGTTGAAAACAAAATACGAATTTAGAGGTTAAGGGATAAGAATTGATGAGAACAGATGGAAGCCTACAGTACGATATCACTCGGGGAACATTGTCGACATGAAAGTGCGCAGTCGGCCATATTTTGAGATCAGTCCTATCCTGCCTCCCCCTAATCTCATCCCGAAGTTTCCTCTCCTCACCAACTAGGTCAAGCCTTTCCTCATTTGTCTTCATTTCCGTTCACCGAACCTTCTCCATCCTCCTTCCACACTTAAATCTCGAAATGCTACAACCTATTATCTTCCTCCATTCTCAGAGTCCACGTTTCTGCCCTCTATACAACGCCTAACTCCATATCATGTACCTCGCCAGCCTCTTCTTTATACCCTTACCAAAGGTCCCCATCATCAGCTCCCTATCGTTATTAAACGCTTCCTTCGATAGTGCTATTTTCCTCCTACAATATCTTTGCTACTATGCCCATTTTCCTCAAACGTACTGTCCCAAGTAATTAAATTGCTCTATGTTCTCCAGTTTGCAGCATGCTAATAAAAAAATAAGATGGTAATGCGCCTACATTTTATTTTTATCCAATTCTCTCTTCTTTTCACGAGTTTTTCCCTTCCCCGCTTGCCCAACATGCTTTCCTCTATCACGGCCTTGAGCAACCCATCACCCCTAATTACCTCTTCCAGCCACCTGCCCTGCCTCCCCCTTGTCTCATAAAGAAGTTTCCTTTCCTCATCAACCATGTCAAGTACTTCCTCATTTGTATTTCTTTCCGTCCACCGCACCTTCTCCACCCTCCTCCACACCCACATCCCTAACGCCTGTAGCCTTTTTTCGTCCTCCTTTCTCAGAGTTCACGTTTCTGCCCCATACAGCGCCATGTTCCACATCATGCTCTTCACCAGCCTCGTCTTTAAATCCTTACTTAAGGTCCCCGTCATTAGCTCCCTCCTATTACTATACGCTCCCTTCGCTAATTACATTCTCTTTCTAATGCCTATCCTACCACGCCCAATTTTTTCTAGCGTACTACCCAAGTATCGTATTTCTCCGAATATAAGCCGCACTCGAACGTAAGCCGCACCCCGTTCTTTGGGGTCTCAAACAGGAAAAACGTTAATACGCGAATTTAAGCCGCACCCTTTTTAGTGCATCCCGTACTACCTACAGTATTAGGCATTAGAATTTTATATCTGTTTTTACATTACCTATGTAACTGTGACACAATGTTACCTCTATTATCCTTTAATATATGAATAAATTGTTTACCACTTTGACCTTTTTCAGCGTTATTTCTTACTTTCCCCGTGGCTTAGGCGAGTTTAGCTGGCGTCCGCGTGAATCATAATGGCTGGTTTGTTCAAATCGGCCATTTCTACGATTATTTATGAAAGTTCTCCAATTTAAGCTGCACCTCGAATATAAGCCGCACCCCGATTTCGAGGCCCCAAAATCGGGAAAAAAGTGCGGCTTATATTCGGAGAAATACGGTAATTAAATTGCTTTACTTGCTCTTGTTGTGCCCTCCTACTTCTATAACCATCCTCGCTTTCTTAGTCCTGGAGAATCTCATTACTTTTATTTTCTCATGATCAGCTAGTATGATGTAGCATACAAAACCAGAACTCTCAGTTACTATCTATGTACATAACTGAAAAAATACGTCATCTTGCGGTTAGCGTTAAGCAGACAACATAAAAGCTATACACATCTAGGAAAAAGGATCAGAGATATTAGATGAATGATATTTCTTCCCCTGTATACTGGCCTTTTTTACCTTCCCTTATTTACCTTTCTATTGTGCTGCAGTTTGGAAATAGATGAACTTTAAGTGGTTTATCTACCATATCACTTGCGGCAGTGACATCGAACACAAGTTTGGTATATAACTTGATGTGTAATGCTCTATAACGACGCTTTAAGAAATTCTATCAGTCATAGTGATAAATTTTTATATGCTTTTTAAGTTGTTAAGTCCTTATTGCCCTATAGTTTGAGCGATATTTTTATTTGGTCGCAACAGAGGTGAAAATCGAATTGTAATTTAAGGGTTTAGGTATAATAAAAAGTATAAATCGAATGTAGCACTTTTATTGAAGTATTTGTTTGTAACTGAATCTATCAGTAATGAACGAAGAATAGTTATATATTCAAGGATTTTACTTGCGCTTTATTATTCACGTCAACGGCCTCACAACGAAGTATTGGTTATTAACGTGATGTTGGGTGTAGTAACTTTTTGGAATGTTGACATTATTAATGACTCAATTCCACACGATGTTTTAATTCACTGACTGGTTTGGATATTTCAAGAACCATCATCAGATTTAAAATTTCTTATAAATAATGAGTACTTTAACTTGGATGGCGATGTCTTCATCGAAACCGATCAGTGAATCTTTCATGGATTTTGTGGAATATTACCAATTGTTAAATATTTATGATTCACAACCGAAGGTTTTTTGTGTGTTATAAAAAGTATTACGGTGAGTAGTAAATTCATTTTTTGTAATTACCGAGAAAACATCCAAACTGCTCACATTCTTACATTTGAGACGTAATATGTACGTCAGGGCTTCCGTATTTTTTAAAAACGTTTTCTACTTTTTAGGAAACACATAAAAACTGAGGATTTGATGTTGCTAATGGTCAGCACAAATCAGCAACATCAAATCCTCAGTTCGAGAAGCGTACCTGGTGTTAACAAAAGCGGATAAAGGAAACACATAAAAAAATAGAAAAATAAGTGTCTGATACTCTGACATTAGAAATATATAAGCTCTTTTTATTTTAACTGATGAGACCATGAGCGTTGAATTTTATGTGTATTTTTATTTCGCTCAAAGTACCTCATGTAAGAACAGCCATTTTTCGTCTCCACTATCTAACTATTGCAGCCAGCCCATCCTGGTTCTTAAAAGTGTAGGAGGCATCATCATTCCTTGTCCTACCTCCATATGGCTAAAGATTGTCATACTTCCATCTGGTGCGGTGTAAAATACGCTGCAGCACAATGATTTTTTTCCACCGAGAATAGAAATTTCAGCCGTCTTCTCTCCACAAAATGCTACTGTTGGTATTGAAACACCTGCCCAAGGGAAACAGTTTCCGATGTTGTTTAAAAAATATTTATTTTAGTGACGATGGGGAAATTTTATGAAATCATTTTCAACTTAGTTGTTGATATTTTAAACCAAGAATTTCTCTAAAAGTACTTGAATAACACACGAATTGTTTTAAGAATGTGACCAAAGATACTTGATATTACCATAATTGTAATTGAGTCACAGGAAACATGTGTGAACTCAGCTGTTATGTTATGTCAATAAATAATAAAACCCACAGTTTCAGGCTCTACTTTGTAGAATCTTTTCATATCCATTTTAGTACAACACTTTTGAAATGCTTATGTCAATAAAGGTTGGGAGTACACGTGCAGCAAGAGTTGTAATAGAAAAAGCGAAAATGTTAAACTGCTGGAACTATTTTTAATATACGAAGTAAGATAATTCACGAAAGGTGTACTCTTTAGATGAGGTAAAGTGTTATTACTATTAAAATTTTAATGGTGTATGTTGTTCCTTTTATTGGTATAAATTTTAGTTCAAAACAAGGCTCTGATATCACCAGTTTCTGCCCATGACTTTACAGCTCTAAAATGCTCACAATTGATTTTATGAACTTATTTTTATATTGTTACGATAACATCCGTCCTTATTATTGTGTTTAACATGAAGCTAATTATGTTTAAGAGTGCCTGTCGCGAAAGTGCGCTTCTACTAGCTGTATTCGTACACCAATAAGTAATTTTCATCATCTTAGAGAAAAGACTAAAGAGAAAAAATTGTGTTTACTTTGGCATATCAAAATTTCTCCATTTTAAACGTGAATCTCGGTTTCCGTACCGCGAGTTCTTACATTCTTGTTCGGCAGAAACTATTGCTCCTCCATCGTAATTCAAAGCAAACTTTTCATCTTCAGTGCCTTCCCTCTTACTTTGACGAAAATCCTTTGACTCCAAAGAAGGGTATGTAAGCTAGAGTAAATAATGTGTTTCCTTAAATCGATATATCATCTTTTTTATTTCAGTATTCAAAGCGACGCAGCTTACTTGTTTGTGCCTTTTGCTTAAAATATGAGCATTGAATGATTCGTCGCATTCGGTTCTGTCACAAACAGAGCGAATCAAACTTCAGACATTCTTGAAACCATAATTTAATGTTGTGATTGCTGTAGCGAAATGCCTTTCATACATAATGTTATAGTGAAACGTGATTCTTAAGGGATTAATCTTAGTAGCCTTATGAATTCGTCTTGGGTTATTTTTTTGAAGTTGTACACACGTTGTTGTGTAAAAAGTTGATGCGGACTTAAAATATGATCTTTTTTATTTTTTTTCTAACCTAATTTGATTGCATATTGCCGCTATTGACTCTTGGAAGCGATATTATAACTAAAGAAAAGTCAATTGCTTAGCTTGGAATTCTGACCTTGGAATTTGGAGGAAACAATTAGGCAGCGGTTGGTTGACCTTCTAGGTTATCTCCGATTATCTGTCCTAGATCTTTCCTAGAGTTCCAGTTTTTCTCACTGTTTGACTCCCGACCAACTGAAAGAGGTTGAGGTGGGGTAAATATTGATGAGACTGCCACTATCATCCAGCTCCTCGCACACTCAAAAACTTACTTCTCACATGTGGTATCACTTCGTGGTATCTAATCTTCAAATTTCACCGCTCTCAGCGAATGCCGTCAAAGAAATCGATTTCGAACCGATTGGGTTGCATCCTCATGAACCGTATGATAAACTCGAAGATGATTCTACTCGACAACGAGAGATCTGAGCGTCGTTAATTTCTTTGAGGGCCTTCATTAATTGAGGACTTAATAGTTAAGCTCAATGCAATTTGTTCGGGATATTGAGATGCAAATTGTTTATTGGGTATTGTTCTCAAGATTTAATCTTAAAAATGATTTTTTTATTCAAGCGTTCATTACAGATTGGAGTTGCTCTCGTATTTTAAACTATGTGGTTTCAATCTATTGGTGAAATTAGTTTCTTTACGAAAGTTAGTACATTTTGGTCAAATATCCCTTTAGTCGACGATCATTTCACTCTTTTTATGAAAATGAATGAAGTGGTGTACAAATATAGACTCGTGGGGGTCGGAATTTTTTTGAGGCCAGGCTTCTCGTTCCGAATGCCTTAGATCCCCGTCTTGCTTGCCTTTCCTTTGATAATCTTCTGTTTTGGAAATCTTAGTGGCAGAAAGGATAAAAACATAGGGTAACAATGGGGAAATACTCAAATTTAATCTCATTAATCAGTACTGACAAAATATTTTAGTGGCATATTACGTGGGTATGCACTGAATGGTAAAGAATATCTTAGACCGGCAACAACCCATTTTAAAGATTTCTGTGCATGAACGAAGATAATGATAGGGTGAAACCAAGATACTACCTTGAGAAACGATCATAGCACTCGTTTTAAAAGACCGAAAATCCATTCTGAATATTACGTTTCTTTCTTTACTCCGCATATTTTGAGTGGAATGTACTTTCGTATTCTGTGGGTATTCGGAATATTTTTAGATTTTTTTCGATTTCCTGAGTGCATATTTTCATTCCAAGAATCGAAATGCACTTGAAATACTGCTTTTATTTTAATCTATACGAAAAGCTTTTTGTGCTGTGCATTTCATCTCCCATCTTAATCCATCTAATCTCTTTATCCTTAAACGTGTGATTTCTTTTGTAACGAAGATCTCTCATTTTCATTACTGCATCCTATAAGGGTACATTTTTTCTCCCTTGTAGTGCTGGATTACTCTTGCAATATTATAATACAAATAATATGTATCAGCTACTTTACGTAGAGCATAATTTCTTATGCAACGCGCTACCATTGCAGAGGCAGAAGTGGACCGAATTGGACGGCATTTTTGGTGATGAAATACTTAAGCAGTTTTAATAATGAGAAAAGTAAGACTATCAACTATCTAGAGAGTTAAAAATTACAATTAATTATAAATTACAAATAAATATTCAGGAATGTTTCTAGGTAACCTATAACATATCATCTAAGAAACGGAATATGTTTCCTTAACACCATGAATGATTTTGATGTATAAAAGCAGGAAAATGTATTTTTAATTATCAAATGAAAGATATAAAATAAACATTTCTTATAAATAATTTTCAAATAATGTCTAAATAGGTTTGTGATCTGTGATTTGTGGTCCCCAATGGAAGATTGGCAATTGATATACCGCGAGGGTGGCTTAAGCTGTTGCTACGTCACTTTTTTAAGGTCTCTCTATCTGTTTTCTGAAGTAAATGGGATTTAAATATAGTATATTCTGGCTAAATGGAGCTGAATTTATGACTAAATGTATAATTACCTCATTGTTTTTCTGCATGCGGGAACGGTTGCAAAGAGGTAGTTTTGTATGAATATTCCGTTGGGTATTGTGATAACTTGAATCCGTTGAATATTAACAGGCACTGACACTCATGCTAAAGTTTTCAGAAATTCCTTGGCTGTAGGCAAAACTCTTTGATCAGCCAAATAATTACAGCGGGGAGTGGTCGAAAGAATTTCCGAAAGTAAAAAAATTCTCAAAGTTGATTCTCGTTATTAAATTCCCAGGAACAAAAGAAATTCCGGCAAGAGCTCCCTAAAAAGCTTCAATCTTTTGCGATTCCCTTCGGAGTCAGTTTCAGTCGCAGCAATATTCCTAGAACAGATACGCATCGAATAACAGCATTTTTTCGTAGGATTAGAATGCAGCAATATTATTCACATATTCAACGGCTGAAATGCTCAATATCCGAGTGAATACCATCAAGTCTCTTTGGCCAAACTCTCATTATGATCCCTGAAGCACGTACCTAATCGTCTCGTAAACTTACTTAAAAAGAAAAGTATTTTAAATACGAGGATTATTTTTTTGAAGTATTAACATGAGGATTAAAAGAAGAAATAGAAAAATGAGTTTTTTTTTCTTTTTCGAAGTTTTTTAAGAAATATTCTTACATTTTTAAGTGCCATAAGACTACTCAAAACATGAATTATTTTACCCCGATCATTCCACGTCTACAACTTCATATGATAGCCGCCCAAACTGTATTGTTTCTCTTTTCTAACGTCATTTCAAATTACAATTCAATAAAATTATCATTAAAATAATTTCTCCGTCATCGGAATACAGAGTTTTCTCTTCCAGGGTATTAGTAATAAGGTTCCACAGGATGCGCTTTGAGTGTGGTATGACCATTTTATGTTGCCTCCGTTTCATTTTAACTTTCGATGCATTATTCATTTAATTTGTTCGAGATGAGTTCATTACGTCAGCCCAAGAAAAGGTAAACACTTAATGACATCATAACGTGACACTGCTTAAAGAGTTGTTTTTTTCCCGATGATGACAGTCTCCTTTTCTCGATAGTACATCTCAGCGCCGCGATACGCTAAATAGTTTAGAGATGTAAATTGCGTATTTTTTTCTATCCCTGCAAAAGTAGCCGCATGAAATATGGCGCAAGAGCCCTGAAATATTTGTACTTAATTTGAAGCTTTTTTATTACTTTTTTATACCGAGGCTGATTGAACGTAATGAGAGAAAGATGTGTGTCTCTCAAGAGTTTCAAGGCATAGTTTTACATTTGTTTATCCAGTCAGATGAAAATTTAACCTACTCATATTTTTACCCATCAGCAAATAGTGTGATGGCGATTTTAATGTGGTAGCTCTAGAGGGATAGTTGGGGTTCCAATCGGCTCCAAGTCCCCAAATCACTGCTCGCTATTTTGCCTTAGGATAAATGAAGTAATGAAATCTTGATATTTTGAGCGTAGGTACATGATACTTATTTTAAATAAAATATGGGGTCTCTTGGTACTGGAAAAAAATCTCGCTCAAACTCACTTTAGGCAAATTATGCTCGAAGTTTATGGCGGTCTTCCCCACGCCCCCACCCCCCCACCCATTGCAAAACTGTTTTTACTCCTATTTATTTTTTTAGTTTTACTGCTTTAAGAATAAATAATTTCACTAATATAGCTTATTACTATGCATATTTAAGCGACAAAACGGGCAATTTCCACTAAGTAAAAAAATAAGATGAAAAAAGAGAAGTCAGATTCTCTTCTGTTTGAATATAACTACTGTATTATTTCTTACTTTTATCTCTGCCATTGAGAATCATCAGGCATTTCTGATGGCTATCAACAATACTGTTTCGTGGACTACACAAAGTTTTATTTTACTTAGTTACGGAGTAACTCCAAGTAATGCCTGAGAGCATTAAGTTAACTTTTAAGGAGTCACCCCAATGATCCGTAGTGATCACATCAATGTGTGCAACTCTCACTGAAAAACATCATTCGCCTGGACTGGGATCCGAGCCCATACCCCTCGCTATCGCGCCGAGTGCTCAAGCCAGTCACAGAATTAATTGGCATGGACACTTGGCGCGACATCGGTGGCTCTGTGTTCCAAACCCAGTCCGGACGAAAGATTTTTTCACTATGAATTTCACGTATTTGCACATAGTGTCCTGTTTTGAGTTAACTTCCTCTGTTGTCTGATGTACTAAGGAAAGGGAATAAGTAACTGATAAAACTAAATTATGCTTTGCATAATTGATGCATTATTTTGCAAACTTATAAGGGTATTATTACACCCTCAGGAAACAGAGCTATCTTTCGTAACTCACAAATGTTTTTCAATCCACATCAACATTGGTTGTTCAATTCTGAGATAGGTTGACTCCGGCCCTCCATCCTTTCGTATCTAATTCTAGTTCCCTTACTCCCTGCTAGTTTTTCTTATGTACTCTTCTCTTTATTTTTTCTTTGAAATTACGCCTTGGCCTTCCTCTTGGGATTTTCCCTCTATTTTTTCTTCCATTTTATTCTTTACAAAACCCATTGTGCCTCAGGGTACGCCAAATCTAGCTAGTTCTTCTTTTTTGTACAGGGTTCTATATGGTCTTTCCTATTCTACCCTTCTATATACTTCATTTCTTATCTTATCCTTCCATTTGATCATCCGAATCCTCCACCAAAGCCAGGTTTCCAATGCTTCTAATCGTTTCTGGTCTGCTTTTCCATTGGTCCAGGTTTCCGCAGTCCACAGTTCCACAATACCATACAGCAGTCTTAATCCACAGTAGTAAAAATACTTCGCGATCCGGGCTTCATTGATTTAGCATAATTATCGGGATATTTAAAGACGTTTAGCAACATTATTGTAAGTAATTCAGTTAATGGAGGAGGAGGGAAAGGAGATGAGGGAAGAGGTGTGGATGAGAAATTGCGGGAGATATGGTTACATTACATCAGCCAAGAGGATGGGGTAATCGGGCGGGAAGAGACCCTCACTGAGGAGATTAACTCCTGGGTGACGTCTTCTTTTTTTACATTTCGAGGATTGAACGCACGTCGGTCCTTAGTAAAGCGCTACAGTTTTACTTATCAACCACTCCGGTGGTTACTGGTTAAAAGATGCTTCGCAAAGTTTTCTCTTCTCTTTGTGACTATGTTTAAATTCACTCAAGTGTTCCTTTGTCCTGTTGTAATAATATCAAATGATTCGTTCAAAAGTCAACTTATACGTTTATCTATAAAAATAGAAATATATTTCATTTATTTTGAGGAGGATTTATTTGATCTTCTCCCAATTCTGCAATATTTAATCTTCATGTAGGTCCAGGTTAGCTTCTTTTTGGATGTTTACCAATAAATGTCTCAGGAGTAAATTATGATGTCATTTAAACCAAGTACCCATTTGCTACGACAGAATGTCGACCTTCAGATTTCTGTGAGAGGTGATGAGGATTCGGTTTGAACATTGTGATAAATATCTTTATAAGTTGTAAGTCGATATCCCAGAAACGTAATCGGAAATCGAGTGAGAATTGAGGTACTAAAAATTGTCAAGCCTTGCATCCTTGATGCAAATGCGACATACTATACAATATCCTGCATTTTTAGCGGTATTTTGTTGTTTTAGTTTGTCATACGTAATTTAAGTAACATTCATGAATAAATCTATGGGTTGGTCACGGAGTGCTAGAATCGTTCCTATTAAAGTAAAATAAATAAAACTTGGCACTATTCCTCTTCTTAATTATCGGTGACAGCGCTTTTCAGCACTTTGTGCCTTCATAGAATGTTGCGATGACACTAAGAAACGCGGTGAAAGGCATTGTCACCCAGTGATGACTACTCAGAAAGTTAATGATTTATTTTTTAGTGGTATTTAGAATATAGGTTAAGCTGAATTGATGAGAGAGATCTTGCGAGGATGTGCTGAGACACTCGGAGGGATGATGGGAGAATAAAATTTAATCGTAAAAGCTAATGTTGTGTACTTATAGTACCAAATAAAACGAAAGAAACTGATATGAATTGTTTTAATTCAAGAGGCAACATGCAAGACTTAGCCGCGGTTTTTTTGTTTTATCCCTAGTTAATATCGGCCGCCAGATGTCTTCGTCTTTTCGTTAACTTGACGTGTACTCTTGAGTTTCGGTTTTGCATATTGGATCAGACACTTGGTTGCTTAACGTGTGAAGTTATCGTGGGAGAACATTTTATGTTTTAAGCTGTTTATATTGTACCAGTTTTCCTACCAATAAAATACTTCACCAGATATTATAAAATTGGAGGAGAATTGCGGGAGTGAAAGAAGCGTCCAGCAACAGGAGGGAGCTGATGACGGGGACGTTGGGTAAGGGTGGTTTAAAAAAAGAGGCTGGTGAAGAGTTTGGTATAGAGTGTTTAGTTGTGTAGGCCGAAACGTAGACTCTGAGAAAAGAAGGCGAGAATAGGCTGCAGGCTCTCGAGATTTGGGTATTGAGGAGGATGGAAAAGTTGCTGGGGACAGAAAAGATACGTGTAAATACTTATAATGGTTGGTGAGGAAAGGAAACTTCTGGATGAGACTAGGAGGGGGAAAAATTGGTATTTGGAGGGGGTAAACAGGGACAAAGGGTTGCTTAAGGCCGTGATAAAGGGAAGGATGTCGGGTAAGCGGGGAAGGGGAAGACAGAGTTCTATGGACGGAATGAAAAAGCGTAGGACGTACGCTGAGATGAAGAAAGAAACTTAATAGTTAAATAGGGGTCTCCATCTGTAAATCCAGAAGATTTTTACTGCATTCCGTGTAAGCCTACCCTAACCGGTAGATTACTTAATAATAAATGATACTTTTAAAGCCGGACCTTAGTCTTTCACTGAATTAACATATATTTTTGACGCGAGAAAGACGGCCTTCTTTTGTTGAAAAAGGTAGAGGACGCTCTAAGGGTAAAAGGAGATTAGCAATGATCTATCATAAACTACCCTGACTGTCGGAAAAAAGGGAAAATTTAAAAATATTAAGTTTTAAATCTCGAACATTGAATGGGGAAAAATGGAGGACATCTTCTTCCACCGAATGAGTGTATTGAGAAAGCTGCTATTAATAGCTATGGGCAGCACGGCCTTCTTGAGGCAGAAGCCGTATATTGCTGGTTACCATCATTATCATCATTGTGATTTCCCTATGGATCGCATGTAGAGGAGTGTTGTAAATGCATCAGCACCTTCCTTTTATGAGTGGCACTGTGGAACGCTTGCCTCTCGAGCTTCGCGCACAACTGTTCCCATGTTTTGATCTCCTCTGCACGATTACACCTCGCATCCTAAGCTACTCCAATCTGGGTTTGAATCATCTTTATCTTCAAACCATGTAGGAAGGTGTTTGCTCGCCTTTTTTGAATTCAATAATGGATTTCGCCAGCTGGTGAGGCACGTTTTTCTCGTCTTGCTCTATCATTCCGCTGGCGCCGAGTGGCGTTATTATTATATTTTTTATCCCTTTCAAAAATGTATTTATTTCTTATTTTTTGGTCTGCCACGGCGTTTATTTTTTTATTATGGCTGTCATGTAATTCCTTCCAGTCGAGAGACTCCTTCCAAAGTCTCCCTCCCATTGTTTCCCGCGCGCCATTGCGACAAAACACGCCCTTGGGTGGGGGAAGATTTCTGGTGCCGTGACGCAACGGCTAGAGAGGTCAGGCGAATGGAAACCGGGGCTTATGCTAATGTGCCCAATATAAGTTACCGCTATTTCCTTAGTTCGGTTCCATTGCTGCGTATATATACTTTTTTATGGGTACCTATCGGGGAAGGGTCGACGGGTGATAAAACTCGAGGGAAGAGAATGACGCATAGTAGTAGGTAGGTACATATAACCAGAAGAACGAGTCAATTAAATATGCCTCAATCGATAATGAATGGCCCATAAAAATAATCTGCACCAAAAGAAAAAGAATCTTCTTATTTTATTCAACCGCATGTAGTAAATGGGGCGGCGGTACATTGCTGTTGTGTGTGAATTTGTATGGCGACATTGTCGTGCATTGCATCTAAATTGCTCGGGGGGGATATTGTTCCCTTTTATACGAAAATTCTTTTGCTACTTCACCTCTTCAGCTCCTATTGTTCGTCTCCTTTTTAATCCGAATTTGTCCACGTTTCGGAGGTTTTGCATCCTAGCTGTTTCTCCTACCGTTGAGTTGCACGAACAATAAAAGCAATTTTGAACAAAATAACATCCCTGATGTAGCTAGAAAGGGTATGCGCGATAACCCCATTCTCGAGTAGAAAAGCATTTCCTTTTAGACACGTGTGCATTGGGGTGACCTTTTTCTATCCTGGTATTCGCTGCCAAATTCTCTCAGCACAATTTACAAGTTCGCCCACACATTGTCTCGCTCTCCGATCTTGGCATTGTTCATGGCTGTTGACTTCCCAGTTGCGTCACTGAGATCCTCTTCGCAGTTAATTGATTTGGTTTTACGCCATCAACTCGGGGTGTTAACTCCTGCTGACGTGCCTGCACCATGGTCTCAAATAAAGATGGCAGCCTAATGATTTTTTAAGAGCTTCTTGGTGAAGGAGTTAGCGCTGATATTTCCTCTTCTTGTTTTCAATCGAGTAAGAAACGAAGACGAGAACAGACTGCAAGCGTTCGAGATGTGAGTGTGGAGGAGGATGGAGAAGGTGCAGTTGACGGAAAGGAAGCCTAAGAATGATATTAGGGGGAGGCAAAGTAAGTGGTCGGAAGAGGTAATGAGGGGCGAAGGGTTGTTTAAGTTTGAGATAGAGGGGAGGATGTTGCGCTAGCGAGGAAGGGGAAGAATAGGTTTTATGAACGGTATGAAGTTCGGTAGGACGATTGATTGGATGAAGAAAGAAATACTTTTTGCAGATTAGGCCCTGTACTTGTAAAAATATAGTTGAGTCACTTACATATTACCTACCTTAACCAGTATATTACGTTATAATAATATAATTTGCTATGTCCTGATAGCGTTAGCGTTCCATTATCCACCTCCAATTTGAATGTAAGGTATTTCATTTCACCTGGCTGAGCCAGTAAATATTGCCAGTTACTTCAATTTAAAATTTCTGCTCCGATTGCTCTCAATCACGTCACGACGATTTACTTTCGGAAGAATTGTTCCTGTAGTGATACGAAATTGTTATTTTTTACTATTCTGTACCTAATACTATTTTTGTTATTAGCCTCCCTGTCTACTTTGAACAGCGTCGTAAGAATAGAGTAAGTATGGTATCTTCAGCAAACATTAATTGGCTTGCTGCAGTAGTGTACTCTTGTCAGATATTTTTCTCTTTATTCCTTTAGGATTCCATATTTGAACATCCATCAGTATTGGCTTAAAGCATAACACCCATGGTCTTCTTCATTAATTTGTCGCGCTAATTTCTGCTTGTTAAGAGGCCTTCATGTCTCAAACTCTGTTCAACAAGCTCGTCTCTTCTACATGGCACGTTTTAGTTAAATATCATCTCTCCAATACTCTTTCTATAAGATTTACTACATGGTAATTCTCTTCGTCCATTAGAGATCGGGTTGGCTGGTGCTTACACTGTTGGCTTAACACTGGGTGCTTTACACTGTTGGCTACCTCTTTGGGCCCTCGTTCGTAACCAATCATAGCGTGAGATTTTTTGCGAAATTCCAAACCCTAATTGGATACCGTGTGGAGAGCACTTCAAATACAGAACTCCGTCGTTTTGAAGAGACTAAACGTTATCGATGCAAATCCTGAAAAATCCCAAGGAATGTGACTGACGTTAATTGACAAACTTCCTTTAAGATTGACTTTTACTTAAATTTGCAACAATTTTATGTTAAAGTTGAGTTTGAAGTTCCTACTTTGTCGTTTTGTCGTTTTTTATAGTTAAATCGTTTTCTTAAAAAATTGCTATATTAGGTGAAGACATTCTTTCTTTCCAATTCCGTAGGTTTAGCTTTTGAAGGCAGGACAGTTTCCATTTTTTTTAAACAAGAACTACGCCTAAAGTTCTCAAAATTCAACGAAAGGAATGAAATTTAAGACCTTGCAGCAAGTGTTTAAACTGTAGCCTATCGGACGATTCTAGTTGAGAGTAGGCCAAGACCGAAGCAGGGTTTCTGTGTACACTTCCTCGATTACCCGAAAAAATCTTTACCCCACAGGCCTAGTGTAAAACATTCTTAGGGGCAAAAATGTATGTGGTCATCATTCACATTTACCGACAACTGCTACTCCGTCCATTTGATCTTCATCTAATTCGTCTACAGCATCACCAAGGAAAGGATGACGAACGAGGAAGTGTTCGTTGTTGTGGGTGCGGAGAGGAAAATGCTTGAGGTAATTAGGAGAAGACAGCGTGGGTGGTTGTAGCAAGGAATAAGAGGCTAGGAGATGCTGAAGACTATGAAAGAGGGGATGATGCTGGGTACGCAGGAGATGGAAAGAAAGAGGATAGGCGGAATCATCTCTTTGTAAATTCCACACTTCATTATTTTCACCGATATGGTTTCGAAATCTATAAAGTCATTATTATGGTCTGCCTCAATAATGATATTATAGATGTCGAAACCATGGTCGACGAAAATAAAAAAGTTTGGAACTCACAAAGCAATAAATCATTCCTACTATAGTGATTCAGTTCCGCAAAGTAAAGCCTGAACATTCACTTGTAGACTGAATTGGCTTCATGCATCATATGGAAAGATGTAGCCGGTGTACGCCGAAGTGAAGGATGAAATATTTTTGTCACTTGTGGACAAGGGCCTCCAGAAGTAGAATATTAGCATAGGTAGTCCTACTCCCATCTAAATCTACCTTTACCGTCCTAATAGTAACACAACAGTGTCCGCTCAAAAACCAAAACTCAGATATCACCCGTAAAACCCGGCCATCCTAAATTCTAAAGTTAAGTAGGCCTTTCTGTTCAGATTGTAAGGAAGGCCGGGGAGATAGGCTTATAGGGAGATTTGCTGTTTCGTCGCCCATTCCAACCATGTTCAAAGGTGTGCACACGGTTCTCATAAAATGCCATTTTGATCGACCTTGGAGAATTTCTGAACATTTCGTGGAGGTTTCGTTTATTCTTCCCCTCCCCTCCCACACATCGTGACTACAGCTGTGCGCACCCTTTCACCAGGGTTTTTCTTTGGCACGGGTGGAAGGAATCCTAGCCATACGAAAACGTCAGTTTATTTTCTCCAAGTTCCCAGGTTATATCTATCGATCTGCCATACGATCCATCGTTACCCCCAAAAGCACGTTCGTTGTTTACTCTTCCCTCCCCCGGTAGAGAAACAAGTCTTTTTCCTCGAAGTAGCTTACAGTTCCATTGTTCATCGGTCCGCATTCCAAAAACGAAAACATCTTTTTGAATTGGATTGAAATGTCACACGCCGTCTTTTATTTCTGTGACACAACAGCATCAATACGGCCTCACGAAAATATATTACACTCCGGTTACCTTCTCGTGTAGCATATAAATTCATTCACATAGCAAATATGCCTGCATTTAAACGAAGTACGTATACGACTTATTTATGCTGCAATATCTAAGTGATTTGCTGAATTTTGTTCATATAATAATTACTGATAAAATGAAGAATTAAAAAAACTGATTTCAAAGTTTATTTCTCTAAATTTTGTTTTAAAAGAACATTCAAGATTGCTCTATAAACTAATTTTATTTTGAAAGAAAAGCTTTAGTAACGTCTCATCTACAATGAATAAAAGGCATTACAAGTGAATTAAGGCATTACGTGATAATGTGAGCTCATCTCTTGCTTATAATGCTTTTATATTTCCACATTAAAATTTTCTAGAATCGTGTTTAAGGGCCCTTCTTAATATTGTTTAAATTATACTATTTTGACCCCTTTATGATATTTTTTTATGTTCCTTTTCAAAGTAAATATTTCGACACTTTTCCCATTTTTTTAAAATATTTTAGGTATAAGTACATACTTATACAAAGTGGTGCTGCTGAGAAATTTTCCATTGCCTAAAAGGGGTAGTCACAGGGATGCGACGATAGTTCTCGGAAACATGAGTGGCAAATTTATTTCTCTTATAGAGCTGAACATGTATCCTCGACGTTACTTTTCAGTAGCATCTGTGTTTCGTTTTTTTTACTACACGGCGCGGCGGTCCAATTATTAACTAACCGATCATATTGCCTGCCAGTTTTGTTTCCCTTGCTTACATCATGTAACATCAAAATTAGAGTATTTTCATCGTGATTCTTTTCCTATTCTTTCGAATTTGAGCCTGTCCCATCATGTTCATTGTACCAGGGCTGAAATTCAATTTCATAGCTGAGCCTTGTTCTACTAAATGAGATATCGTGAGGGCTCATTGAAATGACGATTCATGAAAATAAATCGGATTTTTGGAGAGGTTTTTAAAGCAACTGAACTGAATTTAACATATCCTGTAGTATCACATTTATCAGCTCATAAATATCAATCTCGTCTGTCATGCTATCTGTCACTCGCTTCCCTCGGTGATTCTCCGGGTTTAGCGAAGAAAAAAGCGGACAAATTGACTTTTGATGGAAATAGTTGTCATTGGACCCATAAAATATATACACAGACTCCTGGTTCATTGGAAGAAGGAGACGTCGGATTTATTCCAAGAATTGATTCCAGATTCTCCATCCTATCTGAGAGTCAGTCTGATGATCATTTATCTTGGTCCATTTACTACCCTTTCTGTCATAACTTCACCACCATGGTTTTCCCCCAAGTCTCAGTTTTTCTGAAATCTTAAAGCTCCAAGAATAATACATCACTTGATTTTTTAAAGAACACCATAGTTCTTGAATTACAAGAGGTATTAGAGGCGTGGCGATTTTAAATCGACGTTCGGATTTTGTTGCTCGTAAATCTCCTTGTAAAAAGTTATGGCTTGCGGTGTGATTTTTTTAGTTTAATGGAATATCTAAAGTTAATTTAACTATGAGTGCATTGTAAAAAACCTTCACAGTAATTTTTCGTCTTACCTTCATGGAAGGGATTAACCTTTCTCTTAAACCTTTCCTTTGCATTTCTCCCTATTATAGATACGCGTTTTCGATGTTTGTTCTTTCACTTTGACAGGTTATTTGGAAATAGAAAAAATATTTTTATACTTGCTATCTACAACATATTTTCTATCAATTGAGTCGCGATTTATCGAGGTTCTGTGTTATCCGATGTAGAGATGCACATTTTGTCGCTCTAGAAAGCCAGTTCAGCTCACACGAACAAAAATCATCAATTCCCAATGGATTTGACCTTCCTGTACACGGGTGTTCACAGCACAACTCTATCCTTAAGAAGTCACAAACTGAAATGCGGCAACTCATATTACAGTTGTCACAATTTATATTCTCGTCGAAGCCTTGCGTATTATCCTAGTTTTTTATCTCAGTCCACATTACCTCGGATTACCGACACTGCACTGTATGTATTTCATTGTCATTGGTTAACAACCGTTCAATGCTACCTTCCTATCACTCTTAAGTCGTAATGTAAGTGGTTAAAATAATAATAGTAACGTTTATTTAGCACAAGCTATTCAAAACAAATTACAGTAAATATTACAAAGGCAGTAAAGGGAAGAATCACAACGCTAGGTTACAAAGTGATGTAGCCAACATTCATGGTGAGACTTCAATTTTTAAGCATGTTAGCCTCTGCCGAAATGACAACATTGAAATACGTGGAAAATTACCGCGAGAAAAAAATCTACTTAGACCGATAATGGAGCCACGGACCTTTTACTCTTCGAATACCATGATGCATCATGAGAGCGTAATATCTAGTTCCCTTAAAAATACCGATAAAATTGTTATGAAAATCAGGAAGTGTGTATAGCGCGGTGGTCTGTGCATCGGCCCGGATAACCTTAGGTCCTCGATGCTTCAATCCGTGGTCCAGGTGGTATTGACCAAGTGGTATTTTTGAACCGCTCGAGATTGTTTCGATCACGTAACTAAGTAAGTAGCATGACACAATAACGAAAAGTTTGAGATTTTGTTGTGCTTGCAACATTCGATAATGGATGGATAAATTACGCGTTTGATATGTTGATTTCTGCGACTCTAATCGAGATATTCGGCTCCAATAGCAATATCCCAGAGAAAAAACCCGATCGGAAAGACTCCGTGAGATTTTTACGAATGGTTCAAACACGCCAACATCTCGAACCGTTCGTGAGTTTACCACGTGACTCCTTAGTTTTGTGAACGAAATAATCTCGAGCGTTTCAAGCACAGCCCTCCAGGTGGATTTTTACTTCTGGGAGTCGGAACAGCAGTCATGGCCGAACCTTTTGTGTAAATGTGTAGAATTCGTTCGAAATAAGTATTTAAAAAGCGTTAGATTTTTGTCGCTGAGTAAGTATAAACCATGGATACTAAAATAGTAAACATTATGCATTTTTGCCACTAAAATCTACTAACTTGACAACAATCACGGATGCCATTATCGACATTCTTTTGTTATTTAGCGCACATCAACTTTGCTGCCGATGTGTTTTGAAGTGCGCCACCTAGTACGCAGGGTCGGTAACTAATGGAAGGCTAGTTAGCTGTTGTTTTACGAAGTGATCAGCGCACTAGCGCGAATGGCGCGTGTAAGTCCTACCTTTCTTCATTCCGTCTAGAACACCTTATCTCTTCCTACCCCTTCCCCTCTTACCCAACATCCTACCCTCTATCATGACCTTCAGCAAACCATCGCCCCTCATTACCGCTTCCAGCCACCTACCCTGCCTTCCCCTAATCTCATCCAAATGTTTCCTCTCCTCACCCACCATGTCAAGTACTTCCTCATTTGTCTTCCATTCCGTCCAACGCACCTTCTCCATCCTCCTCCACACCCACATTTCGAACGCTTTCAGCCTATATTCGTCTTCCTTTCTCAAGGTCCACGTCTCTGCCCCATACAACTCCACACTCCATATCAAGCTCTTCACCAGCCTCTTTGTTACTTCCTTACTTAAGGTCACCGTCACCAGGTCCCTTCTAATATTGAACGCTCCCTTCGCTAGCGCTATTCTCCTCCTAATGTCTTTGCTAATATGCCCTGTTTCTTCGAGCGTACTACCCAAGTATTTAAAATATTTCACGTAGCGCATGATTTCTTGGTACTGTGAATTGTAGTAATTGGGAGCTTTCCATTTAAGGTGTTGAAGTCAGTGCAGATCGGAACACGTAAGCATACTTCAGCTCACATGAACGACGTTTAATAGAACTTTGCGCTCTAGCCAAAAGGTTGGGAACCTCAGTGTAGATAGCACTCTGTGGGTGGACAGCAGTTACGGGCGAGTATTTATCGAAATCCATTCAAAATAAGTACTTAAAAACGTTAGCTTTTTACCGTGGGGTTATTAAAATCTTCGCAAGATCCATATGTTTGACACTTTTACTAAATTCATCATAAAAACAATAACACGGGTACGATTATCGACGTTATTTTGTTTTTTTTAGCGCGCATTAACTCTGCTCTCTATCTTTTTAAAAGTGCGCGGTCTCGTGCGCACGGTCTGAAATTAATGGAAAGAAAATTAAGAGCAAGTGAGCAGCACACAAGTGCGAATATAAAGAACCGTTTTGTATTTTTAAAGCTATGGGATGTCATGGATGGGAATCATATTTTATAAAGATATACTCGAGCGAATGGAAATTGCCTGTCATCTCTCCTCAGCTCTACCTTCCTCTTTATGAAATCGAAGTAATCCTCTTCACTCTTCCCCGCTTTGCTTGCGTTCTACCTTCCATGACGGCCTCCTGTATCCCATCTCTCTTTAAGACTCGCTCCATCCAGTTGTTGAGTTGTTTGTAGTAGCCTCTCAGGTAGACATCTGACTCGGCATCACTCCACTTTGTTTCTTCTATCGTTGAGGTGCAAATGAACATCTCTATGAGGAGCCCAGTTCCTTCTCTTCGTGAGCGGGCTGTAGATTACAGTCTCAGCGTTTAACGATGGAGTTCCAATTGTGAAAGCCAGCATTTGCTTCTACTTTTTGGCTGAGATCATGATGACGGATACTTAGATCTATTGATTTAAATATTTATTTAAAATGTCGACGATGTAGATGACAATCGGAGTTTTCTAAAAATAAATTTAGCTCACAACTGTAGCGTGTATAGGTAATCACTTTCTCTTCCAATCTTGCTTGTCGAATCGGCAATATCGACCGGAGCCCTGTGTCTATATTTTGCCTGTCTAGATTGACTTGTAAATTTCTTGCGGGAATTGCTTGTTGGCAAGGAATACCATCTCACAATCATACATGCCTCCAAATATAACGGAACAAAATGTTTCCCCCCTTCAGTACATTTGACCAAGTATAATGGCTCTCGCGCATTTTTATTCTCCACATCTCGTCTCGACAGGTCCTTCGATTGCGCTCAAGCGTGATTCTCCGATTTTCCTTTTTTTATCAATTTATCTTATTATGCCCGAGACCGCCAAGTAGCTAGGGTATTCCAATGTTATTCCTCTTTCTGACGGAAGTAGTTTCTTCTACGTGCGTATAAAGCCTCCTTGGAGTCGTAAAATTACTATTTCTGTATCACTCTGATTTTATAAACAAAGATACGCGATAGCTTCCCTAAAATAGGGAGAAACTTCAAATTAATTAGGGTATTTCAGTGTTATTCATGTTTTTGAAAGACGTAATTTTACGTAGAAAGTTTCCTAAGAGTCAATACACTGCCAAAATTCTTCATCAATCTGATTATTTAGGAACAAAGAGATGCAATAATTACCTTAAAATAATGATAATGTACCAAAAGCATCCAGGGTATTCCAGTGTTATTCCTCTTTGTGAAATACATAGTTTCTACCATTGGCATAGAAAGCCTCCTCGGAGTCATAAAATCACCCTTATTCTCTATCAATCTCTATTTTTAGGAACAGAGTGACTCAATAATTGTTCTAAAATAATGAGACACCACCAAGTAGCCAGGGTATTCCAGAGTTATTCCTCTTTGTGAAAGACGCAGTCTCTACCATTTGCGTAGAAAGTCTCCATGTAGTCGTAAAACCTGGCCTTCGCATACTTGGAGAACTTTCAAGATTGCACGGAGAGAGGAACCATCAAAGTTTTAGCTCATTAAGCGAATCACTTAAGAAGATTTGACGACTCCCACTGCATTGGGTCAGAAGTAGTCATCAGTTGGGAAGAATTCCAGGAGAGGCTAGGGGTCTGCGTAACTTCGCCAACGTTGATGTGGTGGCAAAACTCGTAAGAGCGGGATATGTGTCCTCGCGGAAGAGACTTGGATGAGGGATCTTGACTTGGCGGAGGATATCGCGATGCAAATATTGATAAGCCTGGTAAGCAAAGCGTTGGTAAGCAAACAGTGCTCATCCAATCTTTTCGAACTGATACAATCCGCAAGCACTTATCTCTTGTCTACAGTGTTTGCGCATGGTTGTGTAATGCTTGCCGATGTTTCTCGTAAAATGTGGCACTGCATTTGAAGATGTTATTTATTCGTATATATCATTTATTCGTAAATATGTTTTTTTAAATGTGAAAGTGGTTGTGCTCTCACTTATAAGGGTTTAAAGAAATTGGTTTTAGTGAATTTTGATCGCTCCCGAAAGGTAATATCATGCCAAATTCTTATGCCAAATCTTATTCTCTGTGAACATTTTGTTTGAAGATTTGATTCATCGGTACAGTTATCTGACAGCTTTCTGTGAAGTTGTTTTATTTTTAAAATGTGGTGAATTCCAAAATGTTGCTTTAATTTGCAACAGATTTTCTTCATTGATAACGTGCTTGAAGAGTTCCTTTTTCTTCAGTTTTTAAACTAATTAAATTGGATGCCTAAGCTTGCGTCATATCCCCTCTCGTACGGATTGTGTTACAGGATGCAATGAGTGCAATTAGTGGTAATGTGACAAGGCTTGATGTTTTACATCATTCTAAAAATGTATCCTTGGGTAATGATATAAGACATCGAAACCGATCGCATTACCATTAATATAATGGTGTGGAAAGTTACCAAGTGTTTTTATCGCCTTGGAAAAAGTTCCTCTTGAGCGTTCCATATTTAGTAGACAGTATGGTCCCCCTGAAGAACGGTGTTGCCAAATTAACACTCCGTCTTCATTTCTAGGTCATGAAGGTCACCTTTCCCGAATTCATGGTACAATTTAAGCAATTAACTTTAGGGAATGATGTTGTACATTGAAATACTTCTAAATTTGCTGTTATTGTGCGGCATGGTATAATGTTATATTTCATGCTGCTATGGACAACATCGCACCTCCAGCCTTATGTGGAACGCTGTTGCCAAACGTACGCTCTATGAGCTCACATTTACGCCTAGTAGGCATCTATTTCAGAATTTACGCTAATTTGAGGTCGTCTGAGCGAGATTTTTCCCTTGTCATAGAGACCATATTCGAATTTTACTTTTAAATTACAGCAACTTTAAGAAGCATGAAGTAACTATTGTAATATTATAGGCGCAACAATATTGTTTTATATGACTGAAACTCTCAGTAATTAACTAAATACGCAGTCTTCAACTTGACTCTTTTTTCACGCCGTACGGTGACAATGCCTTCACTCCCGAAGATTTATTTTTGATTTTGTAAAACATACTGCAGTGAATGATTGATTTATTTTTTTTAATGATTGAGACTTAATGCAAACTACGCGCTGTTAAATATCTGAGGAGATCTGTGCGTTATAAACTCCTCATTTTTTAAGTAACGTCACTCTGGAGTGCCTACCCGTTCCATTTACCATGGAAAACGTCTGGTGTTTTTGGTTAATGACTCGAAAAGTGCAGTCGTAAGTGCCTGATATTTCGCTATCATAGGCAAGATGAGACATTTTTCCTTACAAAGAAGCCAAATTCATTGATTTTATTCCAGTTAATATTTCGCACAAACTACCTCAATTAAGTTACTTATGGGAATGATATTTACGAAATGGAAGACTGATAGATGTACAGTTCTTTTATTCCATAGCACCTTGTTAATTTCCCTGCTGCCGTTGACAACAATGCTACTCCGGCCTTGTGGAGTCTTACCCAGAAAACAAAATCTCCATGAGATCCAATGCTGTCAGCTGTGGAACGCCCTAAATAAAAACCCGCGCGAAAGCATGTGTGGTGGATAATTTTCTCGAAAGAAAACGGTCATTACTTCAATCCACCAAAATGTCATCTCGCTTCCTTTTCTTCATTCTCTTTTGTTTTCCTTCTCCTGCACTCCTTTCTTCGGCAGTCCGACTTCCCCCAGCGCCGCGCGATTGCATCAGCAGAGGAGGGGGATGGTCCGGACAATGTGGGTGGGTAGGGACCGAGGACTTGAGGTGGAGTGATGTGAGACGAAAAATCTTCACTCACCATCGAAATTTCGCCCGGGATCTGCCCGGCGAGGAAGGAAAGAAAAACGAAGTAGAAAACTTTCTGGTTCCTCATAACAGGAAAACGCAAAAGAGGGCATCTTCGAATTCGCTTATAGCCATCATCGCTTTCCAATCCGAAAAAAATGGGAAACTGCAGTGTTTCAATTATCCCTCGTTTCGTCACCGTCGGGAACTCACAATTTTTCCTCATTCCCCAAATCCCTTCGTTGAATGGCTGTTGAGGGGGGGGGGGGTTCATATCGTTTCGCTTCCTCAAACAATTAGGATAACGTAAGATTCTGGAGGAATAGATTGAATCACTTTGCCATTATACCACGTATTCCTGCACATGTGCATTGGGGAAGATAGATTTGAACTCAATGTTCAATTTCCTAAATCTTTTGGGCAGTAATGTTTCACTCTTAGGGAAGTACTTATTCCTGCCAAGTTACATTGAAGTTATGAAAGAAATGTGCCCTAACCTGCCGCAGTGTGATTTGCATGCGATTATTTTCCACATAAGGTCGAGACCCGTAATTATATTCCCGTGAAACGATGAAATTCTTGCACTTTTGAACATTACTAAGGATGTTATAATTGTAAGGTACTATTTTCCATGTACCCTTGCTACGGTTGTACGCCTGTCGACCTCGGTGGTGGCGGGGTAACGTTCTCGCCCACCAACCCGAGGGTCGCAGGTTCCCGCCAGGGTGGTTTTTCCCCAGTCAGGGTATGGTTGTGTGTATTGTCCAAATATAATAAATAGGTAGTAATTGGCGAAAACTGTTACCTATAAAAAAATATTATTATTATATGTAAGAGTGTTTCAGCAGGCTCTTCAGCAAGTCAAACTATGTAATAACCTTGGTATGTCTGTCAGTCTGTAACGCTGCTAGGGATTGTAACTGAATACACATTCATTTAATATGAACTTATTTGAAAGACTTTCAAGAGACCTAGGAAGTTGAAATTTGGCAGAAATTAAGTTTGTAACCTAAATCGAACTGAAATAATAGGTAGTAAAAATTCTGAAAAAAATATAATGCTGTTTTTTACCCCATTTTTCAACTTTTAGTCCCATTAGAAAAGCATAAAATTCTTGCTGGGGTCTCTTTTATTTACTTTTTCAGATAATTTGTATTCAATATATAGGGCTAAAATTCATGTCATTGGATAGATGAAATGATGCAGAACCGGTCAAAAGTGTAGTAAAGACAGCAAACTACAATTTAGAGGAATTTTTAACCCCTCATTTGTTAAAATTTAGCCACATAAGAAAATCAATCAACTCTCAGTGCAGGGATTTATTTATTTTTTTTCAAATTATTTGCACTATTGATTTAGATAGATGTAAGGTTGAAACTTTTATTGTCGGATTTATAAAACACTGCAATTTTTTTGTTCTTGCCCTCGATTTTCCTTTACGCTTCGTTTTAGCCTGTAACTTGTGTTTTTTTGTCAATATTTTCACTATTTTAGCATTATAAATTTTATAATTTCCTTGGCAACCACATCGTGGGCTTTAAATGGGAACTTATGCCTGAGACATTCATGACAAAGGTCATGTGATCAATATGAGAATTTAAGTGAGTTGCTTGTGGGGGTATTTTTCACCTCACCCTCTCCACGGGTGGTTATGGTATCCGTAATGGTACATAATGCATTTTGCACGTCATATCCTGGGTATTATTCTTTTAACTACATGAAACAGTTTTGATTTTTTTAATTCTTCCCGTTGTATTTCAACGGGCGCCCTCTCCTAGTAGTATTATAATCAAGGATAGGTAAATTAATCATGGCATTATAGATGTGGAAACCATGGTTATTGGATATAAAAAATATGAAATTTATGAAGTGATGAATCATTTCATTCCTTCCTCTTCATGTCTTGACTTCTGAGATTTTCAACGCATAATAGCCCTAAATAGCCTATTTGGTGATGTTTAACTCCGCTTTCAACAATTTAGAATGTCATAAGTACCTACTTTACCCAACAAAAACGCCTACCTTCTTGAAGCCTCAGTAAATTTACAGTATTTGGCCAAAATTGCAAAATGACAACGCTAAATTTAGTTTTTTTATAGAATCCAATTGTTTTAAGATTGAAAATATATCGTTTCTTTACATAAATATCTATGTATGAGATAGCAGCTGCTCCTTTGGGATAAAAAATTTCTTTGGCTCATTTAATATTTGATTTTGAGTCATGTCTAGTGTTTTTCACTATCTAGTTAATGTGCACTAATTTTTTCATGCCATTTCTCATCTTTTAAATCGTGCGCGTTGACGCAACCAACCTGCTATTCTCGTGCTCCCGCCACTCTTGTGTGACCGAGCGACTTAAATGGTTTCGTTATTCTTGACGGAAATGTGCTCAAGAAATACAGCACTAACGAACTAAATACCAACTCTCGAGCCATATGACAGTCCACCGTGACGTATTCATTTTTACAAAAACGTGACGATCATAAAATATTTAGGTGAGTGATTGAATGAAGCCAATTTCTTCCGCTTTGCAAGATTTCACAGCACATTTTTGGGGTGGAATTGTGATAAATTCTTGGCTCATTATTCAGCGAAGATAATTTTATGAGCAGTTATCAATCCCTTCCGCTTTGGCGCAGCGTCTAACAGCGAGAAATTTACGAAAGCCTGTGCACGAAATAGAGCAAATGTCTATGCAGCCGAATGGACGCAGGGCAAACAATTTTGACACTGGGTCGTGAAAGTAAAACGCCATTCCCTGTGGAGTATTGGGCAGCCGGAATGTAAACGGGAATATCGGCGATCGGTGATTGTATTCGAAAAAGCTCCCACTTAGAACTTCCTTCCGTAGAACCGCAGTGCGTGTGGGGTGGAAAAATAGCAGCAAAGCATCGGAGTCCAATAAAAATAATAGGAACTAGTGGAACGGGATAGGTACATAAAGGGAACGCGAATAAAAACAGGACCATTTTGGAAGGGATTTGAATTTAAGGGCCGAGCGTCACTCCTGATCGTAGCCAATAATTCGAGTCTGCCCTTTTTTCTCCTCCAATGCCAGCCGATAAGGGAATCGGGGAAATTTTTGCACGAAAAGCTGCCACAAGGGGGTTAAAAATATAAGAAAATAAAAAAGTAAGGCCCTCTCTGCTGAATTCCCTATTAATAGAAATAAATGGTCGATGCGGTAGAACAGGCGGCAAGGTTCCCATAGCTGTAGGAATCCGATAAGGATATACGTGCTCAAGAGTGAAGGCGTCATTAAAAATCACTTTAGAAAGCTCAGTAGGAGGAGAAGATGAGACAAAAGAAGTCGATGGTGCGCATTCGGACACTGTTTTTAGATACGGGCGGCGGTGGACGATAATCACAATGAAACAGACGAAAGCTTGAACTTTTATTCGACAGCATGCTAAAATGACGTAACACTTTCGAAGCGCACCAATCGGTGGATTATTGAGTGCTTTGAAAATATGGATACTGGCTGTAATGCGGTGAATTATAATTATTCCATGCATGACAAGTAGAACTGTAATTAAGATCCGAAGCAGAAGCACTCCACTGGTGATGCGGGACATTTCACTGTGGTGCTCCAACACCGTCATTCCCGGCCCATGGGACGCATAAGGCGCAGCGTGATTTTTTTTTTTGATATAATGTAAAATAATAATCAACATGTTTAAACGTTAACAATTTAAAGGAAGATTATGTGGAGAGATAAGTTATGAGTTAATAAGTATAAGTTATGAGATAAATCCCCGGATATGAACATAAGCTGTTAAGATATTACAAAGTTAGTCATGATTCGCGAAGGTCAATGTATGGCAGAATGAAGCTAAAAGCACTCAGTTGTTTAAATTTAAGTTTTGATAATGAAAAATATTAATGAATTGCTTTCGAAAATGTTTATGTAGTACTTTTAAGGAAATACAGAAACTTTTTCTCTATTTATTTCTTTTATTCTTCGTTAAACAACTTTTCTGAGGACTTGTTCATTATTTTTATTCATGAATGTCTATCCTTTATTTTGGAATGATACTAACCCTCGGCCCATATGATGAGGACCGATTTCAGAATGCATTTTTGAGTAAAAAAAACTGGGTAACACGGTAATAGATTGTTAGGTATTCTAATGGATTTTCTCTGCATCAACCGATTTCTAAACGTATTTAAACGATCCTAATACCGATATATGTAAGCCCGAGGTTAAAATTATTTTTGAATTCATATTTTCTTCTTCCCGTCATCCATTTCAGAAGTCCTACTGATCTTCCTTTTCCACCCCGTCACCATTCTATGGCATTTTTATTTATTTTCACTCCAACACTGATGGATGCATGTTTGCCGGGATTCGTTGTAGTAAAATTCAATAGTATTCATATAATAGAATACAGGTCTAAATTACTTTTTTAAAATTCTGAAGTTTAAGAACCTTGGTTATATTTAAACTATTTACGTGTTTCGTCGCGTTTGAGATCAGCGAAGGGTAGCTACAAAGAGATTTTTTTCTCCTGCGAACTATTTCCAGAAACCATAAAAGCCCATTGGTATCCGCAGGGTTTTTTCTATGCTCTTCGCAGATGCAGACCAACTACACAATCCCAATATTTATTTCGGGAATCCGATATTATTAAAAAAAATACATTATTCTGCCTAAACCTTCAATTGAATAATATTAGGGTTCATCAGAAGTATCTACATTAAAATGTTGCAGATTGTAAGACATGGTTATTCTGCTCTAAGAGAACAATTTAACTTATCTACAGAGACAAAGTCATATTTTGCTGAAGGAGTGTGGAAAATTGCCTTTTGTTTTTATCCTCTACATGAGCGAATTCCACAGTTCCGTCGCGTTCAATTGATTCCAACATCTTATAAATCAGAATTTTTTGCGGGGTAGTTTCGATTGACATATACATACAACCCTGCGAGCTGATATTGGTACGCGTGGCAGGGGGTGTTAAAACACCAGCCGATAAAGAGGAGGGAATAGGGAAAATCAGGGAGGAGAAGACAGAGATTAATTGTATGTTAACGGTGTGTTTTATGTGAGAGTCGCGCTTATGCATTCTTTTTTGTTATAATATTTAGAATCAATCATGTTATAATTAATGTATTACATTTCAATTAATCATATGAAAACATATTTTTGGAGCATGCTCTAGTATGGCAGTAAAGCATGGACAATAACAGCTGCAGAGGAAAATAGATCGGAAGTAATGGAGATGTTGAGTTACCGAAGAATGATGAAGATTAAATGGACGGAGAGAATCTCTAACGAAGAAGTTCTAAGAAGAGCCAGAGAGAAAAAAAACACAATGAACATAAAGAAGGAGAGGCAATCTTATTGGATACATTTTACGACACAACAGCCTAATGAAAACAATATTGGAACGAGAAATGAATGGGAAGAGTTATGGAGAAATACCAAGAATTGAATATAGTAAGCAAATCATGAAGGACGTAAAAGTGAATAATTAGGTAGGAATGAAGCGGATGGCAGAAAAGAGAGTGGAATGGAATAGCGCTAGCGAAGGAAGCGTTCAGTAATAGAAGGTAGCTGGTGACGTGAACCTTAAGTAAGGACGTGATGAAGAGGCTGGTGAGGAGCTTGAGCGGAGTGTAGCGTTGTATGGGGCAGAAACGTGGATTCTGAGAAAGGTAGACGAGAATGGACAGTAAGTTTTCGAGATGTGGGTGTGGAGGAGGAAGGATGAGGTGCGGTGGACGGAACGGAAAACAAACGTGGAAGTGTTAGGTATGGACGTAAGAAAAGGAAAAATCTGGAAGAGATTAGGAAGAGGCGAAGTAGCTGGTTGATGAGGGGTGAAGGTGGTGAAGGAAGGAAGGCGGTGAAAGAGGGGAGGCTTTTGTTGAAGGGGGGAAGGGGAAGAAAGAGCGTAGGTTTTATTGACGGGATAAAAAAGGTTAGGACGTACGCTGAGATGAATAAAGGAATAATACTGGTAGATTGAGTCCTGCACGTATAAAAATCTAGAGGCATTTTACTCTCTTCCATTTAAACCTACATTAAATGGTAAATTACCAAATCATTATTATTATTTTCATGCATCATTCTTTCATGCAACTTCCGTCTACAGCTGTTACTGATCAGGTTTCACTCCATTTTATCCTTGCATGCTCCAAATATATGTGTTAACGAAGTGCGACATTACTTCAAAGCATGTTGTTGCCTACTGTTATTTACTTTCTTTATTCTAACAGTGGTAACTACTAGTAAGTTCTTTGGTTGAGCCTACCCCGAAAGGGAATGGCTGGGTATAGATGTTCCTTTTTGCGCATGGAAAACTCTCTAATAAAAAATATTTCCCTCGCGAATGTTTGTGTGTCACAACTAGACCCTGACGACAAACCCTGACCTTTAAAATTAACGTAAATACCTACACAAAATCAATACAAAAATATATGGAGGGCTTCACTTTCAAAAACCCTTTTCCCAAAAAAAGTCTTTCTTAGGGTGTTTTTAGAGTGGCAAGTTACTTCCTCAAGTTTCTTCCATAATAGCTTGCGGGAATTTTTACTCTGACAAAATGTTTTTAAAAGTTAGTGTTGATAAAGATTGGTTTCGGCTTACACTAGAAACTGCATTCGGCTTGCCGAAACTTTGAAAAGTTTTGCAAGCGCACTTATAGAGCCGTTTACACGTGCATTTAACTGCAAATATCGCTTGCTGTAAGTAACCTCCCAGTGTAAACCCACCTTCACATTGATAACTACCCGAAAATAATAGTCAGACATAAACTTGGGCAACGTAAAATTTAATTAACTTTCAGTTGAAATTTTACCCGGTTATATAGTTCAAATAGGTACCGAAATAGCACCGAAAACACGACTACGAGTTCGAATAAATCACCAAACTGACATCATGGTGTAACTCAGCAATGGTTGGGATTTTTTATAAACAATAGTACGTACCCATCACTCAGGGCGTGAATTATAACAATGCCAGAGTGTGTGGATTAAGTCAAAGAGGCCGTGGGTCAATAAATTTATTTTCCCCGGTGTTTTGACATGAAATGACCCGTATAATATGACAACTCAACTGACGGGCTCTTTGCAACCGTGCCAAATCCTTCCATCCTCTGCATCTCCTCAGTATTCTCTTTTTTTAACTATGGAAAAAATACAGCGCGAAAGAGATGTAGGACAAAACAATCCGCGTGGGATGACGTGCTTACCGGTTCCGACGAGAGAAATAAAATAGTTTGGCGAAAAAAAAACAACAGCGCCAACAGCCATTGAGATGTTTCCGTCTCTCTTTTCCCACAGGCTATCCTGTCCGTAATTGCATCTTTTTATCTGAGTATTTACTAAGCTCAGAGCGCGGCGGCCTTGAACGAATGCGTTCTTGGCTGCGATTAACAACGTCTGCTGCGGGAGGGAAAGCGCTATCCAAGTCGCGCACATACTAGTCTCTGCAATTTGCACTGCATCGATCTGGTTCATTCCCGCTTCCCCTTCAACAACCGGCACCAACCGCCCTCAGCTGCAAAGGCGTCATCATCCCCCTTCTCCTACCCCCTCCCCCGTGCCGACTCCCTTCCCACCACCCCCTAGTACCATCCTTTACGCTTGAAACCAACCTCCCTCTACCCACATTCAAACCTTCCCTCTTCCACCCCTTGACTCATTCTTGCGCGTGGGATGACACGACAGTGCGGCATTGGCGCTCCTCTCCTCAAGGGTTATGAAACTTCCGCCACTCCAATTGATATACATTTTATGGGGGTGAATACTGTGCCCTATTTGTCTAGTTTTATTGCATCTCCTAGATCTTCCTCTTGCCTTGTTTTACCTGGTAGTCGAAGATGGCACACGTTGAATTTCATCGGGAATGAATAAAACAGAAAATTTTTGCGTAGTGTAAAACTATTTCTCCCTAAATGACAAGCAAAATGCATATTCTATGCATAAGTCATTAACTATATAACAAAATTATTAGAGAGAAGTTGGGGATGGGAAATTAGCCGTTAAATTTTCGCTATAAAACTGTTATATTATCTATTTAACCAGTGCCGTTAATCGTCTCGTAAGTTCCAATTTGAGGTGAATCCACCGTAAAATGACATAAATTTTATTTCATTCACGTCCTGGTTGCTTGTAGAAAAGGTTTTCGTCAGTTTAATAAGAACAACTAAATCCTACCTTTCTCGTAAATTGAACTTGAATTTACGTTATGTTCAGTAGAAAAATGGGGAGAAACTTGGGAAAAAATAGTATTTTTCGGGATCATGCATACGGGTCAACATATATCGACAAATATTTGAATAAAATGGCGCCTCTTATTTTCATATTTTAACGAAATTTGGCACGTGGGTAGTGCCTGCCGTTGTAACGCATAATCTGTTGACTATAATCGCAGAAAAAAATTGTGCCCTTGATTTATAGGCAAATGTACATCACTTAGACACTTAAAAAAACGTCTTTCTACGCCCTATTTGTACAAGTTCCAGCAAACTTATTTTAATTAGCATGAATATAAAAAAGGAATCGATGGAAAGAATAAAGACTATACTTATTGCCATTGATCTTGAACGTCGACTTTGTGCTAGTTTAAGTGCTCTAAGTCAAAGTTCAAAGTATCGTTTTTTTTGTAAATTTGGACAATAAAATAACTCAGAAGGACTTCAAATAACAGACCATTTTTTCTCGTCTTAATATTCACGCATGTGTTATGTATGATCAAAATATAAAATATGGATATTGGCCAACCTTTACCGAGGAAATATCCCAAAAACATGATAAACTTGGTAAAAAATTGTTTTTCGGAGTTAAAAAAATCCATGTGGCACAGGTTTTAAAAATCAGGTGAGCCCTGATTTAGCAAGTTCATAAAACGTTATTTCAAGAAAAAATGAATCGAGTTGTGTTTTTTCGCCGACATAGAAAACGAGTAACAACGATGTGCCTCTAAATGACATTAAAAGCATTTTAAATACACTGACGACCTTCGGGACAATGCTACAACAACAAATGGCCATGTTCCAAGAAATGATGATGAAAACACGGCGCTCCTCTCCTCTATGAGCAACTATGGGTCAAAAAAAAAGGAAAGGGGAAGTCACTGGTCATTTCCATTTGGAATGCGAATGGAAAAATTAGAAATAAAATTCCCTAGTTAACATAATTTTTAATAAAATATCTCGTAGACGTATGCCTCATATCTGAAACCCACCTTAAAGAAGGCGTGATATGGGAAGTCCCAGGATATAGAGTAATAAGGAAAGATCGGGAGAGGACACTTGGACGGGCATCAGGGGGCGTGGAAATCTTGATGAAAGAAAACCTCCTCTACAATGACGCTCCAACCAAGGGAATAATGACTACCTTAGAAACCGTGGGCATTAGTTTACTAACTGAAATAGGGGATCTCAATATCTATTCCTGCTATCTTGCCCCGACGAAAGAATTTCTTGAAGAAGAATTCTCCATTCTTTTAAACAATGACGATCAGACATTTCTTGGAGGAGACTTCCCTTGTAAACACTTACAATGGAAATGTCCGACAGAAAATAAGAACGGAAGGAGACTGAATAAATGGATTAAAAATAATAATCTTAAGATAGCAGCCCCTACAGATCCCACCAGAGTGTATGGAAGGAGCGTAATTTACTTGGGCATACATAAAAACATAAGACGAAAGATAAAAGCAGCCACTATCAATGACCTGACCAGTGGCCATTTCCCGGTGCTAATACATATTGAAAACTGGCCGATCCTAAACAGCAGCAGTCAAAAAAGGACGTTATGGACTGGCTGACTGTGATCACTTTCAAATGAAAATAAGTGAAATGATTTATAGAGTAAAACGAATAATTAAATCAGGGAGAGATCTAGACAATATAGCCAAAACTTTCGAAAATGCCATTAAACAAGGGATGACAGAGGTCATTCCGACCAAGAGAAGGAGGCCTGCTGATTTTATTAAACTGGATGAGGACATGAAAGATGCTATCCGAGAAATAAATTTTATCCGAAGACAATACCAACGTATTGGTACCAATTACTATAAAATAAGTATGAAGCGATTAAACCTTCTTATTAAAAGACGATTAAAGATCAGAGGATTAAAAGATGGAATGACTAGTTATAAGCCCTGAGCACGACTGACGAATCCATATGGAAGATGGAAAGACAATTAAGAAAGACGCCACAACCAGATCCCAGAATTAACACTGGAAATGAGATCATCTGCACTGCCAAAGATAAATGCGATTACATGGCACAAGAATATAAGAAAGTCTTCATCCCAAATCCACCTGGCCTGAAGACCCCTGACCTGTCCGATAGGAAAACAGTATGGGACATAGACGAAGAAAAATATCCGATACCCCAAGTTACAGAGGAGGATATTATAGCAACAATACGGTAATTGCCCAATAGAAAGGCCACAGGGGAAGATAACATACTAAATAAAGTTATAAAAAGGCTCCCACCAGATGCCATCAGCTATATTGCCAATATGGCTAATGCAAGCATAAGACTGAGTTACTTCCCGATGAAATGGAAGCGGGCATATAAGTGTATCCCAAAGAAAAACGGAAAGACTCTAAACCCGTAGGACCTCAGACCAATATCCTTGCTTTCCAATCTAGGAAAACTGCTGGAAAGGATTATTGTGCCCAAAATAAATAAATATGTGGAAGACGAAGGACTCTTGGCTGAAGAACAATTTGGCTTCAGGCAAAAGAGATCGACCACTCAGCAACTGCATAGAGTAATAAATTATATTTCTAACGGGTTCAAAAAGAACGAGACGACAATAGGAATATTCCTGGACATTTCGAAAGCCTTCGACAAAGTTTGGCATGGTGAACTGCTCCACAAAATGGTATGATAAATGGAGGATTAAAATTAATACAAATAAGACACAGGCAGTTCTATTTACGAGACCTCATGTTGTAGCACCTAGGTGTCCATGCCTACGTATAAAAGGACAACCTATCGACTGGTCAGAATCTGCAAAGTATCTTGGGGTGAAGCTAGACCAAAGGCTAAACTTTAAAGAGCACACTAATTCAATTATAGTAAAGACCATAGTGATGAGGGCAACGTTATCGCCGATTCTAAAAAAATATCGCCATGCCCAATGTAGTGAAAAAAAGAATAAATGAGACATACATTAGACCAGTAATGCTATACGCCACGCCAACATGGGCTGGACTAGTACCAAAAAGCACCATGGAGAAGCTTCAAAAAATAGAAAGACGATGCCTAAAATCAATATTTGAATTACGTTGGGGAACAAAAACTGAACTTATTTACAGATATACCAAGGTAACGGATATTAAAAATAAGATTAAAGAACAGTCACTAACCTCTTATAAAAACCTCAATAATAGTAATACTGAAGTAATAAGGATAATAGGTGAGGACCGACACACAACTTGGGATACTGGAAAAAGACCAATTGATATACTAAAATTATAATTGGCAGGGAGAAGCCAAAAACGGGTAAATAAAATAAAAAACAAGTTACAGAGCATAAGTCGACGAAAGAGGTCAGGCACCCTCTGAAATTAGCTGCTAGCGCAGCGAAGGACACTCTGAAATGAGAGTCAGCGTGGGGTAGCAACGGGACTGAATGAAAAACTGGGTAAGAGGGTAACGTCGAACGGGTGAGCGACAGGATATCAGTGGTTGAAAAAAGGCCCGCCGTACGAATTTCGCATCGGTCCAGGTGTACTGACCTACAAGTAACCATAGGGAGAAAGAGGTGGATTTTGTGTCCAAGCAACTAAAAGAGATAATGAGAGAAGTCCGGGACAAGAAAAACCTGATGGTGATGGGCGAATGAAATGCAGTGGTGTAGAAAGGGAGAGATTTGAAGTGGGAAATTATGGCTTAGGGACAAGAAATGACCGCAGTGAGAAATAATTTGAATTGTATAGAAGAAATTAGTTAGTATTAACAAACTCTTGGCTAAAGCATCACTCGAAGCGTACTGAAACATGAAAATGCCGAGGGATAAATAGATATCAAATTGATCACATAATTGTAAAACAGATGTTTAGGATCATTGCCAAAACCTTACGCGACTATCCGGAGGTGGATACGGACTCAGATCGTAATTTAGTTCTGATGAAAAGTGGTTTTAGGTGTGGAAGGTTTTTTAAAAGTAGTAGAATGAAGAGGTTGAACGTATAAGTGAATTTTCCTGTTGGAATGTGGAGGTATTGGAATGGGAAAAAACGAGGGAGAGAAAGGGACGATGGGAAGGAGGGTAATGGAACCTGGTGGAAAAAACGTAGTTGAATCAAAGAAAATGGAGACAATCGAGGGAAGATGGGAGATTATAAAAAGAGAGGTATATTAATTGTGGGGCATAAAAAAACAAGCAGACGAATAGAAACAAGAAGGACAATGAAGCAAGTGGTCACAGAAGAAATGATTAAGAAAACAAAGGAGAGAAGGAAGTGAAAAGACGTCTACATTGACCTAGGCAAGAGGAAGTACAAGGACTTAAATAATAAACTCCGGCGAGTTACCACTCGTGCGAAGGAAAACTGGTAGAAGGGACAATGCGAGGAAATGGAAAAGCTACAGAAAGAGGGGAAGTAAAAAAGAAGAGGAAGTGGGGGAAGTAAAAAAAAGAAGAGGAAGTGGGGGAAGTAAAGGAAAGTTTTACGCTGAAGTGAAAATGCTATCGGGCGGGAAGAGAGGGAAAACGATACCAAAGTTTCAGGACAGGACAAGGAAGATATTCACCAAACAGGGTGATATCCGAGATAGGTGGAGATAATACGTGGAAGAGCTTTATGACAGCTATAATAGACCTATTAACGTAGAGGAGAATAATTGATAAGGATAACCTCGGACCGGAGATGCCCGACAGTGGAATAGAGAAGGCATTACTAGAGATAAAGTAAAGAAAAGCAGTGGGAGTGTAAAGCATACCTTCGGAGTTACGGAAGAATTTAGGTGTTAGGGGGAAGACAATCTTTTTTCGAAAGGCTTGACAAGGGACAGTGGAGTGCTTTCATTAGTCCGCCAGGGTTCTCTCAATGTCGAAAATTTTCATTTGCCGACTTCAAGTTGCACATTCTTTAGTTCACATTAACTTTATATCACCAGTCCTCAATGTAGCCAATTACCTCAGTTTTCGATTGCATCCCCCAAAACAACCAAACCAAGCCAATCGATATGTTTACTTTGATGCATTGCATTGAGAAATATCAACAATATTTTACTTAGTGGATGTATATATATTAAAACGTCGTTCTTATGACTTCTTGGAATGGGTTGCGTAAGGCTTGTGATTTTCACGCGTGGGCGATCGGAGCCGGTATGAGGCGAGGGACGTGTTATCGAGAGAGAGAGAAAGGTGAGGAGACCAGGTGAAGGTAAGGATTACATAAAAAGCACATATGTGTTGACCTATGTACACCACCTCTTATGTGGGGTGGTTGCTGAAAGGGCCCCTTCTTTTTTTTGTCTTTTCGAAAATGGAAATCGATGGTCTGAAAATCATCAGGCCGGCGTCGGTAGAGCTCCACCCTGCGATCCGAGGAGAAAAAAATATGCCAACGTCGGTCTATTTTTTCCACGGCGCGCTGATTTCGAAAGACTCAGATGGAAGGGAGGGAGAGAGGAAGGGTTTACGCTTTCCTCTTGATAAAATAATATCGCTACATCAATCGTAGCACTGTTTTACTCTGAAAATTATTCTCACGAATTCCGATATGGTCACAGTAACGTGTACGCAATGATAAATTGTATTGATTTTAGCTATTTCCGCTGTCATTTATTGAGTTGTTTCATGGAATACTTACACCTAAATAAATTTGTTTCAAGGAATTGGTCCGCTTATTTTTCCATAATTTGTACAAGGAGGTCCTTGTCTACATTATAGTATTTCGTTCTTCAGCTCGGCATACGTCGTATCTCTCTTCATCTCATCCATGTAGCTTATTCAATGTCTTCCCCTTCCCCGCTTAACCAGCACCTTCCCCTCTATCGCAGCCTTCAGAATACCTTCGCTTCTCACCACCTGTTCCAACCACTTACTCTCCCTTATTCTATTTTCCTCAAGTTATTTCCTTTCCTAACCCATTGCACCAAGCACTTCCTCGTTCATCTTCCTTTCCGATAATCTCACCTTCTCAATTCTCCTCCAATATCCTCCTCATCTGTAACGTATGCAGTATATTCTCATCCTCTTTTCTCTGAGATTTGCACATAATATACATCCATTTCCATTCTCTTTGGGAAGATGGTTTTAACTTCACTTCGTTAGTAATGCATGTAAATTGTATAATCCTGTATATCCATAATACGCCAGGCAAAAAAATCAACGGTAAATATATTCCGGTTGGCCTCAAGTTAAGAGCAGCAATTTAGAGGTCTTCAGGGATGGTTGCAACAGAGATCTCTACTTAAGGATTGAAAATATTTTGCTGTCATGAACGCCAAATAATACTCCAATGATATCACTGAGACCTTGTCTTTTCCTTTAGTCTTGTCATTAATAAGATCAGGATAATTACTTATATAAGGTACATATGGAAAAGGATCCAAATTATCCCTAGTCAAAGTCTCAGACTTTCGTAAAGATATTAGATACTTCCTAAATATGGTTGACATGAATTGATGGCATCGTAGATAAATTTTATATTAGGATATTCTGAAATGTATTGACCACGTACATGTATTTATGATTCTATTCCCATGTTTTCTATGATGTATTTATGATTCTACTTACATATTCATTGGAATTCTAGTTTATTTCTTGCGTTTTGTGCGGAAGTATGGCCATTACCGTAAACAAATTAGATATTTAATCCAGAAAATTTAGCTCGCATTATAAATAGATTGCAGAAACGAGCTCTTTGCTATACTTTATTTTACTTTCTCTTCTCTCCTCTCACCTCATCCCTTTAACGGCGTACTCGTTAACCTATTTTATTTATTTTCCTGATATATTAATTTCAAGAATATATTTTTACTTTTGTCGATATGCTAGGGCGAAAATACGTATCACACAACTCGCACCTTCATTTACGTAGTTCGTAAATCAAGCCGGCTTCGTTAACTTAAGCACGTAAAATTGTCAATATCTATTGAAAAACCCCAATAAAAAACCATTTTCATCAGCGTGACTAATGAAATGCAATAGCGAACTTCATTTTGTTCTTCATTGTTAAATTTTACCAGCTATAAACTAGGTATTTTACAACTGGTATTTAAGTGCCATTATCTCCCCGCTCTGAGGGATTGATGTCAAATCTCGGACTCGGAGGTCGGGTCTTGGTGGCTCCAGCTGGTAAATAAGGTTTGAACCCTTAACGGGACTTCGAGAGCTATTAAAAATCTTCTATGACCCCAACAATTAGCCATGAGCCATATTTTCGTTTATTTTCATGCAGTCATATTTTTTAAATCATATTAATCAGCTCAAATCCGCACCATTTTGTAATAGAGTACTCTTGTCTGTGGTTTTGTAGCAAGTAAATCACGAAACTGTTGAATAATGTTTTGTGTCAAGATGGCAGTTGACAAAAGGTTCATAAAATTCAGTTCTGTTCCATGCATAAAATGCTAAGTTTCCTATTAGTGTTCCAGAGTGATTATTTAAATATTACTCTTCGTTTTAATCGCTCGTTCCTCGAGTTGCCAAAAAAATAATATCAGTGATATTATAACTAATAGGATGAACGAATTTCGTCTCATTGAGAGCGGTTTTAGCGCGTCTCTTTCGCTCATGCGAGAATACCTCCTGGATAGCCAAGGGGAAAAAGATATCACCAGCTCGCCAAAATCTGGACTTAACCCTTTTAGTGATCTAATTAACCCTTGGGGTATAAAACCCCCGTTGATAATTTCGTATTAATCCACTTTCACACATATATGACTGGTTGTATACGTGCAAGCGAACACATGCGATCTCCCTCCGATGGATGTATGTACCTATATAATTAGTACATATGTGTGAACATCGTTTTAATCCGAAAGCGCACTGCAGATTCCTGCGGACCGTAGCGGGAACTTTTCGACGCTATCGGTTTCTTCACGCCATCGGCTTATGCCTCTCGCTGAGCTTACGAAGATTAGTGTTCATTCGAGTGCAGAGAGTTTGTATGGGAGGAGTAGTATATGTCTCAACGAATACATTTTTCGCTTTTCAAGTCCTCTTGTCCTGATTGAATAATCCAACTGGAGTGCTGTGAAGTTTGTGTACCTTTTATTTAATTTTTATGTGTTATTTAGTGTCTAATTTGATTTTTTTAAAGATGTGAGGAGTCACAAGACAGTCATCATCAATAGTCATCAATCCAAAGATTGGTTTTCTTCAGTTCTGCGTTCAACTCTCCCCTATACCAACCGCTTCATCCCTACATGATTATTTACTTCGTCGTCCTTCATGATTTGCTTGATCTTCCTCCATAATTCTTCTCATATATTTCACCTTCCAACACTGTTTTCACTAGGCGTTTGTGTCGCAAAATATGTCCAATAAGTTGATCTATCCTTCTTCGCATAGTGTTCATTACGTTTCCGAATCGGTTCCTTGATAATGTTGCTGAAATATGTCGTCATTCCCCCCTGCTGTAGTTGGTTCCGTTTTATTAGTTTTGATGAACTTTCTTAACTTGTTGTTATAATATATGTTGACAAAGTCGGGATATAAATTGGCATATGAAGACATGCTACACTAGAGTAGTCTGCATTTTCCGAATGTGGTGACATCCTACACTAATACTGTGATATTTTATTTTGATATTTTTATTATTTTATTATTAATATTTGATTTGATCGTTGATAAATGATTTGATTGATGTATTCCTTTCTTGGTCTTCCTCTGTGATTCTTCCCTTCTATTTGTCCGCGCATTATTTATTGCTTCCTCCAAGCTATTTTGTCACAAAATATGTGTAAAAATTTGTCTCTTCTTCCTAAAGTTTTTGTCATATTTTTTTTCTCCCCAAGTCTTCGTGGGACCTCTTCGTAGGTGATTCTCTCGAGACAATCACTACTAAAAAATGAACTTACTTTTCAACGATTTGACGAAATTCAAGAACTCTTTTGTTTTTACCAAATTAAATTCTGGCAACCCTCGCATCCCACTCCCATCCCGCCCAATTAGGGCACAGCGTCATCCTCTGATCTTGCCTTTGCTTACAAAGTAACTACATCGTATTACAATTATATTTGCTTGTTCTTCTCGTTCCCTTCCTTATCCCCCCTTACTCCCTAACTCTTCAAGTCATTTTATCCCCTTCAACCCCGTCCCCCGTTTCCCTCTTTCAAGTCGGTTCTGCCACCCTCAAAATGAAATTTTTTAATTACAGTTCAGTTTTTCGTCATTATGGTTAACATTACATTATTTAAAAGGATTATTTACTAACAATGTTTTTCATAATATTAAAAGCACTATAAGAGTTTTTTAAATATTTATGCCAATCCTTGATCGGCATCTTGATAGTGCAACTTCGTGGAAATCAAGGTATATCGATGCATTCATTCATTCATTAGAGTAATCTACCGGTTAGACGTAGGTCATGATGAAAGTCAGAGAATATCCAACAGACTCTTACACGACCCGTACCCTATCCATCTCTTAGTATTTCATTTTTCATCTCAGCATAAGTTCTACCTTTCTTCATCCCGTTCATAAAACGATTCTCTTTCTTCCCCTTCTCCGCTTACTCTGTGCCTAGATATAGCGTAGCTGAAAATGGATTCCGTTTGGGAAATGAAATCCATTTCGGTGTCCTACGCGTCGACGCGTTGGTCATCGACTCGTAAACATGGTGCTTTGACATCTGACAAAAAGAAATGGAACCCCAGCGGACTTAACACGTCAACTTAGGTGATGTCAACACGAATTTTATGGGGTTTCCTTCCATATTCGTAGCGTTACAAGCTGGCAACAATTTTTAATAGCCCACTGAAAAACTGGAATGCTCATGGGAGCTGAGAATTTATCGAAGAGCGTTTGTGTTGACGTTGACTTCTGTAACGTGTATCTGTAACTTGAGTATGTATCATCAGTCCGAATACATATACTTACAGCTGTGAGGGAAACTTGTAGCGTAAGCAAACAACTTAAAATACATTTTATCTGACGGCCTACATTTCATTCATTAATAAACGCGATTAAATATCAATCTAAGCATTTATTCATCTTAAATTCAATTCTAATCGCTCTTAAAACTTGAGGGAAGAGTAATAAGGAGATTAAAAGTCACATGAATAATTTGTAAATGAAAGATAAATGTTTTTACATTCCTTGGGAAATGGTTCAAGAGTTCTTCCATTGGTATATAATCCATTAATATATTCCTCAATTTGCAAATTATATAGCTATGGGTTTTTCATTGAAGCATTTCAATAGTGAGTTGAATTTTTCTCTCCTCCGTCGTATGTTCATCCTCGGATAATAAAGAATCGACAAAAAAAGAACTGATGAAATGAATGCGTCCTTCAGTTCGTTAATGAAGTGGAGTAAAACTAATTTGACACGCAATTGATTACCGTAATTTAAATCGTATATTTAAGTACTTTTTTACATTATTTGGCGATAATTACCTCATTACATGATGATAATTACCTCCCGTCTGAGGTGATCATTGAGGCTAAAACCCTACCTTTTCTGTTCTAACTACCATGTGAATTAGATTTGCGAATATCTAACATAAGTGGCTTCTCCGTCATCAGCGTCGCTGTTGACGTAAACCTTACCACTTTTTCCGTACCTCGAATCATCATCATCATCATTACATAATTTAATCATAATTTAAAGAAGAAATCAGATGGAACTCTACGATGCGAATAGCTCCGACTAATATTGAAGGCATTAAAATGCGCAATCAGCCATTTTAAGTGGATCATCTGTGCAGTTCATACATCCAAAATATACCTATTTGTAGCGGAATCGTGGCAGTGCCGCAAAGATTTGTCCATGAAAATGCGAAACTGAAATAATAAAAAAAAACAAAACGCTGCATTATTCAGAAAATTCAGAGACAAATTGTGGGCGATAATCATATTAGGTGAATTATGAATACATATTTTTCGTGAAGAAACAGGATTCACTTTCTTACGTCAAAGCACCATATAGTCTCTTCTTTTATCTATAGTTCTGAAAATTGATTGATTTTTTTTTTCTCGGAAAGTTACAATCTCGATTTTATCAAGGGTCTCTCTTAACTTTTCCCGATAAAAAGAAAATATCAATCTACAAAGTAAATTATTGGTCCATGGACGGTTCTACGTGTAATTCCTCCGATAGTTAACTTTATGGAGGTTTTGGTGCAACTGTGTAAGTCAAAAAAAATACTGAATTCCATATTTTCCTATGTTTTATAAAAATAAAAATTAGCGCAATGTTTGCGCGTATATTATAATTTCAATATGATTAATAGCTAAAATTTCCGACCTGAATTATCATTAGTCATAAATTCGAATTAATTCATTTTAAGCATCGACCTTTCCGTTATTCCATTATTTTATCATAATTTATTCTTTAGTATTATTTGAAGTTTCCATCTGGTTCAAACCATCATCAGGCTTTCGTTTCACCTTTATGTAGCCAATGTATTGCACGGGTTTTGACGATACTATTAATTTTTTTAATGTTCATACAGTCTAAAACTGCAGAAGGCTCTAGTAAAAGCATTGAACTATTATTCTTGATTTTCCTAGGGGGAATTTGCTGAACCTGCGTATTATATAAGCGTATAGTAATTTAAAAAATGAAGTTCAAAATTAGAATGTGATAAAGATTATTTACCTTATTATAATTATCATATAACACCTTTCAACCTCAAATATTAACCCAAAAAGTACTTTTAAAGACTCATTTTATATAGTAAACACAGATAGAAAGTAAAGGTAAATGTAATAGATTGTTAATAAAACTATTAAAATGAAAAAATATTGTACTAGTTTTACGGAAATATAATCAATATTTTAATAATAATCAAGCACATTGAATACGCTTCGTCAACTCCCAGCATAAAAGTATTGCACAATCTCAATGTTTCTCATTTATCCATATTGTAGCGGGGGAATCTTCGAAAGGATTTTGGAAACGATGATTGAAATAAGGAAGCTTCCAGATCCTTGGAAACGGGTGGTTGTTGATGAGAGACAGGAATCAGCAAGGGATGATTCGGGGAATGGTATCCTTGCGAGTGAGTTGAATGTTACGGTGTGTACATACTATGGGGAAATAAATGTGTTTAGAGTGTTCCGAAAGAAAAAGAATAGTTATTTTTTTACCCTCGCACGTAATCATATTATTTTAATTTTTATATTTTCATAATGGATACATCTGATCTGAGAGGACAGGAAAAAAAGTTAAAACTTAACGACCGTAATGAAATGTGTTGGAAGACAAAATCACATCCAAAGGTCGAAAAAGTGAACCAAAATTTCCTTATGATGGCTCACGTTTCGAATGATCTGAATAACCTAATGAACATCGTCCTTTGTAAAGGATTAACTGGATCTGGTGGTAGAGAACAAAATACAATTAGCCGGAAATCATGAATTGGATTGGCGCGCATAGAAAATACTCAGATCAAACCTCAAAATGATAGACACCCCCCACTCCACAGCTATACCAAGCACTTCCTCGTTTGTATTCCTTTCCGTTCTCCGCACCTTTGCCAGTCTCCTCCACTACCCGCATCTCAAACGGCTGCAGCCTAATCTCGTCCCTTTTTCTCCGAATCAACGTGTCTAATCATATTTTGTGTCATAATCGTATTTACACTCCATGCCATCCTTGTTTTTTACATCCGTACGCAAGGTTTCCGTCATCAGCTCCCTACTATTCCGTAACGCCTCTCTCGCCAGCGCAATTTTCTTTCTGCTGTCCATGCTTGCTGCAATACAAATTTTCTCAAACATACAACCACGTTATATAATTTCTCCACTTTTGTAGAATAATAACGTCTATAATAACTAGTTGCGAAGGACGAAATCTCAGTTTATGTATGCCTTTTCTATACATTATACTAATTATATTAGCTAGTTTTACTGAAAAATAGTGACCAACCAACCAACCAACTTTTACGGCTGAAAAGCACTAAATGTGTTTAAGTTGTTGAACTGTGACTTGAAATTTGTCTCGTTGAATCTAGTGTTGGTCTTTTTAGTAGTGCTAATGTTTATTTTTTCTCTATTCCTTTCCAGGTAAGTGCTGTTGACGTAAATGAAGTGACGATTGTCCTGATTTCATGAGAGTGGCCAGATGTGGACGTGGTGCATATTTCTGGTAATTATGTTCTGCCCTTCCCTCTATCTTGTCGTCGGCTCCCTCCTCGCTGAACGGCTCCTTTGCTAGCTCCATTCTCCTGTAACTACTAATACTATGCCCTTTTTCCTCCGTCGTACAGCCCAAGTAATTAAATTTTTCTGCTTTTTCCACGCTAACTTTTTAACACTCCAATATACAAACAAATGATTTGCTGTTGAGGGAAAGGCTTCCACGCAGTGCCTTGATGAATTACGTTGCATCTTCCGGTCCCGCTGCGTTAGTATGTCTGCGATGAAGCGACGACAATTTCTCCCCCTTCACAGTAGACTTCTGCGTGACCTGAAGACGCTTCTTGTAATGGGGGAGAATGTGTTGCTTCTCAACGCTGAAGTACGCAGCTGTACCTGGAAATATAACCCAAATGCTTTGTAATTCAAAATACCAACATTCATATCGACCTAAGCCGTTTTTTAGCGTATTTTCCAATTTTTTCGTGTCCCTGTGTTTTTCAAAAGTGTACTATATTCATTTTTGTGTGGATATATGAGATCACCTAAACTACTGGTCACCTAAACTAAGAAACCAAAAAACTAGCGTAGTGAGTGTGTTTCGTTTCTTTTGTGTACTCCCGTCGGCTCCTTCCCTGTATTCACGTTATGTGCTTCGCCGAATGGCTGTCTCCAAAACCTCCGATGCGTAAGGATGGCGTCGTTGAATCTGCTTCGGAGGTTATATCGAAACATATCGAGAGAGTAGCGTAGTGTTACGTCCGGGAAAGAAAATAACGAATTGCCCGGAAATCATTAGGCCGATTGGCATTTTCTGCCCTGGCGCGCGTCATCGGCAAACTCTGGTGAAACCACGAAATGATTTGCGTCCTACCACCCCCCTCCCCCAAATCCACCCCAACCACCTGCTCGGCCTGTTACGAGGGGTAAGTGGGTGGGCTTGGAAGGTTCATCAGTGGGGGAACGGTGGCGCTTCCGAGCTCACTTAACGGACGCAATTACTCCGCTCAACCCCCCTCCCCTCTTTTCCTCCGCCCCCAACTCTCTCCCTCTGCTAGCTGGAGAGGAAAGGTCGAGGCGTAGCCGTCCAGTTGAAAAAGTTCAATTTTTTTGGAGTCCTTTTTCATTTTATTTTCTTTTTTTTTGCTGGCTGGCGCCGTAAACAACGTTTGGGAGCCGTTTGGACTGTTTCACGCAGCTACGCCGCCGTCGCGTCGGTTCCGAAATTTCAATTTCTCCCCCAGGTTGTTATACATTCCACATAATAGCTTTTAAATTGGGCTCTCTCCTTTGGCGTACTTAATCTGTCCTTTTTCGCGGGAGGGGGGGGGGTGAGCTAGCTGCCGGTATGAAAATATGTTTATAAAATAATAATAATAATAATCATCTACCTCAGTATAGTGGTAGCGAAACATGGTGACGGTCGCCTTCGCTGATATGTGACGTCAAGGAGGGTAAGGCTCGTGTGTAAGGGGTATTCTAAGAGGCGGAAGGAAGAGGGCAGCACATGGTAGGCAACGCTGCCAACATTTAAATTCAGCTGCTGCATATTTTTATCCAAATTCATGATCTAAATACGCTTATATATTTTTCAAGCCATTGTGGAAAACCATCTAAACATTACAAATAAATTAAACCCGATGCTGTAGAAAGATGGAAAGTTGACACGAATTAACGGAATGAGCATTTTGAACTTGGTCATGAAGGTTTGTGACATTGGAAAATCTGGTATTCTAACATGGAGACTACCGTGCTCCCCTGAACTGAGTTAGGTCTTGCGGATGGACTATTCCATTGGAATGGGTTCTCTCCATTGTAGCACCATGTTTTGCTACCACTTTACGCCAACTTCTCTTCTATTCCTATAGTTCAGAATAGGATAAGAGAAGTTTCAAAGGATACATCTTGTACACGTTGATCTCATTCGATTTCTCACCGCAGAGTATTTAATTATAAGACGTCGGATCTAGCAGCTAATCGAACAAGAAACTGCCGCCCATTTTGCGAATCTACTGGTTAATTTATGAGTTTAATTTGCCTGCCCATCCTAAGCCTTCTAGCAAAAAATGAATGACTTTGAAGAACTCATCATCTCACTGAATGTAAGAGTTGGAACATTATAAGTTTCTTTTTAAATTTATTTATGAGAACGAAAGTTTAGGTGTAAGTCATTTTAACAGACCCCTGATGTAATCCCTGTAAGTGAAAATTTAAACCTCACGTGTCACCTAACAAATTATTGATCAGCGACAAAACTCATCTCAGCCCGCCGGTAAACTAAGCGACCCGTAGAAAAAATGTTTATCGCTAATGGTTTTGGCCAGTCTCTACCTCTAGTAAAGAAATGAAACTTAACATGAACTAATCTCGACTGGAATCTTCGATTTAATATATTGTCCCTCAATCCTATTTTAATATCTGCGATTCTTTCTTTGTTAAATACCTTCAATGGTTTTGTTCTCGTACTTTCTCGCCTTAAATACTATCTATGGTTCGTTTCCAATAGTTCCTTCTGTTATCATAATGGTTATTATTATTATTTATTTATTGTGCTTGGACTTGTCCATTAAGAACATAATGGGGTTATACAATACAATATAGCTCAGAATAGACAAATAACAAAATTTATATGGGGAAAATATAGGGATGGGCGGATACATTATAGTGAAAATAACATGAGAATATAAAAGAGAAGAAATAACAACAGAAGTTATGCACTTTCGAGGGTTTGTATATAGCGAAAAAATCTTTGCTTAAAAAATAGACAAAGAGACAGAATCCTTCACATCCTTTTGAACACTGTTCCATAATCGTGCTCCGACCACAGAGAAAGATTTTTCATAAGTTGTCGTTCTGTGTTGGGGGGTGATGAGAAAATTAGGGGCCATTCTAGTCAAAATGTTGGACTTATTATTTCTTACATAAAAATATTGCTTCAGGTAACTAGGTTGTTCATTTTTGAAAAGACAGTAGAGGAATGTACCAAGCAAGTATTTTCTCTTGTTTTTTGCCTTTAACCATGCAAGACGGGTAAAATAAGGGGAAATATGATCATCCTTACTTATGTTGAAAATAAAGCTAACGTACATATATAATAGGCGTTGAAGCTTAGCATTGTGCTCTTCAGTTAGATCCTGATAACCCAGACAGCAATAATCGATGTGAAGGAAAATGAGCGTAGATAATAGATGCTCGCGAGTGTGAGGTGGCAGAAGGCCTTTGTGGGTTTTAAGCTGGTAGAGGATCATATTAACCTTATTACACACGGCTTGCACATGATTCTGCCAAGACAAGTTACACATCATCATGACACCCAGGATTTTAACACAATTTGAGTATGATATTTCGGTGTCACCAACTGTTATCTTTGGTATAGCATTTGCATCCACATTTCTGAGTAAATTTAAGGTACCAAGTACAATTGATTTAGTATTGTTGCAGTTAAGAACAAAATTGTTACCAACAGCCCATGAGCTGATGGCTTTAACATCATGATTTACTTTTGTGATTGCATCAATCAACTCAGTCTTATGACAATGATAGTAAATTTGCAAATCATCAGCATATAGCATGCATTTACAGTGCTCAATACAGTTTGGGAGGTCAAGGATATAGAGAGAAAATAAAAGAGGGCCAAGAACTGAGCCCTAAGGTACTCCACAGTGAATATTAGCCCAATTCAATGTATTACCAATAGGGTCCTTGACTGCTTGTTTTCGCCCGTTTAAGTATGAATAGAACCAATTTAGTGTGGTGAACCAAGTTAGTGTGGTTAATGGTTAACGGTGAATGGAATGAATAATATATTGGTCAGTGAACTGAGGCAGAATGAATTGCGTGAAAACACTAGAAAACTCAGGTGTGGAAAATTATGACGAAGTGTAATTTTTTTCCTCTATTAATCAGTGGGGAAATTGTATTTAATCATTCGTGAAATGAATATCTATTTACGTCGGCATGAGCATTAGCAGTTCACGTTTTTTCTCTTTAAAGCCTTTTTTGATGGTGTAACTCACGTATATGACCACCCTCTACTTATCATTTTATCAGCTAATTTAATATGACATTAACGAAATCGGCTTTATCGAATTAATGATTTATTTTATTGTTTTTTTTACATTTTTCGTGGCACTTATTGAATGTGAAATTGAATTTACTTAGCCATGAGAGCAAAAACAAAAAGAGGATAAAGGTGACATTTTTTTGGGGACATTTGTATTTATCTGGAGTTTTCGATGTTTGTTTCGCACTCGACTCACGAGGCTCATCTATTTTCCATGAAAAAATGCTTCTCTTTCGTGGGCAGAGAATGTTAATTTATCCACGGCGTTGAAAAAATAAGTGATGCTTCGGGCGGTTTCCATTCGCTCTAGTACGCTGCTTACTTCGCAGCAAACTGCTCAGTTGCTTTCCATTATTTTCCGACCCTGCGCACTAAGACGGGAAACGTATCGTCCCCTTAGTAAAAATGGAGGCTTTCCATTGAATGTGTGGAAGTAAGCGCAGATCGGAACACATAAACGCAGTTCGCCGTACACGAACGACGTCGAACCTAGCGCTGTGCACAAGTTGAAAGGTTCGGTAACTTGCGGTAGGTTCCTGTAGGTTCCCATCCCGTAGGTTCACTATAGTCACGGCCGGATGCTTTATAGGTATAAGTTAACTGAATTCGTTCAAATTACTTGCTCAAATGAAAAGCTTTTTATCTTGGAGCACTTCAAAGCTTTACATTAAGGTAGCTAGAGCGGTAGTAGTGGGTCTTTGAGTGCACAAGTTAACACTTTTTAAAAGAAGTCGAAAAAAAGTCTTGTGCCACATTCCACTTGAGTGCATCTGTTTATGCCTTTGAACTCACCATACAGACAACAATAAATCACACAAAAAATATATATTTTTTAATAGTCCTTAATAAGAGCAGCAAGTATTAGTAAATAAAAGTATTGTCCTTAATTATATGACTAGAGTTTTCGGCGCAGAATTCCAAATTTAGACTGAATTATATTGAAATATTTTTTTTTAAAGGACGGCGTGACTCCTTGATATTTGTTAGCAACAATTATAGTAGTAACAAAGGTATTATTTCGCGTTTAGAAAATAGTCTGTGCCTATCTTATCTAACTATCACGAAATAAATGCTATGTGCCATTAGGCTACCTGTTAAAATATTATTACATTTCCAAGAAATCAAATCGGTCTGTTGCAATGTTTTGTCGGTGCCGAGGTCGGTGCCGAGGTCGTTCTGTCACCACCTCTTTCATTGTCACACCTCCCAATCCTCCTCCAAATTTAGCCCTCACCTTGACGGAATAACGTTCTCGCTTCTGTACCATCTGTCACGATGAGCCTGACACGTGCACTATGTAAAAGGCTACGCGTACGTACATTTGATTGCGTTGCTAGGCAAAGTGATTCAAGTGTGCGCCAATAGATGGCAAACGAGCTTTCATATACGTTCTCCACAAACATATGCAAGGCGCGGGTGTATGCATTATTCAAAATACACACAAGGGAAACTGCTTAGTAACAGCTCCGCCCGCTTTACCAAAAATGCATGCAATGATATTTCTGGCATTTAGATATGAAATATTGTTTTCCATAGTTACGTGCATCGTTTTCATTATAAATAAAAAACACGCTTTAATGTTTATTTAAATTTTTACTTTATTCAATAGTTTTTGGCTATTTTGCCAATATTTTAGCCGGGTTCAGCAGGCTTTTCAAATAGTAATATATAAAACATTCTATCTTCCATGCATCAAGAATTTATATTTTATTTTCACATTATCAATGAAGTTTGGATAAATTATAAGGTGATTGACCTTTTTTTAGGCTAACTTCAACTAATACTTTGCTATAGAGTGAACAAATGACACACAGATTAACATAGATTAGGTAAACAATGCAGTAGTGTGAAACAATTATTAATGTTGTGACAAATTGAATAAAAAACGATTTATTTACAACATTCGATGATCAGACGTATTGCTTTGGGCATGTTAAATAAATGCGCGATATGCATTACATCCCTGTATTTATTTTTCCGGCTATATTTTAAGTGTCCTCTGACTGGCTTATTCACTATATTCTATTTTCATGTTTTCCAGATTTCTTCAAGTATATATTTTGTTTACCGTGTAGTCGAAAATGACATGCTAAATTGGTATGCTATCCTAATGTAAAACTGATGTATGCGTGCACCTAATGGACATGATTTCTCGTTATATCTCTATGTTATCCCTTCCAGACGACACTAGCGCACCCGAGTTAAATCGGCTCGGGAAAGAAGCCCTAAAAAACTCTCTTCAGAATCGAATGAATGGTTTGGCGAGGGAGGGAGAAGTAAGGGAGGAAGGGGTGCTCAGATACCTACCTCCCCTTTTCCTCGCACAGCAACTCACCCCCTCCCACCCACTTGTACCCCCATCTTTGTTGGACAATCGAGTCCAAGTGGCAGGCACGCGAAATTTGTCCCAATGGCCCTAAGGGACTCGAACGAACGTGGACGCGACCCGCTTCGCATATCTTTAATACAAGTCTTTTAAATATTTATATGTGTATATATATATATATGTGTGTATATATTTATAATGTATGTTTCTGGTTTTGGAGGCACTCCGCCCTTAAGAACCCGGGTCCCCCCGTGACATTGGCTTGACTGATTGGTTCCGATCGGGAACGGTGATCCAAAGCGGTGGTTATGGGATGGGAGGTTGGGGTAAGGGAGGAGGAGGAAGGAGACGGAGTGGGGCTTGTGAAGAGGGAAATCGACTGGTACAGATTCGGATTATGACGCTCGTGGGTGTCTTAAAGGACAAGAGCGATCGGGTGGACCGGCTGTGAAGGTGTCAATGGTACCTTTTTTCTCTCGGGGAGAGCGAGATGGGGAAAAAGGTTGTTCTCGCAGCGGGAGGGCGGTCCGGCGTTATGTTAGTCGACGAGGAGGGAGTTTAAGGTCGATTGTAACTCCGGCGGACGAATATTCGTGTCCGATTCGTTGCTCGAGTGTCGTAGTGTTTTCACGCAATTTATACTGCCTCAGTTCACATACCAAATCTTCACTGTTGTGATACCTAACAGAAGGAACAATTGGAATCGAAGAATGGAGAGTATTCAAGGTGAGGAAGCAATGGAACAAATGGATTGAAGGTATTTACCTACGAAAGAATCGCTGATAACCAAATAGGATTGATGGATAATACATTGATTCGAAAATTCCATGGCCGATTAGTTTAGGTAAAGTTTCATTTATTTACCTAAGTTATTGATGGACCACAACCACAAACGATATGTATTCCGTACGAATCACTAAGCGGGAGGGTGGTCGGGGATATGTTAGACGATGAGGATGGAGTGTGAAGAACATTGTGCGACTCCGTCGGACGAATATCCGGTTCGGACGTTTGTTTAGTATGGATTATGTTTCTTTCAAACTCCCATTCATCTATACTGGGCACTCTAACGCTGTTAAATAGTCTATCGTGTGGATGAAAGTCTTAATGACCAATGCTTTAGTAACCTGTTTATTATTTTAGGAGGTTATTTACCGGCATAAGGAAGTTTCCTAAGGAAGTAGTAATACCTCCATAATAATCTTGTCATCTGTAGGTTCTTATCTAGGTTCACCACTTCATTATTTCGCTCGGCATACGTCTTACGTTGTTGCTACCGGCATTTACCGCAGCTAAAACTCAGTAAGCTTTTTACCGCAGAGTAATGAGACACGTTGCATTATTAATCTTTAACACCTTCAATGAAAATGAGTATATAAACAACAATCACGGACGTGATTATCTAAATTCTTGTTATCGTTTAGCATACATATTCTCCCGATCTGTTTTGAAGTGCGATGGTAAGTCCGCAGGGACTGACAGAATGAAATATAAGTGCGTAGTTGTGTTTCGAAGTGAGCGGCCTTCATCCGAGAATGGCAAGCGCCCTTTGTTGACAAACAGCTAAGGTATGTAATCAGTAAAATAATATTTATGCATGCGTGCATACCCGTCTTTCTGCTCCCTTTCGGTGTGGGCAAAGTTAAAACACGTTGTTATTGCTTAAGAACCTCTTAAATTTGACCACGAATAATTTAATTAAGCATATTAATTTGAAGTGTTGGTCATTTTTTTAAGATAACAACTAAAGGGAATCCGGGAACTTAATAAAATACAAGGAAAAGCGGCGCGATTCGTCAAAAACTGCTCCAGACGTACAGACAGCGTTACACAGATGTTAAACGAATTAGACTGGGAGCCGCTAGAGACTCGGAGGCTGCGCGCTAGGCTTAGATTACTTGAGCAATTAAGAATAGATATCTTTAAGAGCGACACGGAGAACATCATATTAGAACCCCACTATATTTCCAGGTCCGACAGAAGCGATAAATTAAGAGAGATATTTTGCCGAACGGATAGGTATGGGAATTCGTTTTTCCCCCGAAAAATAAGGGACTTTAATAAATGCTAGACGTAATTTCATTAGTGCGTTTCCTTTTTATATGTAAACGGCTGGTGTCCTAACATCCCCCGCCACACGCCTATTGAGGCGGCTTGCGGGGTAGTGTGTAGATGTAGATTTAAAGTGGACATAGCCAAAGTTTCGTCAAATTAATTGACTTCCTCAGGGATAAATCATTTAACAGTAAACAAAACCGGGATAGTATAGACAACTAATGTTGATGCATATATGTAATTCACATATATGTCTGATCGAGTTGTTTTCTTAAAAAATTGGCCAGTACTCTTAAATAATATCCTACTAATATATTCATTTCATAAATGCTGTTAGCCCTAGAAGTCATTTAATTTTTGCTTCTTAGTGCCCTATCCTTGAATAACACTTTCGCATCTCTTACACTCACTTAGTACACGCTCTCCTATTTTTAATACTTCTAATATTCCTTCTTTTGAGAGTATTTTACACCACATTCACCCATGACTTTCTCGATCTACCCCTTCCACTCCCAACATTCACTCTACTATCAATTAATTATATAATACGTTATTTGACTCTCATTCATTCTCTTAACATGGTCATGCCAACGAAGCACACCTCTTTCATATTTGTTCATTACTGGAGCATCGAAGCCACTTTCCTTACCCTATCTATCAATATAAACCCTATCTTTTTCGCAAACAATTTTCAGGTACCCCATTGCCACTAGACCTAAATAGTTGTATTTAATAGGAAGAGGGGAGAGAATTATTGTACGATGAGGATAAATGATGAACTAATTTAACAAGTGGGGGATTTAGTGTATCTTGGCCCGAACGCTTGAGAAAGGTGGAAAGATAGATAGCGAGATTATGAGACTTTCGAATTTCGGAAGAAAAGTCGTAGGTAGTACGTGGAGTACATATAAGAATGAGTGTTTGTTTAGGGAAGCGAACGCAGTCTTGTAAAAAAAGTGTTCCCCTATCGACGTTAATGTATGGTAATAAAAACCTGGGAATGTTAGGATAGACATGAGAGTTCAAAAAATGTATTTTTTAACAAAAAGAATATGAAGTTGTCGTTTAGTTAGTTTGAACGATATTTTTCCCAAGTCATAATAGTAACAATATTCACATTTCATTTTAGAATTTAAGCCACTGTAAGAAGCATGAAGTAAAAATTGTTACATAAATGACAAGAAAACTTCGTTTAAAATTTCTGAAATTCTCAGTCATTAACTAGAAATACATGTATACAAGTACATCTACATCTACATCTACATACTACCCCGCAAGCCGCCTCAATAGGCGTGTGGCGGGGGGTGTTAGGACACCAGCCATTTACATATAAAAAGGAAACGCTCTATGAAATTACGTCTTGCATTTATTAAAGTCCCTTATTGTTCGGGGGAAAAACGAATTCCCATACCTATCCGTTCGGCAAAATATCTCTCTTAATTTATCGTTTCTGTCGGACCTGGAAATATAGTGGGGTTCTAATATGATGTTCTCCGTGTCGCTCTGAAAGATATCTATTCTCAATTGCTCAAGTAATCTAAGCCTAGCGCGCAGCCTCCGAGTCTCTAGCGGCTCCCAGCCTAATTCGTTTAACATCTGCGTAACGCTGTCTGTACGCCCATAGCAGTTTTTGACGAATCGCGCAGCTTTCCTTTGTATTTTATTAAGTTCCCGAATTAATTCTTTCTGCACCGGATCCCATATGCTTGCTGCATATTCAAGGTGTGGCCGGACGAGTGCGAAATAGCACCTCTCTTTTACTTTTTCATCTGAGAATCTTCCCACAATACGCTTAAGTAAAATACATGTGTAGGTGTTACCTTGACTTTTTTCACGACGTACGCTGAAAACGACTTCACAACCGAAGATTCTTTTGCGATTCTGTAATAATTACTGCGGTGAGTTATTTATTGATTTCTTTAGTTTATTAATTTTCAAATAAAATTGAGAAAACATACAAACTACACACTGTTGAATACCTGATGATAACAATGGTTTATATGATATTTCTCATTTTTTAAATAAAGTCTCTCCGGAGTGCATACCCGCACCATTTCCCATGGAAAATGGGTGGTACCTCTCGGCAAATATCTCGAAAAGTATGATGATGAGAGGCTAATATTTTATAATCATTGGAAATATGAGATATTTGTCTTCATATTTAGGTCAAATTCATCTAATTTTACGCCAAGTGATACATCGCTCAAAGTACTCTTTAAAGTATTTGTTTTGATTTACCTAGTCGCGATGGAATGTGAGAGGAATAACATTTGCTTTTAAATGAAATTAGCAATCGCATAAGGTTGCTTTGTTTCACCTGCGTAATTCACTTATGATTTAAAGGGTACTGTATGGGCTTTATTTTATTCTCTCTCATCTCCTCTTTTATTTGATCATTCATTCATCTTTTTTTTCATCATTTTCTGTAGACAGTCCCTTTATTTTATCATTGTTTCATCTCAATGAACGGCGGCTCGGTGGGGAGGACGGGCGTCAGAAGGGTCGATCCGAAGGGGCTGGTTACCGCCAACTCACGACCCCCACGTCCCGCCGCCCATGAGTCCTCCCCAGCTCGCCGCCGAGGTCGAGTGGTGACACTGCGGTTTGGTATGTTCTTGCGTTGTTAGTTTTCATTTTTCCTTCTGTGGACCTTCTACGGAACCTCCTTTAATGTCGCCATGTAGACAACTGTTCATCTCTAGTGGTGTGAGCGGAGTGGGGGGGGGCGTGAAGGCAGTTAGAGAAGGGGAGTGTAAGGTGGAGAAAAAGGGTTAAAACTTATAAAGTGGGCATAGTGGTGGGAGGAGGTGGGAGAGGAAGACTCCGTGACACCGTCTTGAGCCCTTCCACTCCCGGGTCGAATCGAAGGTTTTGGGTGGGCGGGTGTGAGTGATTGGATCGACTTCATTGCTCACGTCAGAACTCCCCATTTTGAAATTTGGAGCGGTTGAGCAAGAGAGTTGGGCGGTGCGCGAGCGCCCCACCTCTCCTCCCACACCCCTCTGCCCCCACACCCCTCCCTCCCCCCCACTCCCACAAGGGGAGGCATGTCACTTCGTTCCGAAGGCATTCGAATAAATTACGATCTCGACCGCGAAATGAGATTATGGCTTTCGCCACCAACAATAGATGGAGAAAAATAGATAATTGGAGGTTTTGTGTGTACATGTACATACGTTCATATTTACTAGATGATCATGTCCATCGAATTTAAACGGGAAGGAGAAAATAAATAAAATTTTTGCAAAGTTATCAATTAATCCTCCCAAAATGACGTGGAAAATTCATTTACCGTGTAGCAGTCACTAACTACACTTGTAGGTGCTGGGAAAAATATCCTTACCTAAATATTGATTTGATTCTGTTATATTTATCATTTAACACTTTCCACGCGGTGGTAATATTTTTAACTGTCGCCGGCGACTGAAAATGTTAATAGCCTTTTAAGAATACGAACTGGGACTACGATCGTCGTCTGCATTCACCGGATAGTACCCGGCGGATGACGATAGTCGTCTGTCAGCGTTGGGCGTGACCTGGGGGTTTATTTTGTAATCTCAACTTTTTAGTGACTCTTAGTGGAAAGGCGGGAGATCCGTTTCCCTCTCTTAATGATCGGCTCACGAACGGTTAGTGAATTGTCGAAGCTTCAATTACCTTATATCAAATAAAAGATGCCGAGACTACCGAATACCCAGATTGCTCAACATCTTACGGAAGATATCTTGCACTGTACATACCACGAAAATCTAAATACAGTCAAAACTACAAGCGACATGTAAGCGATCACTCAATATTAAAAAAATTAAGTGCATCTAATTAGTGTTCGATTCAGAAGCACGGAAAATATCTACCAAGAACGTAGATTTTAAGGCAATATTTGTTAAAATTATGAAATTATGGTATAAATAAATGAACTCCATTCTCCATACAATGGTGGATAGGCACACGAAAACAAAGATATCAGCAACATTGTTTGGGAAATATTGATACGAAATATATACACAGATAATTCAAGCTAATAATAACATAAGCATTTCAAACAAAGCATACCTTCATGTGCCCAATATATTGGAGTTGAAAATGCTGAGGTTCTTCGCGTTGTGCAAATGACAACAATACGATTTAAAATCGTTTGTATCTTTCGCGCCCTTGTTTATTTTCCAACTCAAGCTTCACGTGGAAACGATGGTCGCTCCATGTCACGTTCTTTATGACAGATGAGATGGAACTAATTGCAGGCGGAGATAATGAAACGGATCAAGAGTGGATGAATCGTCTAAAAGACCAGCACATGACCGGCAGTTCACCGCTTGAGATCCGAAGATGGTCACGCCGCCTGGGTGGCGGAGTTGAACTACGAAAAAGTGACATTTTATGACGTATTCTTACTGAAGTGAGATTACAAAATAACCCCCCAGAGTAATAAGTGCGCGGGCATAAGTTACCATTGAAATCATTTGCTGTGGTTGTCAAATAAATAAAAACTTCTATTGTTGAAACGATGGAATAAATAAATAACGATTTTGGATAAAAATACTTACACTTTGGTCAAAAATAAAGCGCATAGGAAAACCGAATGCATGAATTGAAAACTTTTTACTTCATCCAATACTAATAATTCCAAGCCTATATCATGAGTAATTTAAAAAAGCATGAAATGAAACCTCCTCAGCGATTCCAATGCTTTTCCTATGGAATCATACGTTTGTTCAAAATAGGGCCCACATAAGAACCCCCTGGGGCCCTTGTGACTTTCCTATATACAACCTATTAGCACTAGAAGTACCGGAAGGGTCATTTTGACCCCTTTTCAACTTTGACAATCCATTATTTCTAATTGGTTCGTCCCAGCTCTTGTATATTTCTTTACTTCTATTTATTCTCGCAGGAGAATGTAATGTGAAAATAAGAGCCTCATAGCAGTCATAGTTTTAAATGTACATTACCTTCTACCTATTAGTGCCGTATGAGTCATTTTGACCCCAGGCTATTTCTTCGTGGTTTTAAATGGAATTTTATCATTTTATAATGGAGATTTGCTGTCTTTTGTTAAAATACTTTTCTTTATATATTTTATTTCTTAGGATTTTTATATACGATGACAATTGTTTACAAGTACTCAAAATACAAGTCTATAAACACGTACGCATATTTATAATAATTTGATATGCGTGTAGTTTATACTTCAAAATATATCCGTAAATATTAGACCAATAGCCATTGATTTCGTCTGGACTCAAGATTTTTTGTGTTTAAAATCTCTCCGAATGTTCTCTCGCCCATTTTCGATGAGTCAGTGAACGTTTATGCCTGCGTTACGAAAGCACGTGCTGCATGATCTTTTACTGAGTGGAAACAGAGGGACAAACGAATATATTTCCTTTCATTGGTGGCACGAAAGGTGGCTCAGAAATGTCATGGTCACGGCCGTTTCTCCTGTATTCATGAGCCAAGATAAAATTGTCGATTTTTTTTTAAATCTGCAGAAGCTTGTCTGTCAGTTTCAAGAATGCCACTCTCAAAAATTAAGTCTTTCGCCTAGAGTTGATCCTATCTGGGTCCCTACATTTATAATGTCACCTGCTGTTAGTCGTGTTGAGTGCCTTTCGAGCCCTGAAGAATTCAAGGGCAGGTATTTGGGTTTTTTTTTAACCTCCTCAAACTTCTGTTATAATTTTAAGATTTAAGTCGTAACGTATGATGTTCCCTCTATTGCCGCGCTTTGGCAAATGAATACATGCAGCTTGAATCACTTAAGAATATCTAGATTTAGGGAACAATTTAGCAAGATTTGTTAAGCTTCAACATCTTGTTATAAATCCAGTATTCTTCCTTTGAAGCAATCAGTTCAGTTATGATCATTGTATTTTTGTTTAAGCATCCATAAATCATTTTATAACGAACAGATAATTTTTAGCTACACATGTTTTATGCTACATGTGCATGGCGTTATGCTGTTTCAGATTGCATGGTATTCCATGCAATGGTTTCTTTATTTTCATGTCGGAAAAGCATTTAACTTATCACAACCTTTTATCAAATTGTAATCATTTGGACGTGGTGGAACTCAGGTATAGCGTGTATACATGAAGATATTTGGTACGTCCTCACATTGAGACACGGATGTTTTAGCTGATGAAAGCAGTAAAGGCTGTGATAAATTATATCATGACACGCATTGGATCTTTTGTAGCAATTGAAGCATGCCGATAAAAATTCGTCGAATCTTGATCATTGCTACATGTGTCCACTGGTGCCAGATTTGACGTTCAACCCATTGTTTCTCACAACTTCATGCGCTGTCGTTGTTTCGAATCTCCACGCTCGGGGTCATTAAGGCTCGACAAATATTAATCTTTCTTTCACTTGTCTGTGGCCGAAATTTCACCGCGAACGTTTGAATACGACCATTTGTCATTCGAAATTGCGCTCTTTTTAAGTTCAGCTTGTTAACGTGTTTCACGCAGTGACCTTACTTCGACACGAATCGAAACAAAAACCGAAAGATAACATGACGTGTTTTCCGCGACGGACGCCCACCTCTTGAGTGGCCACGTGTTGAAGCAGAAGGAGCATTGTGGACACGCGAAATTGGACAAGTCGTCGCACCGTATAATGTGAAAGTTCCCGATGAACGACCAGGCTTCGGGTGTTATGTCTACAGAATTTTAAAATGACCTCGTAAGCATATTGGAAATCATTGGCCGCTTTCCGTTTTCTCTATTGCGCCGCCCTCTTCGCTACGCAATGGAGCCCTTGCTTTCCATTCGTTTCAGACTCTTCGCACTCGGCATTTCAAAACGGATCGGGAGCAGAGTTGGTGTGCGCTGAGCAATAAAATAATTCCAATCATCCTATCCGTGAAATTTGTTTTCGTGTTCCTTGTCATTAGAGGCGTCCTTGGCAACTTGGCTAATGTAAAATCTTAACCCTTTCACTGCTATGCACGCATGTTTGCGTTTTAAAGTGCAGGGGTTTAAATACCAACACGAAAGTTAGCGCGCTACTGTGAGCGCTCTCTAGGATGAAGCTTAGCAGTGAAAAGTTTAATTTATTCTGTGGCAAAAAGTTACGTTTTTAAATGCACTTATGAATGAATTCGATAACTACACACAAATATTCGGCCGTGACAATTGTGTACCTAATAAACGCTACCTACCTGAATGTCAACGAATGTTTTCCCTTCACACACCGTTCAATTAATCGTCGTTCGTGTGCGCTAAGGTGCGGTAATGTGTTCCGATCTGCGCTATCTTCAGTACCAAAAATGAAAATCTCCCATCAATGATCGCCCGGGCCTTTTACCGATCCGACCCTCCATAAACCCGGCAACTACTTGAAACGAAATACAACAAAAAAGGGTGAAATTCGCCATGAAAAAATCATTTGACCTGACCCGGATTCTAACCCGGCTTCGAATCTCCTAAGGCTTGGTGGTTTAACTGGCTTACACACCTGACCATCAATTTGGGAGATCCGGGTTCGAATCTCGGTCGAGCAAATGATTTTTTCATGGCAGATTTCACCCTCTTTTGTGTACTTCTTTGCACCCGTGCGTCAGACTGGATACCACATCATTCGTGAAAACGCAGTGATTTAAAAAACTTGAAACAAAATTGAAACAGCACAATTCAATTGACAGCACAATGTCTTGGTATTGGAATAACCTGCTTAAGACCTAGCTGCTTAAAAAAATTAATTGGAACGTGAAAAAGTTTGATTTTGGTGTTGTTCGAAGTAATTGGCAATTAAAAAAACATCGGAAAAAATAAAGGCTTCGTCTATCAACGCCTTGTACTTTTAGTGCTGCCCCGAGTGAAGATCATCCATTACCTTGCCGTCAAAACTTTCTTTCTTTCATTTATCGGTTCCTTGTACATATCTGGGCCACGTCCAGCACCACCGTATGTGATAGCAAAGCTGCGGATGTTTCGTTCGTCCGCCTGACTTCCCCTCCACAAAACCCTTCAGTTTTTCCGCGGCAAATCTCGCGAGCTTGCGTGGTAGCGTTGCCCGATGAATGATTTTGCGGATCATTTTTATCCACGACACGTGACATACGTTTCCATTTTCGATATAGTAAGTTATGGTAGACTTCGTGTGCAGTCACGTGAATGTATAACGCCGTTTGCTGATGAAAAATGATCCATCCGGCACGGATATCGCGTAGAGTTAGTCCAGAAAAGTTATCTGTAACGCTTTTCTTTTAGTAAAAAGATATTGGTTGACGGTCAGTGAGGAGAGGAAACTTCTGGAATAGGCCAGGAAGAGCCAGAGTGTGGGTGGCTGGAAGAGGTAATGAGAGGCTGTGCCTATGGTAATAAGGCGTGGTAGAGGGGAGGATGTTGTGTGAGTGGGGAAAGAAGAAAAATAATAGGCTCTATGGATGGGATGAGAGAGGTATACTGTATGCCGAGACGAAGAAATAAATCGTGTTAGAGGATAGAAGCATGCGCCTGTATAAATGTAGAGGAGTTTTTTTACTCTCATCCACGTAAAACAAGCGATTACCCGGATAAAAGTTATTATTGCTTGATGAATCTTCTGATAAATAATCGAGGATATGCGTTATTATTAAGGTAATTTGTGTAATTTACGTTTTAACTGGATATTTTATCCCCTCAAGATAGACGATTTAATATCTGGTCTGGGTGCTACGTATTATATAATCCCTGGCACCCTGGTGGCTCTTTCATTTGAATTTTTTTTTCTTGCCCAGGTATTTCGATCACTAATTGGGTGCCGTTCGGAGATCATTTCATGAAATGTACTCTCTCCGTCGGATGGGTCGTTAAACCTTGCCCACCTCGTCATCTTTCGTCGGTGGCGATTCAAGTATTACGCAAGTCCATTTTTGCCACATTTTACCCGCTCTCCTCCCCCATGTAAGACAACGCAAGATTAGCAAACTTTGCAAAGTGCTTATTCTGACCTCCCCCTCTACGTTTTTTTTTATTTTTTTACGCAATCATAGGCCCTCTAGAGCAACTAATACATGTACATTTTTAGCCGGATATCGATAACGATGTTCGAGACATCGCACAGTAGGCGCTTCACGCGATCTTTAAAAATACGTTTTCTCCAAATTAATGAACGCAAAAAATTGATCATAAGTGTTTTCTGTATAATAGCATAAATTCAGGTGTACCTCCGCAGCTGTCATTCTACGAAGTAAGATTTTTCGTCCGAAAACAATATTGAAATAAAGTGATAAAAATTCGAACTCAGGATGTACTGAAATCTTATGTCGTATTGACTAAAACCATCTCATCTCCTAAACTAAGACTATGATAACAGTAAAGGGGTGAGATCCATTCGAATCTTTCCCGGCTTATTGTATAAATTACAGTTGAGGGTATGTACCAAGGTTCATCACTCATTTTACAAAAAAAAGTATCATTTTCCCCATTAGTTTTATAATCTAGGTATACCTTGGTTAAAAAAAATACTTTGATGCAGTGTAAATGTCTAAAATTTTGAATGTTCTTTTAGACCTGCTCGGATTCATCTTCATTTTGAAGCTATTACTCTACAACCCATCTTTTCTTCTCCAAGCCGTGTTCTTGTTCTCCAGGACAGCCTAAGACTATGTAAGAAGAGCCCAACCAGCGATCCTGCCCCCCCAAAACGTCTTATGCAATGCATGAACGGCCTCTTTAGAGTGCCATAAGTCGAGGCTGTAAATTCGTTAGATTAGCGTGATGACTTGAGTGACGGATTATCCCGCGGAAGGGCCCTCTTGGTCTGAGTCATGGCGGCGCAAGAAATTTTTTCATTTGCAGTTTTTTTTCCAGTACGATTCCGTCTATTCTCTCTCTTGATTTGCGATCGGGATGCACGCAGCGCCCCTTGTCCATTCTTTCCTCCCCCGCCCCCCTTAGGAGCGGGGAGCAGTCGCTGCTGCGCTTTTAGATGTCCAGCTCTCGCCTTCCCCCACACCCCCCGCTCGCCCTTTCTTGTTCTTTTTCTTGCCAGCCGAGGGCGCTCGGCTCGTTCGGCGGCAGATTTTCTTTTCCTTTTTTTTCCCTAACCACCTCCGTGCAAGCGGAGTGACTGTGTGCATCTTGCCGCTGCGTGTTCCCCTTTTTCCGTGTTCCCTCTCTTTTATATGTTTATCTCAACCCATCTCTTAGCCTTGGGATGGGCGTTTTCCGCTAAGCCTCGGGCAGGTGCGAGCGGAAAAGGGACTCGGAGTGACTTCCATGCGAAGTGACTCTCCGGCTGCAGCTCTCTGCGTTGCCGTGACCGTGTTTTGGACGCCAAAGGTATGAGTGTCGAAAGAAAACCATCAATTATAACTATCCAAACCCGGTGTGAAAACGTCAGTTGCGAACAATCGTCGTTAAAAACAGGACTTTGAAGATGGTGCTGGAGCTGCCCGGAGCTCTAAATTTTTGCCGGATCAGGAGCTCGAAACTGTATAACTTTCACACTCCGACCACGACCAGCGATTTATAAATAACCTCGTCAAAAATTCTGGTATTGGTGCCGCGTAGTAATTAGATAAATTTTCATTCATATTAGTATTTCATGTACTGAGAATTTCTAAATTGCTCAAAGAGTACTTTTGATTGAATGAATTCCTCTCGGGTTTCCATCCGGGTTAAGGTCTGCATGATGTACGCCGACGATTCGTTGGGAGACTTTCCCAGCATCATCAGCCCTGAAGATGTTAGGAAAGTCTCCCAACGAAACGTCGGCGTACGTCATGCAGACCTTAACCCGGTTGGAAACCCGAGAGGAATTCATTCAAGTAATTCACCGGGAAAAACTTAGATCCTTCATCAAGTACTTTTGATAGTGTCGCAGTGTAGTCCTCACCTTTGTATTTGTTTTCGACCAGAATTATTATGCTTAGTTGAAACACAGTGTGAACACTCATCAGCTGATAATCAAGTTAGTGGCTGAGTAGTAGGTAATTTTTATACTAATATTGTCTTATTTATTCTATAACCACAATTTTTGAATACACCCGGTAGATATTGCCGTAATTTTACGTGTTCATGAATACGATACGAAGATATCGCGTGGATAGATTATCGTAGATTTCTTTCAAATTATTCTGTTCGCATGAATCCATAAAGTTTGACAACGAATGCAAATGATAAAAGTAAACGAGAATTTGTGATCGTTGGCTCTAGATCGATGATTTCTCTACACTGATAGTTTAGCCGCGAACGTATTTTGATGTCAGCTACAGATGGTTTTATTTCAATGCTCGTTCCTAGTTGATGCTGAATATATCGACCATCGGACAGTCTCATTCGATGTTTCCGGAATATCGGCGCTCATCCCAAGCGTTCTCCTTGCATCTTTTCTTTTCTTCTACTTTGGCTCGGTGGGAGAGTGTAATACCGCGAACCTCTGGCAGGTTCGTGGAGTGGAAAAAGGGTTGTGATGTCGAGTAAGGGAGTGACTCTCCGGCTGCAGCACTCCGACTGTGCAGCACCGCCGCGTGTGTTGATGTACCACGTGAGGAATGGGGAAGGGATGATGCATTCTCTCCCACTCGAGGCGGCGCGGACATGCATGCCCGTTAGATTTGGGAGATGATAGCCTTTGAGAGGAGTGTCGGGGACGGAAAGGAAGGAGAACGAATAAAAGGGGAAAGACTTATTTGCTTGCCTAACTTCCTTCAGATGCGTCCTCTTTTCTTCTCTTGCCGACCGAGAGAAGAGATTTGCGGGCTTCCTTCTAGTTATTTTTTTACTGTATAACTTCTCTTTCTCTGTCTCTCTCCACCCCCCCTCCCGCCCCGCTATCTTTCGAGTCAAGTGGATGTGTAGCGGAAGTGTTCCGTCTTTGGAAGGACTTATGCCTGTGTGGTGACGTCGTGAGATATAGCGTGGAAGGGAGAAACCTTCCAAGTGGTCGGGTTCTCCTTTTATCCTTCAAACTTCGTCGTCTTTAGCGCGCTGCCGAGAATTATTGGCGAAGCACGTGGAATGGCGTTGCTTTAATATGAAGACGCATAATCTTTCTTTACCGAGCTAGTAGTTCATCCGCGCGTGTAGGCTTGTTCCGGAAACTAAAAAAATCAAGGTAAACGCATTACAAAGATAAGGAAACAAATATAGACACAATTTGCACATATCGACAATGGTTCTGGAGTTCTTTTTGCTTCAGTGATTTCCATTGCAGAATTATCAGTCGTTATTTTAGTTATTGGGGACTAGCGGAGCTAATTCTAGGAATAATCTTTATCGTACGATACCAGCTGCGTACGTTGTAACGATTTACTCGCCGACATTAAGTTGTTTTGTCTACTTATAATGCCAATTTTTCCTCCTACGCCAAGTGTTCACCATCAAGTTTTCTATAAACGTGTCGTGATTTTAAATTATCGGATCAAGTTATTTTACAACTGCCTTATATTAGTCGAGACGATTGTGTGTTTCATTCTGAGTGTAGGTTCTGTGCAGGGTTTCAGTTGGTTGGTTAGTTGGATTATATTTCCATAAACTCGGCAGCGATGATGTTGGCACTCTGAGATCCATGTTTGGATTACTTGACAATTTTATGGGGAAGAACAGTAGTTATCATTTGCTGCTAGTCCTGCCGCCTTGACAAGCGCGTTGTGAGTTTGAATACTCCCCTGTATACCAATTAGATTCAGCGTCACCTCGGATAAATTGTTTTATAATAACCGTGCTGTGTTGAAATCATACGAAATCATGTTACTACATTCCTGGTTAACCTGTAAGTTGGCGCGCTCAGGTTTTGTCACGCAAGTAGGCGCGAGGGGCAGACCCCCAGAATATAAAACATATTATGGATGAACTATAATATTTTCTGAAATTATTTCGCACGAATATTATTGTTTCATATAATTTTTAAACATAAATAACGTTTAAAAGAGTGTATTACCATCAAATTGAGGGTCCTGAAAAAAGTCATGGTTACAGATGATGCTAAAATTTATTAGTGACAGTAATGCACCACATTCTCTCTGAATCCAGGGCCACAACGTAAGGCTATATTATACCTCTTCCGCCTCTCGCGCGAGGATTTTGGGAGTAATCACCACTGTCGCTTTGAAAACCACTAGGGATTATGCGGTTGAGAGATTATACGCGCACAAATCTGTATTTTCTCTCGCCAAATTTGCAGAAGGAATTAACTCCTCGTCAGAATCACATGATTTAGGAGCTAGTTTAGCTTCATTTCACGGAAGACATGGAACCACTCTCAAATTCATGAAATCGTTGTCAATGTTGTCATCATTGCAGTCCAACTAAAGCATGATTTCAAGGTTATATCTCGAGTATAACTCATAAGCATTAACCATTTGTGGAATGTATTCATCCCGCATGCAGTTGAGAGAGGTGGAGAGTAGTTTAAAAGGTACGCATTCATATCACATCTTGGTTACCTCTTTTGATAGCCCTTAATATACCCATATTATTAATCAGTTAGGTTATTCTTCGGTTTATTTCAGGGATTTTACGGGTTTTACACCGGGTACTAAGGTCCATGTTGGCCGACTCGACTCGTAGAAAATCCAAAGAAAGCCAAAAAACCCGAGAAATCCCTGAAATACATCTTCACTGGTAAAGCCTGAAATCGTCATCTTTCGCTTGTGGAAATGAGTAAATATCCTCCATATTCTCTTATGCGCTGAGCCCTATTTATGTACACAGTTTCTTTTTTCATCCTAGCATACGTCCTACCCTTCATCATGCAGTCCATTACTCACGTCCCATTCTTCTTTTTATTGAACGGTGTGAATTAGTATTTTGAACCCATTAGTTTGTATTTTTTCATTATTTAATATAATTACCTCATTTAGAGCAAAGAACAGCAATTTTAAAACATAATTACACATATTGTTTCATATTTAATCATTATTACATTTTTTAAATTATTTTTCTCTCATTGTTTATCATGCCACCATTGTTGATGACCAACTAGCCACGTATTCCAAATAAATTAAAGGTTCACAAACTCATGACATGCTTAAACCAGATCAGATACGAAATTATCCATGATATTGTGTGCCCAAGGGATTAAAAATAGCCGTTTAAACCATAGAGAGAACAGGAAAATAGGGAATTGGATTCGTAAAATTCGAGGAATCGCATAGGGGTGGGTGACCCCACGTCAACTGCAGACAACATTTCCGATGTGACCCCAGGTTGGAATGCCTCCCTAATTAAATGAGGCATCCCCCTCGAAGATGATTCATGCATTCTCCAAATTTTCAGCACTTTAATTATCTTCTGAATCAAGGTTTCTCATTATTTCAATGCAAGATGTTTAAAAAAAAAAGAACTCCCTTTTAATGTATCGAAATGTATAAAAAGAGTTGACACCGGGATGGAGGTGTTTTTGTGGACTTAAGTTAGTGAACAATCAAGTGGCAACTAAGTTCTCAAGCTGAGATTATTGGCATGGATTGATTGTCGATCACATGGGTTGAGATGCATTGTTTAAGAATCTGTTTTTGCCTGTTAGCATCTTAGTTTCATTTTCCTCCCTTTGTCATTTTTCCCTATTATTAATGGTGAATTTTTCATCCACTATGGTTTTAATTGTTTGGGCCGGTGTATTCTTCATATCAGCCATGTCATGACGTACAACGCCCAATTCTAATTTTACCTTCATCAAGTTTTTGGATGACGCCGTTAGCTATCTGTTGGACGACGCCTTTATTACACTGGCCTCCGGCCTGAGCGATCTCAATCCTACGACCAACGCTGGTTTTCCTGCTGTGAACAAATTGAGACACTTCATATATTGAGTTCAGGACATTTTGAACAGAAAGGATGTAGAATCTACGTCTCAATACTGCCCTGCGAGCCACCGCAGAAGGTTGTGGCAGGGGGTGTTTGGACACCAGTAAAGGATTAACGGGGGAGAATATGGAAAAGGAGGGGGTAGAGTACAGAGGTAAATTGTGTATTAACGATGTGTTTTAAAATAGTGTCGCGTTGTTTTTATTAGAGCCACTAATGGGGTGAGGGAAGAAGGAATTTTTAAACCAGTCATTTTGGCCGTGTATCTCACGTATCATGTCACTCCTATCAGTTCTAGAGAATTAGCGCGGGGATAAAACAATATTCCCCGGGTCGTACTGAAACTCGCATGATCCAAGTTTTTCAAGTAATCTAAGCCTAATATGTAACCTCCGAGTTTCTAACGGTCTAAGAATTCATTTATTCTCCCCACCATTCAGAACTGCATTACAAACAGAGCAAAATGTTTAAATGCCATTTACGCCCTACTCAGTAAAACACCTCGCCAAGCTGTAGAGCACTGCCTAAGGGAGATTATTTCTTGAAAGGAAGGCTTCATTTCCGTTGATCCCAGAGGATTTTGCGTCCAAAGGACGGAGAAAAAATCCATTTATGAGTTGAATGCATTTCAAAATAAAATCGCGTGCAATTTTTTTAAAATATCCTTTACTAATGAGTATTAAGTGCTTCACGGCCATTCGAAGAGCTTGGAAGGGAGCCGCTAACTACTCTGAGTTTGCATTCAAGTTCCTGGAAAAATTCACATCGATAAAGCTCCAGGCTGAAACAGTAAGGTCTAATTTCACCCTCATGCATAACATGAGTGGGTATGGCTAAAGTGTCAACATTTCAGAGAGGGAGACTTTGGGCAGATAGGATGAAGATCTCATATCCTACACGACATGCATTACCACAGCGAAAACAAAGAAAACGCTAATATACCAGAATCAGTTTCCTTTTTCGTCTTAATCGATATTGTGTATGAAGCAGGTACATAATTTCAATCGGCTAGTACGTTGGAGAAAAATTGGTATGATGATTTTTTTGGTATTGATACGAAATTTTAATGTGAAATGCAATTTTGTTTCATTTACGTACTTACATCACTGCATGTGCGGTAAATTACATCGCACAATGGAAACAGGTGCTCTTACGTGAAATGTGGTCCTCGTATTTTTTCCGACTTACTTGAAAAATTATCAGAATGTACACTTAATGACCGAAGATTACCACTTGTCTTTTTTAAATCCACTCGTACGTTTTAACAGCGTTAGAGGTCGTCTAGGCAGCTTGGGCAGATGACTAAAACAGCCAGGTTATAATCGAAAGTTCTGGCTCTAATTTCCAGGCTAGATAATATTTTTTTTTTATTTGAACCTCTCCAATTTTTACTACCATTCAAAGTTTAAGACTTGAAAGACATTATGTGTTCCAATGGCATCCATAATTGCTTACCGCGCATATATCCTTGGAGTTGTAGTTCATCTGAGCTAGTCATGGGGTAATTGTGGACGACAATGGGAGCTTTAAATTCAACATGTAACAGTTAGCGCAGATTGGAAGTCATCAGCGTACTTTAGTGCACGCAAACGACAATGAATGGACCGATGTGAGCAGTGGAAACGTTAGAAAAACTGCCGGTAGGTAGCATACTATCGGATCACAATGGTCACGCCCTAATGCTATGGGAATACTTTTTTTATTTTTATATTTATAAATATTTTTTAAAACTTATTATCTCTACGAAAGAGTTACTCAAGAGCTTTATTTTATCCGCTTTCGACGTTAAGAGGAAATCAACACAAAAAACAATCGCGGGTGTAATTATCATAGTTCTTGTGTCGTTTAGCGCGTGTCAATTCTGCTCCCGATCTTGTTTCATGTGCGCAGCGTATGCAATGACCTTTTGTATTTAACTGATTGATTTTGTCCTAAGTTCCTTTAGATTGTTGCTAATAAATAAAAAAATAGGCTGTATCGGTGATTATATTTTATTACCATACAATCCCCTGGGAATATTTGCATCTCATAAATACTTTTTTGCAAAAAAGGCTATTATATTAGATAAATTATTGCTATTTTACCTGTGTTTACCCTTTCTCTCATTTTACACCATGTAATTTCATGTTCAAAAATTGGAGAAAAAAGTACCGTGGAAAGTTAGAATATCGTCATTCACGTCAGAGTTGACAGGCTTTTCTCCAAGTAGCCAGGATATGAATTACATGACATTTAGGATGTTTTACAGTTTTTATTTCACCATATACTAGTTTTGGCGAGATATTATTTCACGTAAAATTCGATGGATTGGACCTCATAAGAATGAAATAATCTCATATTTCCGTATGATTACAAAATATCAGCCATTTCCTATTTTGCTTTTCGAGATATTTACCAAGAAATGCCAGCCGTTTTCCATGGGAAGTGATCAGGGCACCCCAGGTAGACATTATTTTAGAAAAATGAGGAATTTCTAACGCAAAAATCCCTTCAGGTATTTAACGGGTGTGTAGTTTGTTTGATTTATCAACTATTTTTAAAAATAAATCAAGTAATCACCGCAGTTAAATTTTGCGGTATCGCAAAAAAATCTTCTGCTGTGAAGGCGGTTTCATCGTACGACGTGAAAAAAATGAGTCAAGTTAACATCTTATACTTGCATATTTAGTTAATTAGGTACTGAGAATTTCAGCAATGTAAAACAAAGTTTTTGCGTCATGTACTTATGTTAAAATATTTACTTCTTCTGACAGTTGGTTGCTTGTAAAAAAAAAATTGTATATGGTTTCTAATATGACTAGGAAAAAATCTCGCTCAAACTACCTTAATTTCACGATAGGTTTTGAGCATCTCAGTCTTGATTATTTAGAAAATTAGTTCTCACGCGTAGAATACACAACTCCCGTGAAAGTGGTGATATTCAAAGGTGAGGAACAAACGTCTTTCAACGCCACTGATTCTTCAATACTCTCCCCCCTCCCTCAACTACTCTCAAGTCCTTTCACTCTATCCTACAAACTACATAACTCCCAACCCACACCTATTTTTTTCTATTTCCCAACCGAACGACCAAGCTTCCCTTCTCTATTACTGACTGCAAAAAAATAGGTCAAGTAGAGTGCATCACGCTCGGCCTCTGTTAATACCTACGAGGAAATGGATCATTTCATCCGGGCAAATTACGTACTATCCGATTCCGAACGGAGATAAAACCGTGAGCGGTTTTACACGGCGTCATTGGACTTCCTACGACAGGGGCGATTTGAATTTACCGGTGATGATGATTGAAAAAAAAACTGAAAAAATCACAAAAAAATTAACATGCAATCGCGAAGCTAGCTTCGCCCCTTATTCCGATTGCATTTCAGTTGCGAGTATGAGAGAGTAATAGAGAGGAGAGCGTGACGAACAACTCTTTCTCTATCTCTGTCCAACACATCTCCCTCGTTCCATCACGAGTTTCCGTTGCACAAGAGCATTTTCTCATCTTCTTCGTGCGCGTAAAAGGATTCGACGCTGAAATAACACGACCATGATGGGAGGAGAGAGACGGCTGAATGAACTCTTGGCGTAGCCGCCCGTGAAAAAAAAGCCATATACGTAGAGAATCCACAAGGGTAGTCGAAAAAATTCACCAGAGCCCTATTAATCCGAGCTATCGTGTGTAATCGAGTTTAAGTCGAGAAATTTCTTCCTTTTCATTCAGCCAAAGAAAACCTACCTTCGACTTACACTCAGGTTACTAAATAATGTGACTTTTTCGGGGCCAATATTTCTGTGTATCGGCTGCATAAAACCGTATTTATCTCCATTACTGATAAGCTACGGAGAACTTATTCGCAGATAGAGGCGTTATATTCAAGTACTAATTTAGATATTACGACCTAAAACCGGCAAAGCACTCGGTACTTCCGTTTTGCGACGTCAATGCATTCCACAATGTCAATTAACTTGATTGCTCGAATATCACAAAATCAACGCAAAACAAGGAGATAAAATAATTGTTTCATTACGACTAATACTCGCGTCATGGATTTTATGTTGATGTTTTCGGCCCGGAAAGAAGAATGAGACTTATATTCGAATAGACTTATACGAGAAAATATACGATAATTAGGATCGAGGTCTCGGTCTGCTACTTTTTTGGAGTAACAGAAACCCATTATAAAGTGCTAGGAAGCAGTGTGTGTAATCTTAAACATCGCGTCACTGAAGATGTTCAAAGCTTCACGCCAAAAGAGACGCTTTTGTGGATAAATAGTGAAAATTAAATGTCGTGAGCACTTTCAGTTTTGTGTTAAGTGTGTTTTATCATTTCCATCATTTTTTTGTAAATTATTGCTCATTTTATCTTCCCATTTTTGCCTAAATTTTATTCGGATTAACCAGATTTTCGGATTATCAATATTCGGTTTACATCCACTCCTACACACTACCCTGCGAGCCACCGCAGAGGCGTGTGGTTAAGGATGAGGGAATAGGGAAAAGAACGGGGAGGAAGCAGAGGTGAATTTTATGTTAACGAATCGTCTTATGCTAGTGTCACAATGTTTTTTTGTTATAATCACGAATGGTGCGTGAAAAGAAGAAATTTTTGTACTTGTCAAATCGGAAGCGTACCTCTCTCATTTTATTTTCACCTATAAGTTCTAGAGATATAGCCCGTGGTCAAAATAATATCCACGGTGTCATTCAGAAAATCATCCAATATGATTCCAGGGACTGTACCGAATTTCTCCTTTCCCCTTACTGTTGTTTCAAAATTGCTGTTTTCATTGACTTTAGCTTTAAAAAAATAAATTTGAACTAAAATATGCAGATTATTATATGAGTAAAAGTTTAATTGAACACCTTTTGCCAGCCATAGGAAGCGACTGCTGGGCCATTTATATTTAACATTTGCATTTTGGCTTCATCTTCAATAATGTACTGGTGACACAATAAGTAAGCTGGAATCCTGATTTTATCAACATTCTATTCTCTGAAAGAATTTATCTATATTGTTCTGCAAAAATGGCTCTAATATCGGATACATAAATACAATTTTTCTTCTCTTTTGCGCCTTCTCGTATTAAACACCATGTAAATCTAATTTCAATTTAAAAAATAGCGTTGAACGGAATTATTTCGCCCCATCATATCAGTTATTGGAAACTTTTTCTATAAATTGCCATATATATTTATATAATTGAAATATGAATTGTTTGAAATTGAAGTAATTACAGCGTGGAATAACGTATAGAGGATTCATACTGTTTTGAATTTTATTGACCATTACAGGTTTCGTTTATATTGTTGTCCAAATAATTATCAGCAACAATTTATAAATAAATTATTTAATTAATTTGCTATTAAATGATACAAAAAAATTAACTCGTGCATGATAATTTGCCGTAAATTTGTTATAATTTGATAAATATTTTCATCCCAAATATCATTTCGGAGTTCGTCAGACAAATAGCGTCGATAGAAAATTCGTTCTTCACAACACTGATTTATTTCATTCCCGCATTCATTCATCAAAGTTATGTACCGGTTGAAGGTAGGTTTAAATGGAAGTTTGAATAAAATTCTCCCGATTCGGCGACCTATCTACTTCTAGTACATACTTCTTTCTTCATCTCCACGTACTTCCTACCCTTCTTCATCCCCTCAGTAGAACCTGCTCTCTTTCCTCCCCTTCCCCGTTTGCCAAGCTTCCTACCTTTTATTAATTCATTTGAAGAAAATAGTTCTTTCACGTTAGGTGAAGAAGAATCTGATATAATTAATATCCTCAACATTTTCAGACATGTGGCATTTCATCTAATTCCGGCCGAAGTGTTGTGCAGGCTCAATACTCATGTCTCATGCAGTCTACATGCGGAATTAAGATTCCGTGTGCTATGTCTTTATTAAATTCTTTACTTAGAAAAAATAGAAAAATAAAGTATATTCAGTATTAACAGTATACTTACATAGAAAAAATAAAGTATATTCAGTATTGACAGTAACAAACATATAAAGTATATTCACGCTAAATGATGTAAGATTTTGCGAAAGAATCTGATGCATAAATAGATCCCGATGAATCTAATGCATAAATCAACAAACATATAAAGTATATACACGCTAAATGATGTAAGATTTTCCCGATGAATCTGATGCATACATTTTCACGGTTATTCCACCAGGTATTAGGGTTCTAAGATCATCACTAAAAGCTCAATAATAGACCACCAGCTAATAGGCTTCGCATCTGCCTATTGGCTGATATGAAACCTGTTACCTGTTGGAATACCCGTGAAACATAAATTCACGCTTTTCATATAAAAACGTTATGGTATTGTTGCGCTTTTTACATAAGTTCGTGAACTTCATTGTTTATAGAAACAAGCAAAAATATACCTGACCCCTCCCATACTGATAGACATGCTTGTGAAGGAACTCTATGAAATTATTCGAACCGAAGAAAAGAATGTCACGTTTTGAATATAAAAAGATAACTGATAGGAAGATGACCACGAACTTCCACCTTGTCAACACATGTGGGGATCATCATCAGCAGTCAACAAACCGATCATTCACATTGAGGTAGATGGACACGGCGCTTGCTATTGTGGCCAATGCTCGAAGCTGTGACGTAGGCGTACGCCATCTTTGTTCCCCCCGATTTACCCTAGCGCTTTACCGGCCAATACACTTATTATGCAATTTTACTGTTTTCCATCAATTACTCACTGGAAATCCAAATTTATACACTTTTTTAAATTGCATTCTAAATGTTTTTTTTTTCAATAAATAGTAACCCGTATTCTCAGCGAAATTACATTGTAAAATCGAGTAGAAATAATAGCTTCTAGTAACTAATATATGTTTTAAGAGCTAGTTGCCTTCAAGTTTCAATAGGAGGTGAATGCCTTTGCTTTTTATCCGCTAATGAGTTAACTCCTCCGTTCTACCCAAAGGCAAGCAAGGGAAGAACAGGGGAATGCAATACGGTGGATATTTCAGTCGCCAGGTTACAGTTAAATTATTTAATGCTCTCTACATCTACCTCAGTGGTTTTTCCGCATCTCTCCATTCCACTCTCCTCTCCACCAACAGATTTATTCCCAGATAATTATTAATTTTCACGTTCTTCATGATTTGCCTGATATATTACATTCTTGGTCTTGTCCTTTGTAGTTCTTCCCATTCATTTCTACTTCTGTTTTCCTATTCAATAGGTTGTGGTGTCGCAAAATGTGTCCAATAAGTTTGTCTCGTATTCTTCGCTGAGTTTCTTTCCTCTCCAACTCTGGGAAGAGCAATTAAATTTATGCTAGAAGAGGTTGAGGTAATGAACGCGTTGTAATTAGGTGTGCGAAGCGTAGTTGCCAAGAGACACTGATTGTTATTTGATGAAACCCATGTTAAAATTTTGAGTCCATCAAATATTTTTATTTGGTTATAATATATTCATTCATTCATTTCAGTAGTCTACCGGTTAGAGGTAGGTTGTGATGAAAGTCAGAGAATCTCCAACGAACTCTTACACGTGCCGTGCCCTTCCTACCTCTAGTATTTCTTTCTTCATCTCAGCATAAGTCCTACCTTTCTTCATCCCGTCCATAAAACCGATTCTCTTCCTTCCCCTTCCCCGCTTACCCAACATCCTTCCCTCTATCACGACCTTCAGCAAACCATCGTCCCTCATTACCCCTTCTAGCCACCTACCCTGTCTTCCCCTAATCTCATCTATAAGTTTTCTCTCCTCGCCCACCATGTCAAGCACTTCTTCATTTGTCTTCCTTTCCGACCAACGCACTTTCTCCATCCTCCTCCACACCCACATCTCGAAAGCCTTCAGCCTATTTTCGTCTTCCTTTCTCAAGGTCCACGTTTCTGCCCCATACAACGCCACACTCCATATCAGACTCTTTACCAGCCTCTTTTTTACATCCTTACTTAAGGTCCCCGTCATTAGCTACCTTCTATTATTGAACGCTTCCTTCGCTAGCGCTATTCTCCTCCTAATGTCTTTGCTACTATGACCTGTTTCTTCTAGCGTACTACCCAAGCGTACTAGCGTACTTATAATATATATCTATGTAAAATATTTCTTTCAAGAATAGTAATTCTTCTGTTAAAATATTAACTTCGTTCAATAAATCGAACTATATTTACCTGGGTAGGTCCGTCGCTCTGTAATGCTGCCCCATTAGAATAGCATTGAACGTTTATCAGGGGTTTCTTTGATTGTTTTTTTAATTACTTGCACTATAGATAAAAATTGAAACATTGACTGTCGGAGGGCTAAAACACTTCAGTATTTTATTCTTGCACTCGATATTCATTTACGCTTCGTTTTGGTTTTATTGTGTTTTTATCTCTAAATTATTCAATTTTTTTAATTTTTCAACAATATAAATTTTATAATTTCCTTGGAAACCGCGGAATTGGTTTTAAATGGGAAATGATGCCTGTGGCCATTCAAGGTTATGTGATCAGTAGTAGAAATACAGTGAGATTTTAGTGCGGGAATTTTTCACTCCATCCTCTCCATGTTTGCCATGCGATATTGAAACGCTTCGGGACTAGCTGCCTCTTTCATTTAAGTGGAAGGGATTTGCTGAGGAGAACTGAGGAGAGTGGGGTCATTTGCCATTCGTTGAAAAATACTATGAGAGAAAAACATCCCTGTCCTATTGAATTGTTTACACTGTGAATTTATGACGTTCGTTTTCTCCTTAGGTAACAAATATGCTGCGTTGTGATGTTGCACCACTTGGAATCCGTGTGCAATTGGGTGCTTAGTCTTTCATTCAATCACGTACATCTTTCAAGTTTTCTGCGGAGGTAACAACTCATATCCATGTCGGGGTGCTTATTACGCGCGAAAAGAAAAAAAAATGTTCATGAATAATCGAGAATTACGCTTAATCATCAATAAGAATGTCGTCATGCTCTAGGAAATCCGTCGTGGTGTGTGAATCACTCAACAGTTTCACAATGAAAAGAATGTTCGCGTCGTCACGATCGACTTCGTTGATGTGTGTTGAAATGATATTGCACTGAAATGGAAACTCCGGCGTGAACTTGTAAAAACATTCATGCACTAAAGCATGAGGTGAAAAGTACCAATTGATACCGTGCACCACCAAAACTAGGACGTTAATAGGCTGAATTCGTTTGAGATGTTACTTGTGGAGGAAAATGGAGCAAGTAATACGGACGGAAAGAAAGAACGGAAGAAGTACTCGGTGTTGTTGGTGAGGAGAGGAAACTTCTGCAGTAGATTAGGAGAATGCAGAGAAGGTGGCTGTTAGAGGTAATGAGGGGTTGCTGAAGACCGAAATAGAAGGGAGGATGTTGGGTAATCGGGGAAGGGGAAGAAAGAGTACGGGTTTGAAGGAGAAGATGAGGAAAGGTAGGCCGTACAATGAGATGAAGAATGAAATTGTGTTGGGACATTGTTGTCTGCGCTTTAAGAAATCAAGTGGATTTTTACTCTCTTCTTCCGTTTAAACCTAACTTAATTGGTAGATTACGCAAATATTATACCAAAAATACCGTTTAGAATTGTCTCTAGCTTGGACAAATGCTTTTGTCTCTGCGTACAAAGGTGTTTTGAGCTCACCGAATCGTTTGAGTGGGCTACATCGATTACGAAACCATCAAGATAGATTTCGGAAATGTTATTCATCAATACCATGTAACCTAACACATGCAATCTGTGGTATCCAATGCATTCTTCGAAGGCTGTGACACACGAACGTCGTGCTTCTCAAAAACATTCAATTTTTCATCGGTATTTTCCTAATCCTATGTTGATTCATTCACAAGCCTCCCAATCCCGACATTATTTGACTGCAGTTGGAAGTTCCTTTCCATCCCAGAACGCTGTATTGCCTCTGCCTGTGGTACCCTCTCTTCTGCTTGCGTTACATTTTGGTACACTCCCAATATTTTTGCACCGTGTTGTACCGCCGCCGGCCGTTGGTTCTCTCCATCCATACCGTTTCTTAAGACGTGTGTCACGTCAAAAGTCTTTTCCTCTGAAAATCAGATTTGGTCCACAGCATCGTAGGCACACTAACACGCAGGGTTGAAATGAGTAAGAAATGGCACGCACAAAATGCCACGGTCCGTTAAACCCAGAGTGAACTGGTTTTCTGAAAATATGTAGACCACTCCATTTCCAAAAATCGTTCAAATGCCGCTAAAAGTAATTGCAGGGGCTGTATATCATTTCATATTTTGAAATAATATGCGTTGATATTTTTGCTACGCAGTTTGTTTTAAAAAATGACAAACTTTTTATTTTATTTAAAGATGGGGAGATGTGCAAGTGACGTGGAGGCAATGTCTTTCAGTTCAGCCGAAAAAGTCGTGCAAGCTTCTCTAAGTTATTCACGGGATGAACTGCTATGGCTGCTCTGTATGCCACTCGTGAGGAAAATTTCAGCGGCCTCCACCCAATTACGTGCTCCAAAGTCTCTTGGGATGGCGAGGTGCGTGAAGCGTCCCGTCGTCGCGTAATTTTTTGGTGGTGCCATTGATCATATTCCTTCCCCTTGAAGTACAACCTTGACGTGGTGGAAGGGCTTGCGCGTTCCAATGACCCCTGGAGTTAACTGGCCGGTGCTATTTTGATTACTACGGGTAGGGCCACCCATGACAGATGGATCAAAAGGTAGGAGCCAGGCGAAAGGTAGTACCGTGATCTATGATTTTAGGCTTTCCCGGCGAATGATGCTGATGAGGTGTTCTCGGGTTTCCCACCGGGTTAGGCTTTCCAAGATTGCCGACGTTTCGGCAAGAGACTTTCCTGCCATTTTCAAGGCTTTTCCAAAGCCTTTCAAATGGCAGGAAAGTCTCCTGCCGAAACGTTGGCAATCATGGAGAGCCTAACCCGGTGGGAAACCCGAGAACAACTCATTAGTACCGTGATAATAAACGTTTTGGAAAGTTGCTTGCAGAAGCATATTATTGCCAATGTAAGCAGCTACCGATTCGAGAAAAACTTTCGTCATGGTTAACTCCTCCACAAGCTCTTGCAGAAGAAACTTGCGGAAGTAACTTGCCAGTGTAAATCCACCCTTACACCTTTATCAAGCATGCAAGTAAACTTAAGGTATGGAAGCGAAATGATGGAAAGTACGGTAGCGGTAGCGTAAGGAAATCCACCGAGGTCAACTGGAAGAAACGATTGCATTGGCATTATCGACAGACTTGAAAATTATGCATTCTGTGTAAAAAATAATCTCAATTTGGTGGTCACCTTTTCCCTTAACATGTTTAATTTGTACCGGGACGCTCTCATTCCGTTTTAAAATATAAAAAAAATAAAGTTAATTTTAACCTCTTTCGTTGGCAGATAACCCGTGCCTCTCTCCCGTCTCTCAAGCAGAGACCACTACTAGTTTTGCGCATCAAGTCGGTGAATAAATGGAATGTTATCGATCGGTCGTACTTCTTGTTACGAGGCAATGGCTCTTGGAATTTTTTTTGCGATCGTGTAAAAAGACTTTATGTGCACTGCAACGTCAATTCTGGTCGGGCGATGTTATGAAATGGCACGGATATAAACTATACGTTTATCTAGAGTCGGTTATGGAGAAGCTGGTCATAACAGGGTTTATATCGCCATACACCTGGTACGCAGTGAGAAAATATTCGCGAAAGAATTTGCAAAATATCCGTCACGCACGCGATGTGTGTGCCTTGGGGTAACGCTCGAAGTATCTGCATTGGCCAACGGTGGCGTAACTTCTCCACGATGCATCGATTTTTGTCCTTACATAATTCTTTTCAGGTCGTTTGATCATGAAGTCATATAGATGAGAGATATGTGTAGTTTTATCCACGCGTATTATCCTTCCCCTTGACTGTAAAGGTTGCAATAAGGAGATCTTAATTTATGACAAGGATGAGGAGAGATAATTTTTAAAAATTATTTACTTTACTGCCGCGTTTAAGGGAAAAGGCGTGTGAATGCTGGAGGGAAAGTCGTTGATAGTACGTGGAATATTACATGGAATGATTGTTTAACTAACGATGCAAACATACAGATTTATGTACATGAAAGTGTACTCGTTCCCAAATTATTGTATCATAGCGTATGCCAGGGTAAGCATTAGAATCGTCTGACTGTACCTCTTTTCTGTGATAATAGACATCACCTACATGCTACTTATTGCCATCCTTTGATGAATTCCTCCATTTCGATGTAATGCCAGTTCTTTCCTGTGAGTAAAACCTTCGTATGCAGTTCATTTCTGACTTCTCACTTCTGTTATTTTAAAACTCATACCTAACATGATATTGAAGCAGAAACAAATAATGTGGCAAAATGTTAATTAGAGAGCTCTTCGGTGAATTTTTGATTTGAATGAAAATAAGCAAGTAATGAATTCAGATTTTTTTTGAGGGTGTGAAAAACGACGAAGCCAGTAAATAAGGATAGGAAGTGATTTTCAAACCAAATTCTTAGGAGTGAAATGACGATATGTCTTTATTTCCTCCAGCCATTGCTTAGTATCTGTTTAACCTAATTGATTGAAGATTGAAACTAGCCCCCTGTACTCTTCGTAATTGTATAAGCAGTTATAATTTGATGCACCAAAGCGATTAAATCAATTTTTTTGTATCAATCCGCATGTAATTTATTTCAGTTCTGGTGCCATAAAACAGCGAGTCTCTATCAATCACCATGCGTAGCAACAACTTTAACATTAAAAAAAGACAATCAACGAACGAACTTATTTAAACATCTGAAATTAACGGTCAAAGTAACAATAAAATTCACTATTTAAAAGTCATGATCTGAGGGCTTTTTTGTATACATTTAAGTTACGAGTGTTTCATCATATATTATCACCCTATCGTAACAATATTACGTCCAATTTGCCGTACTTAATGACGGATTCGCTTTCAGTCGGAATCACCGAAAATAGGTGAAGAGATTTAAAAAAAATTAAAATACCTAGATCATTTAGGGTCGAATTGTTGTCGTCTTTCATGTATCTCTTAGCGCTTCTTTGGTATGGATCCACGCAGTTCAAGCCGAATACCAAGGCACCAAGCACCACTGCACCACCAAGGTAAAGCTAATCACTTCCCCTAAGAGACTCTACCCTTACTATGCTCCCTCATCATGTTTTCAGATAGTCAAACCATTGCTTATGGAATTCTGATAAACGGTATCATATTCTGGTAAATCATTGATTATATGCAGATATTCAGAATTATGCAAGGGAGATACTTTGTACAATATTACTCATACATGATTTACCCTTCGATTTTAAGTTCTAGAGCGTCGTTCTTGATGTTAAATTGAAGAAAAACTAGGAAAAGGATAAATTACTTTACTCTATTCCACTAGATAAATATGGTTTATTGAGCTAACATGTTTCACTGCACTGCAGCATCATCAGGACTGAAGTCCTGATGGGAGTCCTGATAATGCTGCAGTGCAGTGAAACATGTTGGCTCAATAAACAATATTTCTCCAGTGGAATAGTGCAAAGTAATTTATCCTTTTCCTACAGTGGAATTCCACTAAGTGTCGGCCGCCACCAATAACTTAATGAAGAAAAACTGTTTTTTCGACCCTTATAAGCAATACTTGCATAAAAATAGTTCAAGGGCTCTGTAAAAGTGTAACATTTGGTATTAGGAGTAAACCAGTTGGGGAGGGAGAATTAAGAAAAAAACAAGAAAACAAGGAAAAAGGAAGAAAGGAGGTCGAGAGGAGACGTCCGTGGGTGACATGTGTGCTCTCGATGGAACGGACAAGGGGAATGTGTTTCGATAAAATATTTCCGAGTTTAAAATTACTGTGGAATGGTCCATGAGAGCAAGTTTCCCGCCCATTTTTCCAACCGCGAAACTCCCACTCTTATTGGGAAATTGGAAATCTCCCATCAATTTCGACGTTATCCCAGGAATGTCCGAGAGCAATCTGTATGGTAGCCAGCGAAACCACTTAGTGGAGATGATTTGATGATAAAGTAGTCCCTCAGCTCCCGACCAGGCCGAGAAGTAAACCGCACATTATCGTTAACCCCCCCACCTCCACCATCCTCCTCCATTCGGGGGGTAACTTCCATCGGCCGTCCTTAAGTTCCGAGTGAAACCGAGAACGCAAGATCCCTTCAGGCGTGCGCGGAAAGGGTATATTCTGGTATTCGGCAATGAATAGTTATTTCTACTCTCCCGACTCCAAGAGTGGATTTTTTTTCTTTTTGGCGGCCCCGGTGCGATAAATCAATTTCTGAGGAGGGTTTGCGAGCAATCCGTTTCGGTTACGGAGGGGTCTCGGGTGGCCGTGAGGTTGGGGGAGAGGAGGGAGAAAGAGAAAAATTGAGTCCGACCGCTGGACTGCAGTATTTATTAACCGGAACGGGACTTGTGCAAGAGGGGAGTGGAATAGGCAATTGAGCTAGCCGCCAACGCTCTCTCCCGATTCCCGGATTCTCACGAAGTTTGGCCTATTTTGTGAGGTGGGATGAACATTTTCACATATTTAGAGGGATGCAAGATATTTCACGATCTGTGCCTTACCCAGTCGGAACTCATTTAACTAGTCAGGTATATTCAGCATTTGGGAGATTATATTTGCATGACATCATATCATTTTCATTGAAGCAATGTAAAAATATTCAGAAATTGACATTTTTCTCATATAACTTCTTCTCTGGCCTCGGAAGGGTTCTCCATCTCTGACGACTTTTTGGTGGAAAAATTTTTCGTCATCAAAGAAAAATCTTCCTTCGATCTGTTGACAGAGATGGAGAGTCTCACTCGATCGGAAGCCATAGAAAAATTGACATCAATTTTTCTCCGGGAAAGCATAAAATCTGACATTTTTCTCAATCTTACCGTCAAAAATAGGTCCATGGAACTTCATATTCATCAGTCTTCTGTAATTATGAACATTCTTTTCCTAGTACGACATATCTCTATGAATATTAAAATATGCAAATTTTAGTCTCTAGGGTAACTAAATTACATTTTGCGTAGTTATGGAAATGGTTATCAACGTGATCGGCAGTTCAGCATGCGTAGCTTAGAAGTTTTGCGTAGTAGCATAGACTTAAGAAGGATAATAGCACTTGCGATAGAGGCTTTGCGTTATAGAAGGGAGCTGATGACGGGGACCTCGGGCTAGATATAAAGAAGAGGCTGGTGAAGAGTTCGTTTTATTTTTATTTAAATCCCTAAAACAGTACCATTAGCCTTTTACATCGGGCGTTTGGATCAAAACAACGGACGAACACAAACGCGCATGTTGTGACGGGTGGAAAATTCACCCAGGCGGGACTCAAACCCGTGACCCTCAGATTATCGGGCGAGGACTTAACACCATCACCATCGGGGCCGACAAACATGGATTGTATCGTTGTATGGGCAGAAACATGTACTTCGAAAAAAGAAGGCGAAAATAGGGTGCTGGCGTTCAAGATATGGGTGTAGAGGAGGATGGGAAAGGTGCTGTGGACGCAAAGAAAGACAAACGAGGAAGTGTGTGGTATGATTGTAGAGGAAAGAAAACTTCAGGAGGAAATAAGGAGGAGACAAAGTAGGTGTTTGGAGGAGGTATTGAGGGGCGAAGGGTTGCCCAAGACCGATATTAAGGGAATAATTTTGGGTAATTGGGGAATGGGAAAAGAGAGAAGTATTTAATGGAACAGAGTGATAAAGGGTAAGACGTAAGCTGAGATGAAGGAAGATTTACAAATATGCATAAACTGCCCTGCATGTATAAAATTTTGGAGGATATTTAGCTCACTTCCACTTAAACCTACCTTAAATGGTAGATTACTTTCATCATCATCATCAGCACAGTGACGAGAAGGGGTATTTCTGGGAGAATTAGAGAGGACATAGAGGATAGGGAGGGAGTGATGGTAGGAATATGGAGAGTGAGTGGTCTGGAAGCTAGGTATAAGAAGGGAACTCCGGGGGAGCTTTGGGATTGGTGTGGGTAGGGTACGGACAAGAGTGCCGCTTATTCGGTGAAATTCAAGGGGTTGGCTACCATATGTTCCCCTGCTGCATGCATCACTAACCCTCTCCCAAGGGCAATAACTGCGGGCGCAACTAATCAAAGGAGTGCTTCCTCGGAGGAAAGGTCTCTCATCCTCTCTGCTTTTGCGAAGATTTCGCCCTCCCGCAGCTGTTTTGGCGAGTGGGACAGCAGGTTGCCCAACTCCGCTCTTCCTCCTCTACCCACACCCCCGGGCATATATATTAATATATACGTGTATATACCCTCATATGCACAACACGGTCTGAGCCGGGTTTTATTTTTAGATCCTCCCAATTGATTTTCCGTAATATCTAACCTCACGCGGTAACATTTATCATCCTGCAACAGCCATGAGGGCGGTCGGTGTGCTTATGTGGGCAACAGGGACTCTGTGAATGATGGAGGCGTCTTTTACCGCTGTTCAGCGATGCGCGAATTCTTCGAAACTATAAAAATGTTTTGAGATGGCTATTTTTTATCATTATTAGAGTAAACTTTTAGGTTCGTTTTAAGTGAAAAAGAGTTCAAATCCTCGTAACTTTGGCACACGCGAGCACCAATCTCCTTTCACAGGTTTCCTTCATCATGAGGAAGTATGGTGGGTGGCACACATCGGCCTCAAAGCACCGGGAATTTACCTCAGCGCATGCGAGTGTGGCAAGGTCTACAATTGGTTGAAACGAGATTGAAAGATCATTGAAAGAGCATCGACGCCACCTCAGACTCGGCCAGCTAGAGACTGGCGGATCACAGAATGCAAGAGAACCACTTACATTGGTAGCAAACCACCATTTTCGGAAGAACCTGAGGTTACTGGGATAAAATAACCAAATAGGCTATCGAGATCCGGCTCCAACCCAACAATGTCAACAGGAGTCAGGGTTTCCACCTCAGCATCACCTGGAACCACATCTTTAAAAAGGCAGGAAATCCTAAAATTGGCGGGGAAACAGACAACCAGCGAAGATCACGGTGAATGAGAGAGAGAGTATATAAACTGGATAACTTGAAGATGACAGGAAAGTCTCCTCTCGAAACGTCGGCCAAAATGGATACCCTAACCCGGTGGGAAGCCCGAGTAGAATTCATCAACATAATAATCTATTTTATATCATTTGAAGATTATTTCGTTGCAGTAGGATCATTGGTTTTTGTGTTTTAGCATCCCGAACTCGAATTTCTCGACTTTTTGCATGGACATTATGGAATGTTTAATGGTAGATTTGAGTACTTCAACTCGTACATTAAAGAGGATAATAGATGGTACCGTGTGGTACGATAGAACAGGGGAATAAGGGAAGCCTTTGAGGTTGTCTGAGCGGTGTTTTTTCTAGTCATAATAGAGACCATATTTGAATATTATTTTTTAATTTCAGCTGCTATAAGGAGCATACGTATTGTAATATAAATAGCGCAATAATATTTTTTTATATGACTGCAATTCTTGGTAAATAACTAATCATATGTGCATAAATCTTTAACTTGACTCAATGTTTTCACGTGGAACGGTGAAAACGACTTCACAATCTCAGATTTTTGTGATTCTGTAAAAAATACTGTCGTGAGTTATTGATTTATCATTAAAAATATTTAAGAAAGCATACAATCTACACACTACATTGCTACATTCTGCATTGTGACGCGATTTGTGTTAATAAATTCCTCGCTTTTGAAATCAAGTCTCTCTGAAGTACTATACCCGTACCATTTCCCATGGAAAACGGCTTGTATGTCTTGGTAAATATCTCTAATAGTACTGCGGTAAGTGGATGATATTTTGCTTTCATTGGGAAATTGAGATATTTTTCATTATTATTAGGCCAAGTTTATAGAATAATATGTGAAATGAAACCTCAATCAAACTACCGAAAAATTTTCAATCGGCCATATTGCACGGTCATGATCTGTATTTAGTAAATGCGCCAAAAACGTAGGTATTAGTGGTGTCGTTGTCACGGTACTGCAATGATTTATCACGGAAAATGTGGAAAATGAAAAAATGGAAATAATTTTTAAAAAGCACCGCATTGTTCATAAAATTGGAGGACAAGTAGCCACAAGTAGCCGTTGTTTGAAGTGGCCATCTTTCTTTCGTATTTCATTGATTTTGCTTTTACTTAATCATGAGTGTTTTTTAATTCTGAATCTCTGGAAAGCTGACGTTGCGACGATTCACTTTCTAAATTATACGAGCCTTGTTTTCATAGATCTCCTGAAATCCGAACAGAAAATGTATTTTTTAGTTCGGATTTCAGTTTTAAAGGAACATTCCCGAGTTGAGTTTTGAACCCGGAACCTTTTATGAGAGCAGATGAGCACTCCGATTTCACTGCGAAAATTCAGCCGTGATTTTTTTAAACCCAGTCTCCGACTTGTATCTTCATAAATAGCTGCAGTTAATTTTTCCCCTTTATTTACGGCGAAGGTAGTCAATCTGTAAGTGGACTCGACATACTGCTGTTTTAATGTCCCATTTAGTAGCATCAATAAACTTGTCCAGTTTCGTAAAAACGCAGGCAGATCGTTGAATTCATAATTTATTACTTCGAACGTCGACGATTGAGTCAATAACATCCAATATCCTGATATTTTAATTAATTAACATATAACGTCCTCTGGGGATTACTCTCTGTGACGTTAAAACTTATTTATATTTTTATCGCATCGGAAAAAACTGTTAATTATTCATGTGGATAAAAATAATTGCGAGGTTATATACATGTATACTTGCACGTATGGAAACAGTAGTAGAACTTACATATATGTACATGGGAGCGCTTATAATATCGCGTAGAGCACATAAAATCGTTCACGGTCACACATTAATCATGGAGCAAGTCACGTAACAGGAGGCTATATTTTATGATGCCTTTTTTTGTCATCACGAAACATTGTTTCAAATGTAATCGAACTCTCCATGTCAGCTGCCTCTTCTGTGTTACTTTCTTCCATCCTTCGCTTGCCGGACCGCCGTAACCTCGACTCTACTAGATAAGGTCACGTCTCCCTCTGCGAGAATTATGTCTCTAGAAGGAGATTTACGTCTCTCATGAGGAAAACTCAGACTTATCCACGTACATATGATAATATATATATATATTGTGACGGCGCCAACAATGTTTTTTTTTGTATATTTCCCGCGCGAGGGATCGACCTGGTTCTTGAGCTTCCCATCGATGCGCGTGTGTGCGTGTAATTTTGGAACTAAGGCAAAGACGAGGAGTGTGTGCATGTGGCAGAGAGTGAGTCGTTTTGGGCCGGTGGCAGTGAGAGGGCCACTATCGAAAAGTCAACCGAGGGAGGAGGATAGAAAGAGTGGCAGTGAGAGAGTCACGATCGGAAGGACAACCGAGAGACAGCAGGACAGAGAGAGAGTGGCCGTGAGAGAGTCACTATCGGACATTTAACCGAGGGACAGGAGGACAAAGAAACAGACGTCGCCAGTCAGGCTGACTGGCTGAAATACATCCGGATTCTGAACAACCGGAGCGGCGGTGAACCCTACACCGGGAGACGACGCCGGTGATCGCGCAGATCGCGACGTCCACCTCATCAGGAGTACATCATCATCCGGAACGGTTTGTCCCAATTGTGACACGCCCCTCAAACATCCCCATAATTCCCATTCGTGGCAGAAGTAAATCCCGTGTGCCTTCGTTAATTGCTAGAATCAAGAAATACTTGGCTGATGGAAGAACTCTGAGTCGGTTCTTGACCCGCAACTATTGCACGCAAGGACGATTTGTTAAAATTGTTCATGGTCGTTGTTACATCGATTGTTTATTTGATTATTGATCTGTTAAATTGTTTGCTTTTACTCATAATTATTCATTTATGTTCATCTTCACCATGGAATCGTCCATCCCTCACCTCATCAGGGTTTTCTTTTGAATATGTTAAAAATAAATCCCAAATATTAACAAACGAATTATCTAGATCGCATTTGTAATTATGTGTTGAAAAGTGTGTTCCGTCACATATAATGGCGCCCAACTCGCGGCTTGAATGGTAATGTGTATTATACGCGGAATAACATTTAAAGACCAGAGACCCTGCGACCCGATTAAAAGTGTAAGAATATTTTTTTTTTGTTTTGTAAAGTCAGAATTCATTTTGTTCGTGGTGATTTTGAGGTTTCGTTCCTTTCCCCGGTTTCTTGTTAAGAGAGTTTTGCGAACTCCTATTTCCTTTTTTTTGTGTCGACAGCATTTTTTCGTCTTGCGGTGTGTTCGGCTTAGCAAATTTTTTTTGTGGTTTCACTTCATACTCGCGTTTTATCTCAATTAGAATCCACTATGGACGGATCCGATAAGCAATCGCCTGCTTTCACTCAATATCGGGAGGCTAGGAATGATACCGACGATTCCGATGGACGAAGCGTCCATTCGGATACGGAAGGACTCGTGGGCACATTCCAGAGCATGCTATTGAGGACGCCCAATACGGAGGTTAGTGAGTCAAACGTCACTCAGGACGTAGGTGACGGCGGAGGAGAGCCCAGCCAAATGGCATCCCGCGAAGAACCTTTAAGTACTCTTTTGTCCATTATGCAAGGGATTAAAGCAAGTAATGAATCGATGCGGCAAGAGATAAAATCAAGTAATGAATCGATGCGGCAAGAGATAAAATCAAGTAATGAATTGTTGCGCCGGGAAATGAATGGCGTTAATTTAGAAATGAAAGCTAATAACGAGCGGGTACAATCGGAAATAAAAAAAATTCATGACAATTTCTGTCATGAAATCTCACGAATTAATGACAAACTTGATGAAGTTGAAAATAAATGCGCGCACAAAATAACTGAGGTGGCTCAGCATGTTCGTAATGAATGTCGGGGGTTAGTTCAGACCGAAGTGGAAAATCTAAAGGTTCGGACGGAGAACTTAGAACGTTCATACGATAATGCCGAGGCGCAAGAGGGACGATTGAAATCGATTGAAGTTGAAATGGCCGCATTAAAAGCCAAAGAACCGGCCACGGTGACCTCAACAGTTTCCGCGCAAGCGTTAAAAATGCCTGTTTTTTCAGCTAATAGTCATGAACATCCTATAGCTTTCATGAAAGAAGTGGAGAATTACTTTTCACTGGTGACTGTTCCTCAAACTTTGCAATCACGTTTGTTATATCAGATGTTAGAGGGAAACGCAAAGACGTGGGGAAACGCGCTATTACCATTCCCTTCTACGCTATTAGAATTCAAGCAGAAATTCTTGGCAAATTATTGGGATGCGGATACGCAGTATAGTTACCGTATGAAGGTGACGACGGGTAGATATACCAAAAGTACGTCGGGTACCATGAAGCAATTCGCTACGGAGAAATTAGCTCAAGCACGCCTGTGTTCTCCACCGTTGAACGAGTCTGAAATCCTACATGCATTGATCAGACAATTTCCACTGAATGTTCAAAACTTGTTAAAATCGGCCGAACAATTATCTCTCGATCGATTGCTTGTATTATTGGGCTTGTATGATCAATCATTTGAATCATTGACGGCTACGAGTAGTAATATTAATAATTCGAGTCAGCTGCATAATAATCCGAAACAAAATACGTACGAAAGAAATCCGCGAATCAATACGATTCAGCACAAAGGTAGACCTCAAAGACGTAACCAAGATTCCGATGGGCTCTTAACTCATCAGCCACGTGCGGGAGGGTGTAAGAGTGGAACTCAATTAGATGTGACTCCGAAAGAGGAAAACGAGGAAACATTAAACTCTCGGCGTCTGGTTTGAGTAGCCTCCGCGAGCCAGGCGGTGGAGTGGAGTTGGAGGTGTTATCTCCGATAATTTCCACGTGCGAGGTCGACGGGGATCTTTGGGAAGGGGAAGAGAGAAATGATGCTCTGAACATAAGGCGAGTATGTCCGGTAGTTGACTGCTTGACGAATGGAATTCCGGGAAAGGCTTTATTAGACACGGGCAGTGAAATTTCCGCGGTGTCTGTTGAGTTATACGATAACTTGAGGACGACAGGTGTGATCCCTTCTTTTCCTATAAATCGGTCGCGTATCATTTGTGCCGATGGCCGTAAGTCATTGCCTGTCTCTCAACAAATCCTACTCCCTATTATGATTGAGGGTAAGGAATTCGAAGTAGTTTGTCTTGTGATCAAGCATTTGATTAGGCCCTTGATTCTCGGAGTCGATTTTCTCGCCGATAATAAAATTATCATTGACTTTCTCGACAATACGATTAAGGTTCCCCGAACGAATTCTACAGTTTTAACTATTCCGTTAGGATTTCATCAAAGGAGAGACGAAGAGGTATTATCTATGACGTGCGAAACGTACGCCGAGGAGATAGAGAGCATGGTAGGCAAGTTAACTCAGTTGACCTCTGACGAAAAACATTCCCTATGTCAACTATTAAATAAATTTGAGTCCTTGTTTTCCAAGACTCCACGCCGTATAAAAGGTTATCTCCACAGAATTAGTATCTCTAACGATCGCCCCTTTGCCCTGAAATCTTATCCGATCCCGTTTGCATATAGAGAGCCAGTCAAGAAAAAGATAGACGAAATGCTCGCTCACGGCATCATTAGGAAAGAGAAAACTGCGTATATTAATCCTCTTTTAGTAGTAAAGAAAAAGGATGGTTCTGTACGCCTCTGTTTAGACGCTCGGCACCTCAATAGTATTACATTACCCGAGAATGACATACCTCCTAGAATTGATGAAATATTACAAACTTTCCACAAAAAAAAATATTTTACGTGTATAGATTTTACCGCTTCTTATCATCAGGTGGAATTGCACCCGGATGACCAAAAGTATACCGGTTTTGTATATAACTCCTGTAGTTATGTGTTTCAACGTGCTGCGTTCGGTTTAAAGAATAGCGGTGCCGCATTGATCCGGTGCCTAGACGACGTTCTTGGTTCCGAATTTAGTGATTTTCTAACGATCTATGTCGACGACATACTAATTGCATCTTCAAATTTTCATGAACATTTGAGGCATTTAGAACTTCTTTTCCAGAAACTGGCTGAAGCAAATATCTCGTTGAACCTAGAGAAATCACAATTTTGTCGCAATGAAATCAGATTCTTGGGGCATGTAATTTCAAGAAAAGGCATCAGACCAGATCCGGACAAAATTAAAGTAATAGAGAATGCTCCGCCCCCTACTAATATTAGACAGCTTAGAGGATTTCTAGGCGTATGCAATTTTTATACTAAGTTCGTAGAGAGATACTCCTCATTGACGGTTCCCTTGCTGAGACTGCTTAAAAAAGGCACATCTTGGAGATGGAAAGATGAACACCGCGAAGCTTTCGAACAAATAAAAAGGAGTTTCTTAAAAACGGTGCTTCTTCAATTTCCTGATTTCTCGAAAAAAATATATGTGCAAACCGATAGTAGCGATCTGGGGTTGGGTGCTGTCATTTTTCAAAAAGATGATGATGGGTGTCATAAGGTAATTTCATTTGCTAGTCGCACATTAAAAGGTCCCGAAATGGCGTATTCCACCACAGAAAAGGAAGCCCTTGCGGTTCTTTATGCTTTGACCAAATTTAGGACATTACTTTTAGGTAGAGAAGTGGTCATCTTAACTGACCACAAGGCCGTTACTTTTCTGACTAAATGTCACTTTAACAATAGCAGATTAACTCGATGGGCTCTCCTACTTCAAGAGTACAACTTTACGATCCAATATTGTCCCGGTAAAGAAAATGTGGTTGCAGATTGGCTTAGTAGATATCCGGTGGAACGTGCCAACGAAGGTGTTCGTTTGCCCGGTCAGTATCAAATGGCCACCATCGACTTGGATTTGCTACCCTTTCCCGAGGGCGAGTTTGAAGACTTGGCGCAGAGGCAGTATGATGATCCCACTCTGCGTCCCATTGTAGATTTTCTGCGTGATTCAGAGAGGCTCCAAGCGAATCCCGATCGCCGTGTAGCTAAGTTAGCATGTTCAGCTACCTTGCAAGGTGGGATTTTGTTTAAAAAACTTTCGGCGTCAGATGGGCAAGTTCGCTATCGAGTGTGGCTGCCTAGAGAAATTAGGGAGTGCGTCGTGAATTACGCGCATTATCATTACGCACATTTTGGCGGTAAGAAAATCGCCGCACTAATGAAAACTAGATACTATTGGCCAAACATGGACAGGGAAATCCAACGACAGGTGGCAAAATGCGATCTTTGTCAACGGACAAAGTACCCTTCACGGAATTTTCAGGGCCCAATGGCCAATATAATTCCCGAACGGCCAAATCAACTCGTGGCTGTGGATCTGTATGGGCCCCTGCCAAAATCTAGAGGAGGAAATCGTTACGTGTTCGTCTGTATTGATGTGTTCTCGAAATTCATACAAGTTTATCCTCTGAATAAACCAAAAGCAAAAAACTGTTTAGACTGTTTGAAAAATAAATTCATTCCCTTATGTGGTCTCCCCACTATGGTTTTATCTGATCACGGTACCATGTTCACCAGTGAAAAGTGGAAGGTCGAATTATCTCAATTAGGAATTAAACCGATATATTCTTCTATTCGCCATCCACAGTCTAACCCTAGCGAAAGGTCTATGAAAGAACTTTCCCGTGTGTTACGTGTCTATTGTAGCCGAGCACACCGCAGTTGGACGGAAATTTTACCATTTGTAAACCGCTGGTTCAACGAAGTGGTACAAGAGTCTACACAGTTGACTCCTATTGAGGCACACTTCGGCCATAAGCCGCCAAACCGATTTCCGGACGGTTTGATCGTTCCCGAGGACCGTCCTCTTGGTAAGGAAATGATTGTGCGCTTCGCTGCTCGTAATCTCAAGAAGGCCGGGAAACGTAGGAAAACTTATCAAAAAGGGACCTATCCCCCCTTCAGGGTTGATGACCTGGTTCTTCTTAGGACTCCTAAAGTGTCCGACGCCAAACTTGGCTTCTTCCATAAGTTTTTTCATTTGTTTACGGGTCCATTCAGGATCTCTGGTCTGGTCGGTACAAATGCTTATTCTCTTATGGACTTAGAAGGTTCGTCCACGGGAATTTTTAATGCGTATTCGTTAATACCATATAAACAATGATTTTTTTTGTGGTTGTGCCGATTTGGCATTTTTCTTTTTTTTTTGCTCACGTGAACGTGAACTCATTTATTTTCTCCGGACCGCTTCATCCCGGAAAAGAAATTCGTTCACGCTGGGGGGCAATGTGACGGCGCCAACAATGTTTTTTTTTGTATATTTCCCGCGCGAGGGATCGACCTGGTTCTTGAGCTTCCCATCGATGCGCGTGTGTGCGTGTAATTTTGGAACTAAGGCAAAGACGAGGAGTGTGTGCATGTGGCAGAGAGTGAGTCGTTTTGGGCCGGTGGCAGTGAGAGGGCCACTATCGAAAAGTCAACCGAGGGAGGAGGATAGAAAGAGTGGCAGTGAGAGAGTCACGATCGGAAGGACAACCGAGAGACAGCAGGACAGAGAGAGAGTGGCCGTGAGAGAGTCACTATCGGACATTTAACCGAGGGACAGGAGGACAAAGAAACAGACGTCGCCAGTCAGGCTGACTGGCTGAAATACATCCGGATTCTGAACAACCGGAGCGGCGGTGAACCCTACACCGGGAGACGACGCCGGTGATCGCGCAGATCGCGACGTCCACCTCATCAGGAGTACATCATCATCCGGAACGGTTTGTCCCAATTGTGACACGCCCCTCAAACATCCCCATAATTCCCATTCGTGGCAGAAGTAAATCCCGTGTGCCTTCGTTAATTGCTAGAATCAAGAAATACTTGGCTGATGGAAGAACTCTGAGTCGGTTCTTGACCCGCAACTATTGCACGCAAGGACGATTTGTTAAAATTGTTCATGGTCGTTGTTACATCGATTGTTTATTTGATTATTGATCTGTTAAATTGTTTGCTTTTACTCATAATTATTCATTTATGTTCATCTTCACCATGGAATCGTCCATCCCTCACCTCATCAGGGTTTTCTTTTGAATATGTTAAAAATAAATCCCAAATATTAACAAACGAATTATCTAGATCGCATTTGTAATTATGTGTTGAAAAGTGTGTTCCGTCACAATATATAACCATTCATTCACTCACTCGAACCGCTCACTGGCGTAAATAATAAATAATATCGTTCAAACAGAGGGTGAAAGAAAGATGATAGGAAACACATAAAATTGTGAAGTCCAATGGTGGTGTGAAGATGGTATGATGGCCGATTCACAGTGAAAAAAATTCGTCTAGACCAGGAATTGAACCACGGACCTTTTTACCAGAACCAGACAATTTTATGTGTTTCCTATCATCTTTCTTTCACCCTCTGTTTGAACGATATTATTTATTATATATATATATATATATGAAATTAAGTTCGTAGAAATGTCACGCACGTGATGATACAAATAAAAGATGCCACAGGTGAGTTATTTTTTAATACACAAATAAAAAAGAACTCCAAAAATTACTCATTTCTATGTTTCTATAACATATTTATAAGTTTCTATGTTGCCGATTGAAACATTTATCCCAGGAGGGACACTGATTGTAATCTCACAGGAATATTTTGTTTACACGGAAAGAGAAAGAAGAGGGATGGGCAATACATACGATTGACGAACATGACGGTTGTGTGATGATGGAACGATAATAATAATAATGGCGACTTTTATTTCGATCGAAATTTGGATCGAGCTGTGCTTTCTTACATTTAATTCATTCATCACACATCGACACCCATGCCCCGAGTGGAGAAAAACCCAAATAGGCAGGACTCGATCCCGCGACCTACGCGTTATTAGGGGAATACGCAACCCCGTCGCCACCGAGACCGGAGCGATGTCCGATTCCAGGAGAAAAATAATTCGATTGGGCCGAGAATCGATCCAACTAAGCGATAGTCTGACGTAATATACCGAACCCGAACTGTCACCTTAACACCAGTTTAAAAAATAGGCTTCATCATCTCGCGGTTAATGTTAACTAGACATTTTATAAACGGGCCTAGTGCAATGAGACTAAAAACTCTGAAAGGCATATTTTAAAAAAAAAGTATTATACTTGAGATTTTTAATTTGTCCATGCACTTTTACCAAATCAATACGCGTTCGGTTAAAAATAATTCTATTAGGCCGAGTGACCTTGACGAATCTCAAATTTTAAGAAATTTTGTGATTTTCCGATGTTAACTCGAATGACTTGCTCTTGTTTTAACGATATTCGAATCACTGATATTCTAAATCTTTGAGTATTTTGGAACCAAACTGTTTTGATTCGAACACAGATTGAACGTTTACTCATCGGATTTGATTCTATTATAATTCGAATGCCTCGCTAATCCCTGAATTTTAAACGAGTAAGAATGCTTCAAATGCTTCAAAATTTTAAGGAATGCATATTGAAATGAAGCATTGGGTAGCCCCAAAGATATTTCCTGTAACCTGCCGGGGCTAACATCAATTTATAACCAACAATTTAACCATTTATAACAATGAAATTAAAAAAACTTACTTTGAAAAATTCTAGAAAGTAACAAAAGGTGATAAAAAACAAAGTTGTTTTTTTAATAATTGAATTGGAAGTTGTCATAATTACATATATGTACAGTTGTACACTCACAAATACATACCTACATTTCTATTCACAAACTCATTGAGGCATACAATAAAATGCAAATATATGCGTATCCCCATCTACTAGATAGCATATGGTAGAGTGTCATATATTTTTATGTATAATAACTATTTCAAAATAGTTTTATATACTTGGAAAAATCTTCAAAACTTCTCAGTATCTGGAAAATGCCTCTCTTGAGCAGATTTCACAGTTTTAAATTTATTCAACCATGTTCATGGGATGTACCTCAAAACTACTACTCCTCGGCGCTAAAGCCCTTGTAGGGCCTTGGCCTCTCTGACAATGTTAGCCCAGACGTCACGATATCCTGCATGAGTTCTCCATCTTCTTATTCTCATCTTTCTTAGATCATCTTCTACATCATCCAACCATCTTTTCCGAGGTCTTCCTCTCAATCTTCTGCCACTAGGATGTCCAAGGTATATCTTTTTCTCCATCCTATCCTCAGGCATTCTCTCAACATGCCCTAACCACCTTATCCTGTTGCTCTTAATTTCTGCCACTATGTTAGGATGCTTGTAGAGTTCCTCCAGTTCTCTATTCCTCCGTATTCTCCACTCTCCGTCTTCCTTCACTGCACCAAAAATCTTTTTTAGTACTTTCCTTTCCCATCTTTTTAATAGCTCTTCTTCTGCAGTAGTCATGGTCCATTTTTCTGAACCATACATAACCACAAGTCTAATCACTGTTCGATAAACCTTCGTTTTCAAGTTCCGACTGAGATTCCGTGTCTTGAGCACCTTCAACAAAGCTCGATAATCCCTATTGCCTGCTGCAACCCTAGCTTTTATTTCTTCTTGCATTTCATTATTTCTTTTTAACCTCAAAACTGGCAACAGCAAAATTGGCACATGGTATATTGGCGGTTATATCCCGTGATATTTCAGCTAGGAGCATGAAATTTCACTATCATCAACACTCTTACATGACACATTTAACGTGAATCCCGTTATGTCTTACTGATTCTTTTTCTCCCTATCTACGGCCACGGTCGAAGCCTCGCACGCGATGACGCAACGCGCGAATCGTCGCAAATTGAATCGGCCGGGTTGCGTGGACGTTTGCGAGGATGCGGAGGGGTAAGACCCGCCAGTTAGTGCCCCCCCCCACCAACGCTCATCAAAAGAAAGGATAATGAAACATGCACCTCCCCTCCGCGGCTTTTGTGTGTGTTATGTGCCTATAGCGGTGGGTGACCGAGCGCGACGTAACGGTCGCTGCCTGCGGAACGCTGCTCCGGTCGGATCGGCGGCAGCGCGGGTGGCGCGGCACGTGGGGGTTTGAAGCGCGGTCACGCTGAACGGGTGGAGGAGCAATGGTAGAAGCGAATAGGCCGCAAAACTATCGCCCCCACTTTTATTTAGTAGACCTACGATAAGGGCGTGAAATGCGCTTGCTGTGATCTCCTCATGGCGAGGTTCCAGAAGGTTATGCAATCACATCTGACCTTAAGCCTTGTTTTAAGGGCCACTTTACTGTTATTAACAACTAGCAGAAATGCCCGTTGGTTCTCAACGGGAGAGATAAAAGTAATAAATAATAAAGCAGTTCTATTTAAACAGAAGAGAGTCTGACTTCTCATTCCTCTTCGTTTATTTCTAGTGGAAATTGCCCACTTTGTTGCTTAATTATCCATAGTATTAAGCTGTTTTACTGATATTGTTTATTTTTTAAACAGTTCAATTAAAAACGCATTTCAGGATCGCGAGAGGGGGGTGTGGGGAAGATTGCCATAAACATCAAGCATTATTTTCCCAAAGTGAGTTTGAGCAAGATTGTTTCTAGTACCAATAGAAACCACAATCGAATTTTTAACTGAAATACAGCAGTTGTAAGAAGCATGGCGTACGTCCATATTTGTCTCACAGCATATAACTGTAATCATTGTTCTCGTTGTTCCGCAAAGAGGACATTTCCCTCACCGGAGAAAATCTTTGAGAAAGATTACTCTTTCTTTTCTCAGGGATATTCGTTGTGTACTGAAACTATTAGTAATGAAATAATTATGTGACCAAAAACTCAATTAGTCCAATCATTCCTAAAGATACATTTAAAAAGTCTCAAGTCTTACCTTTAAGTCACCTCTCTAGCAACAGCAATCTTCCGTGCAAATATAAATATTCCCTTAATATTTCCCTAATTATTTCAACAATATGCCCTTGTACCCTAAGTTTCCAAAATAGGATTTTTAAATGTAAAAGATAATAAGTACATTATAATCAGCAAAAAAGTAGGAGTACAGAAGTCTTTTCTGTAGATGAGTCACCAAAAAAATACTTCCCCCTAGAATGGGCGTCCTTAGATTTCGTCTACTTATACTGTTATAACAGCGCATTCCAGCGGTTTAAGAATTTCTTCAGCCATCACTGACGATTAATTATCTTATTTTAAGAAAATGCACGGTACTAACCAAGTCTTACATGCCATAATAGCCTTCCATTCCGATTCTATATTTTTTCCCTTAGCTCTGTAAGGGAATTGAACATTTTAGGACTATTATTGACGAACAGATGACGATTGAAATTCAGGTGTTCAGACCTATATATACATCTCTCTGAGGCTACGGTAGAAGCAAGTAGGAAAAAAAATTAAACAAGGGAGATAGAGAAAGGGTTAGAAGGAAACATGAAAGGAGAAAAAGAAAATATTTTTTCTCCCTCCGTTGTGAGGGAAGGTTTTTTTAAAGGGAACATCGTGAAATCACAGCGTGCATTGACCAACCTAGTTAAATCCTTCCGGGGGATGTACCCATTCCCTAGATTGATCGTATCCACTACCGACGATCAGCGGTAGTGAAACATGGTGGCACTTGCGCATAGGGCCCTTTTTGTTGTAGCTGGAGGGGTAATAGTTCGTAGATTAATGCACATTTTAATAATTTTTCAAATAAGCAGAAAAAATTTCTCGGACCACATTTCATTTAATAACATTTTTTTATGTGGTAGAACTCACTTAATGAAGACGATTCAAGTACTTTATTCAAAATGTTTTGCCTTAATTAAAGTACGTTTTGACTTTGGTGTGCGGCGCGGTATTAAAAATTGAGGTGAAAATTATATATTTGAATACTTTTTTTAATATTTTACTTGGATTGACACCCTTATATTTGTTATCAGCCAATTTAATGTTATTAGCTGTGCTATTTTATGTTTAAAAAATCTGCTCATATGTAATCGAATTATTATTAGATTACATTGAATTACCAAAAAATAAATCGGTACAATGCCTTATTTCACATTTATCAATACATATCACACTAAAAAGAACACGTCTGTAAGGTTTCACGCAAATTTGTGCATAGACGAAAATCACTCCAGCCATCTTATGTAGAAGGGTCCATTGTCATAAAAACTCGCTCCGTACACTGCAATTTTAATGTTTTCTTCATCCTTTGCCAGTTTTTAAACTATTTCGGTTTCACTATTATCAATCATTTTATCGCCCCAATTTTGAATAGAGGTAGACATTATCATTACCTGCAATGACAGCGAAGCTGGTCGTCCAAGTAGGTGGGCACACACTGGAGAAAGTAGAGTACAATGACTTGGGTAGTACGCTAAAAGAAAATGGGTTTAATAGGAGAATTTTGTAGTATGGTTTTATTAGAGAATTTTGTTAGTATGTCAGTCATTCAGCAGAATATGGGAGCTGATGATGGAGACCTTGGGTAAGGATATAAAATTGAAGCTGGTGAAGAGTATGATATGGAGTGTAGCGTTATATGAGGCAGAAACGTGGACTGTAAGAAAGGAAGACGAGAATAGGCTGTAGACATATGTACGTGGAGGAGAATGGAGAAAGTTCCGGTGGACGGAAAGGAAGACGAACGAGGAAGTGCTTGGGATGGTGGTTAAGGAGGGCAAATTACTTGAGGAGTTCAGGGGAGGCAGAATAGGTGGTTGGAAGAGGTGAGTGAGGGGTGAAGGGATGCTGAAGGCCGTGATAGGAGGTAGGATGTTGAGAAAGCGGGGAAGGGGAAGAAAGAGAATATTTCTAGTGGACGGGATGGAGAAGAGAAGGACTCTTGCTGAGATGAAATAAGAAATACTATTGGTAGATAGGGCACGACACGTAAAAATTCAGCGTGTTTTTACTCACTTCCATTTAAACCTTCCTTAACCGTTACATTAGCTTAATAGCAATAATAACCGTTGCAAGCCTATTCTCTGTGAGGCGGACTGATTCATATGACAATGCTATTATGCTTCACTACGATAACGTGTAGTGTAAGTGAAACATGGTGGCAGAAGCGGAAGGGTCCATAGCCTACCAACTAGCTCCGTATAGCCAAGGCTTATAATTTTTGAAAGCAGTATTTAAAAAAAAAAAACAAACAAAAATTTCTAATTCAGTATTAGTTTTGACTCACGGAGTCGCGATGGGACCTCCTTAAGTAAGAAAGGACGAGGAAACCGCAGCGCTCCTTTTGCCAGCCAGTGTGTCTCCTCGTGCCTTCGTTTACTCTTTCTTCTTCTTCTCTTCTTGATCGATCACCTCGAGATCCTCGACCCGCCCCAACGAGACGCATAACATTAAACGCCACCCAACCACCACGAAGAAGGAGGAGGAGATCCGTAAATCAAGACTCCGGAGGAGGAGGAGGAGGCGGATAGAGGGGAGAATGGAGGGAAAGGTCTGGGGGGCAGAGAGCAGTCAGTCGGGGGGCGGGCGGACGGCTGAGCAGCCTTGACATCAAGAGAGGACGGACGGACCTCCTCTCCCCCACCACACTACGGGGACAGAGAAAAGAACGAAGGAGACAATGGCTTTTTCATTCGATCCCAACATTTCCCATCCCAGGGTTTATATTCGTCGCGAGAAAATTAAAATGGGAGAGAAATCGTTTTTTTTATTTGCCTTGAGGAGAGGAAGAATGTCCTGAGGCATTGTGTAAGACAATCCTTTTTTATTGCACCCATCCAATGAAAATCATTGGTTCGACATCTGTTCGATTCTCGCAAAGCTATGCGACGGAAAGAATTTTAACACCGCCACGCAATACCTTAAACCTGGTATGGGTGCTCCCAGAAGACGCAAAAGCAAATAGCGGGACTGAGTTTATTGCCACGGTACCAATCGTTTGATTTTCCTTGCGATATTGAGGGAATAATCCCGGCCTGACACTTCAACGGTTGATGCGATAAAGGGGCAGCATGAAAGGGATTTCGAGCAATAAGGTCTGAGTGTTCACTTTTTACTTGCTCGTTTAGCCACCAGGACAGCAACAGCAGACGAAAATATTATCAATCACTGAAGGTTCAATAGCGATGGCTCCAGATGGATGCAATGAGAATAGGTTGAACAGTTTCGAGATCAAAGCATATTCCAAATGAAGTTTATAGAGTAACTGCGGAATATGATGTACTACTAGATGGGACAGAAATAAAAAGGTTGGTGCGGACATCTACGAAGAATGAACGAGGAATGGTGGCCTCTTCAACTCGGAAGTGTGTGGAAAAATTAAATGAATGGAAAGTTAATTGCAAAGCCTATAAATGGATGCGATTAAAAGAAGTTTAAGGGTTTTGAGTTTCCAAAATATTCCAAATGAAGTTATCAGGGGAAGATTGAACATGCTGGAGAACACACTTAATAGGATAGAAGGAAGAAGTATGTCTAAATACAGATATCTACGAAGATAGAATGAGGAACGATGGCCCGTGAGAGTATGGAGTTAGGAACCTCCAGACAGAGAAGAGTGTGAGGGGCAAGGAGTGAAGTAAGACATGCTGCGCAGACAATTAAATGAGAACGGCATTCATAACAGAACTATATGGCATGAAGGTACTGGAAACGGAAAATATTGTAAAAAGTGTCCGTAGAAAATGCTACCAAGTTTCGTTATAAGCGTATCGTATTTAAATTCCAAATTGAGCTCAGATGTTTTCTTTATCCCAGATCTAAAGTCAAGCTAGACGCTGCAACTTAACCTTTGTAGTACAAGCACCAAAAACCCAAGGCTATTGCCGTTGCAAAGACAGGTGAATACGAAAGCATGTATCACTTTCTTCGATTCTTCTCATCTGACTTCATCTTCTTCTCTCATTTGCTATATTTGGAGATTGAGCTATTGTAGTAGCGAAATATGGTGACAGTTGCGCAGAAGGATATTTTTTAGTGAGAGTTCATTGGCTACTTAGGAAGGAAGTTAGGCTCCTCAGCAAGGAAGAGATAAGGTTGTCTCCACGTTTGACTACCCCGGTTCCCACTATCGCAAACCTTTATTTCCAACTTCAAGGTTCTCAATCTGTTACTCGCATCAACTTCCGAGCTCTTTGTGGCTATCAAACCACTTGTTTAGATATGATTATCTTATTGGGTTGCGAACATTATGGGCGTATTTTGATCCAGCCTTGTTTGGATCTTAAACATAGTCGTGAAACGTGCTACGAAAACTTTCCCATCCTCTCGAGTCATTCAGTTATGTTGACAGCATTTTCTATCACATGCTGCCCTTTGTGTGATGCATCCCTTTCATCTGCTCTTCAGCCGACCCCTCCACACAAGCTTTCCCCTCCTTGTGGTCACACGCCGCGCGGCCGACGGCGACCATGTTTCGCAACCACTACAACCCTGAAGCTTCATATTGTGAAGACCGGAAGGGTTGATATAAAATGTTTGGGAACCTATCCGAAATTTAATCTCCGGAATTCGTAACCACCGTCTTTATACTTAACTCTAATGAACGTAGACGTCAGGTCTTTGGGTAATTCATTACTGCACATTCCGGAGCTGAATTAATTGTTCCTTTCATGTACTCAAATCCATTTTACATAAATTATTTACCCATTTCACTCATATCTTCTTTCTTTATTTTTTTAAGACAGCCAAGATGGAAATCTTATTCTTCCCCATCACCCTGTATCCAACATTCTCCTTGCTTCGCATCCATAAACATTCCCTTGCATCGTCAAACGTCCTCCATCCCTTTTTCTGCCTCCTCACATCTTTTTGACGACCGAAAGCTCAGATAAAGAAACGAAGGAAGCACCCTTGCGACCCTTCTGTCTTCATCCAGAACATTCGATTTTCGATATCAAATCACGCTCATCGTGTGTGAGTAGACTCATCGATGTGCAGGATTTTGGAGGCTGAGAGTTTGGAAAGAGGCAAAATGGCTATCAGTCGGAAGACTCCTGGGGTATTATAGAGGTGGAAGGAGATGAGTGAAAGAGCTGAGTTCAGCTTTTTAGCAAAAGCAATTGTTTAAATTCCCAAAGGTCTGAGGGAAAGTCTAACATCATCAATTTCAGTATGATAGCCCATTACCGACTACTTGAAACACAAGCACTACCAAAATATTCCAAACGTTCTGAAAAAGTGGTAATTTCCAAGTCTTGTAGACCTTGTTTTCTCGTCTAATTTTGCCAAAAGAATTCTCTAACTTCATCTCCCCTCTGGAATCCGTAAAAATAATTCCTGTTTTATTTAATGACGCAGTAAAAACATTATGTCTGATCCCACTGAATCTATACATGATAACATTAGGTTACAAGATGGCCCAAGGCCAGTGATCATTTGGTTGGTTTGTCATTGGCATTATAAGATTTATGAAAAAAGGATACCAGGGGGATGCAAGGCAAGAGCTTTCAGGCCTTTTCATCACTTAAAACATCACAAAGTTACATTCTTGAATTATTGGAATTAAATTACTTCAAATGCTTAAGGAAATGCGGATGGCTTTTCCAAGTTCCAACAATAAACATGTTTAAGTTCACAAGAATACGTTCCATGAGTTGAAAAGGATTTCCCGTTTCACATTTGTTTCTATGATTGCACGACATGATTACGGTTTTACGTCCTTTATACCATGTCATATTTCGATCGTGGAATGTCAGCGCTTTCCACATTTATTTATGTTAATGGGTGTACATAATAATAATTTTAATGACCTTTAAATCGATTCAACTCGGAAGAAAAACGCTAAGCTCACAACAACGCCTTCCATATGTTGATACTCATTGGCTCATTTCACATTTGTTTCATCTGATTACGGAAGTATCGCATGCTTTCGTTTTTTTCGGTCCTTTATGCCACGAAGTTTTGGTTCCAACCGTGGCACGGCAGAGCTTCCCACATTTACATATGTCGCTGGGTGTAGGCACAAGATAATCTTTTCAGTGATCTTCGGCTTTGTTCAACTCGGGAGAAATCCCGTATCCGGAACACGTAATATATATATAAAAGAAATATATATATATATATATATATATATATATATATATATATATATATAAAATATAAAAAAAAGAAATATATATATATATATATAAAGAAAAAAAAAGAAATATATATATATATATATATATATATATATATATATATATATATATATATATATATATATATATATATATATATTTCTTTTTTTTTTCTTTTTTCTTTTCTTCTTTTTCTTCGTCCAATTTTAGTTACATGTTTCCTATCTCTTTCTTTCACCTTCTGTTCAAATTATTATATATTTATTCACCTAAAAGGCGGTGTGTGAGTGAGTGAACGAAATAAATATATATATATATATATATATATATATATACAGGGTGTTTTGTAATGACTCTGTAATATTTTAGGATATGGTTAAGCAGATCAAAATAAGAAAAAAATGCAATTGGACATGTGTCCTAAAGCGCACCATTATTCAGCTGTATGTCGGTATGCGTTTTTCACGGAAACCCTGCCAAATAAAAAAATATTTAAGATAAAGACGATATTTTATATTGCTGTTAACGGAAATGTTTTAAACTAGCATACGATATTTAATTATTTTCTAATGCACCATTTAAAAATGGTGGACAATCAAACTTTTCAATCCTTTATATCTTTGCACACAGAAATCGTATTAAAAAAGTGCAAGTATGGAAGAGTTGCGCTTTATATGTACAAATAAAATGGCATCAATAAAATTTTCATACCTTGTAAAACAATGAAATGCTCAATAGATTTTCAAACCAATGTCAAAGAGGGTTTAATGCACTGCTGTACTGTGGTCTCCTAGCCAACCCAACCTCAATCCTATGGATTATTTCTTTTGGGGCTAAATGAAACAAGCTGTGTATGGCCAGCGGATCAAAATGGGAGCAGTTGGTAGACCTAATTCAAGATGCAGCAAATTAAATTTTTGTTTTGAAATCAATTACGGTTAATCGTTGTATGTGTGCATTAAACTCTCTTTTCGTTTGGTTTAAAAATCGGTTGACCATTGTTGTAGAAGGTAAGGGAATTTTATTGAAACCATATTGTTGTATGTTTGCATTTAACTCTTTGATATTGGTTTGAAAATCTATTGAGCATTTCATTGTTTTACTAGGTATGAACATTTTATTGGCACCATTTATTTGTACATAAAAGGCGCAACTTTTTCATGCTTGCACTTTTTTAATACGATTTCTGTGTGCAAAGATATAAAGCATTGAAAAGTTTGATTTTCCACCATTTATAAATGGAGTATTAGAAAATAATTAAATATCATATGCTAATTGAAAACATTGCCGTTAATAGCTATGCAAAATATCAATTCTTTATCTTAAATAGTTTTTTTATTTATCGGGGTTTCCGTGAAAAACGCAGACCGACAGACAGCTGAATAACGGTGCGTTTTTGGACACATGTCTAATTGAATTTTTTTCTTATTTTGACCTGCTTAATCATATCCTAAAATATTACAGAGTCATTACGAAACTTCCCTTTTAAAGGTTTTTCTGTCGTTGGTCTGTCTGTTTGGTTTGTATACTAATCTACAGTTTTACTCTGATCCTGCTGACATTTTGCAGACTAATAGTTCAAGACATGAGGAAAATTGTAGGCTATTTTAAAAACATCTCAGGGCCCCAAAAAGTCCAAAATATGTGCCAGCCCTTTAGTACGCTACGTATTGGGTTTTGTGCAGTGGTATAATTTTTTGCTTTTTAAAATTACTTCCGCTCAAGATAGAGGGTTTAAATGTTTTTAATCGGATGGCTGAATAAATTAAGTTTCTTATTCTTTCATTTTATTTTCTTTTGCGCTTCATATTTGTCTGAATATTATGTTTTTAGCTGAAAAATCTCACATTTTTTTCTGAAATCAACAATAGCATATTTCCTTGACAACCAGAGATTTGATTTTCAAAGGATATTCACGCCTCTACCATTCAAATATCAAATTTTCCTGCAGTCCCATGGTAGCACGTAGGAAGAAAATTTGTATAAGAAGGGCCCAGAGTCCCAGGGACTCATGATAGATTGCTTCGAGGGATAATCGAAAAATTCAATACATATTTACAACAAGTATAGCCTTCGATGTCTGTTCTCATAGTAGCTCTCATAGAGGCACTGCATGTATATGAGAGAACAATTACGTAGTAAACGATACACATAAAGGAATTAAATAGACTACACACTTAATTAAATGTGCAAGAATGCTTAGGTGCAGCGAATAGTAATGGTAATACTGCCTATGTTGCTACCACAAACACATCGTTGTTTATTATCGTTTAATTCTCAGATGTATTACACGTAGTGGAACCGTCTGCCTCTCATTACGGTTGCTAAATGTTTTTTAGACCAATTCCCACATCATATCCGTTGCGCGTTATTTACATATGTTTTAAGGTGTTAAAGTGCAGTTAACTTACATTCACTCATTTTTTGGTTTCCCGTGCATGAAAGAGGAGCATCTCTCCGTGCACCTGGAAAATGGCCAGCATATCTACTACATCGAACACAACGTACAAGATAGGATACAAATTACTCAAATGACCACGCCGACAGTATTCTCCAAGCTTTGTGATTTTCTTATGAAATAAGTTCAATGTTTTTCACACCCGTTGAATTTCAACGGGCACCTTCCGCTAGTGCTATTTATACCTGAAATCGGCGGAGTGAAATAAATGACTGTTTGTCCAATCTGGACTGTGGAGAGCAAGAGAGGCTTTCCCCGTGCTACCGCAAGGGGAGGAAGGATTGAGGGGAAGGGTTTATAGAGCAGTGAGCCGTTTCGGGTAGGGATAAGAGAGGGAGTTGGGGCATGAAAAGTTGAAAAGGACACAAGGAGGCCGAAAAAAAAAATATCTGAAAGGTGGAGGTGGAAACGTTGTGGGGATAGCTGGATGTTGGGAGGGAAAGGCTCTGGCTCGCTGAGACTTTCTTGGGAGAGTGTGTGCGTGAGGAGATTCGGGATAGTCGGGGAGAGGAGAGGGGGAGGAGATGAATGCCTTGGGAAATCACGGGAGAGTGTGTGAGGGGGGAAGGGGGGGTTGGGGAAGGCGTTCCGAAGGTAGGCCTTACGAAAACTGGGCCTCTGGGCTCGCCACGAGATTGGGGTGGGGAGTGAGGAGGAGGAGGAAGGGGAAGGCTGGTCTGTTACGGTTTGGGAGGTGGGGGAGGCTTCGCTTTGAGGCTCCCGGAGGGGGTGGGGGGAGTCCTGGTCCCTCCTCCCTACCCACCACATTCACCTCATTTCTCCTCCTCCTGCGAGAACTTGCGTCGGAAAAGAGACCAGAGTGTCTACGCACGCCGAACTCGAAATGGGGGAGAGTGGGAGTAGTAGCACTGAGTGGTTGTTGAGCCGGGTGCACCTCACTTTCTCCTCCAGAGACTGGAGTGTATATTTCGGGTCTTGAAATGTGGTGGGCTCGTTAATGTGTGCGTACGGCTGCGTGTGAGATAGACGTCACAGGTGTGACGAGTACAAACGTAGATAAGATAGAAACGCAAATGCGCATTGAAATTTTCTGTAGCACAACCGCCCGGAAACAGAGAAAATAATGTTTTTTTATGCATATCTTCACCATGTGTGATTTTTCATCAATCAGAGGAAATAAATATACTTACAATATATTAAATGAAAAGGAAAACTTTGTTATATTCCACCAATTTATTCTCCGGTACAACTAGTTTCGACGCAGCGGCGTCATCTTCAGGTACGGCCGCTGCCGCGTCGAAACTAGTTGTACCGGAGAATAAATTGGTGGAATATAACAAAGTTTTCCTTTTCATTTAATATATAATGAACTTCTACAAAGTTGAGCCTGAGACGATGGAGATAATACTTACAATACTTACGTGCAACAAGTTAAGGTTGGGGAAGAATTCATACTTTATCCAGGGGACTGTTACCGGTAGGTGACCCATGACGACACCTGTGTTCACTGCTTTGGAAGCCTTCTGGTTCTGAACCATTCGTTAGCTCGAGAAGATTACTACCAAGGAGTGTCACACTGGAGTTGAGGCTTAAGGGTTTGACTTGGGTAGGGGTTGGTTGTTAGGAGAAGGGTTTGGCTGGAAAGAAATTCCTTCCACTTTTCCTACGCTCCCCAATAACCCTTCCCCCCTTAAACCAACCCAACTGTTCTTATTGGTGCAAATTATCTCAGTTGTCGGTCGAATCCACAAATAACTAAACCAAAATCCAAATCTTTTATCAAAAATATTTTGTACAATTATGAACATGCTTCATGTTTTATTGAAAAAAAATATCTGCAATAGCCATTCCAAAACGCTCGAATTGGGAAATTTCTTCACTTAAAATTGGTAGATAATTAAATAAAGGAATTTTATAGTAATAACAAATTATTAACTCGAATACTAAATTGTTAAAAGTTATTTTTAGCTGCAAACTCAAATTGCCTCCATTGGCATCGCCCACGTTTCGGGAGTTGTTGAACCCCAGAGATATAATAGTTCATCGAGGGTAGGTCCTAAATCCAAATTCTTTTTCCTTGCCGACATTTTGGAATTTAATTACTTCCATTTTCAGGGCCACAACCTAGATCAAGAATATCAACAATAAAAAGATCAACCACCGCTGTCCATAAAATTAAAATGCATGATTCTGCCGTCGGTATTACCCTGGAAAGATTTACAAAATTAATCCTTAATTGGTTCTTGATCTTTTTCAAATGTATCGACGAAGGGTGTGAAAATGCTCTAGTGTCGGAAAAATCATATATTTAAATTTTGTGGGTATTGATGACTAATATTTAAGTTGTTGACCTTCTCTATCGTGGTTGTAGCCCTTAAGATGGAACTAATTAAATTCCGAGAAGTCGCCAAGGAATAACTTTTGATTATAGACCTTCCCTCGATAAACTTTTATTTTTGGATTTACCATACCGGGTGATTTTATATTAATAACTGTTGCAATAAAGTTAATTGCTCCTAAAATGGAGGATACCCCTGCTAAATGTAGGGAAAAAATTGTTAAATCTACTGATCCCCCAGCATGAGCAATGGCCCCAGCGAGAGGGAGATATACTGTTCATCCAGTACCAGCTCCTCTTTCTACTAATCTTCTTGCTAACAGGAGAGTTAATGAGGGAGGTAATAATCAAAATCTTATATTATTAAGTCGTGGGAAAGCTATATCAGGCGCTCCTAATATTAAAGGAACTAACCAGTTTCCGAATCCTCCAATTATGATTGGTATTACTATAAAAAAAATTATTACGAATGCGTGGACAGTAACTACTACATTATAAATTTGGTCATCACCAATTAAAGACCCTGGTTGACCTAGTTCAACTCGGATTAATATACTTAAAGCGGTACCTACTATTCCTGCTCATGCACCAAATATTAAGTATAAAGTTCCAATATCTTTTTGATTTGTAGAAAACAATCATTGTCGCATATCCCTTCTATCTTATTTATATTAATGACCCTTTAATACAAAGTAAGATGGTTGAGATTTAGACAATAGACTGTAAATCATATGCATAACACTGAGTTTTTAAACTCCGTCAATTGACAGAATTCGCAGTGAGAGAGTTAATGTTTTGGTCCAAGTACGAGGTGCTACCCAAATTTTCCGAGACTTGGTTAGTAATTAAAACACAAGCATTATTTCAAAATTTAATTGCCATTTTCAAAGTAGCCATCACTTTATATTCATACAGTGATTTAAACGAGCATTCCTCAATTCTCGCAATCAGCTGAAGATAAGGTGTTTACAACCAACTGTGATTCCGTTTGTATCTCGTTCACAGTATCCCATCAGTGTCCTTTCAGGTGGAGTTTCATTTATGTAGACAAAGAGAAGTTGAAAGGTACTATGTCCGGTGAGTAAGGGGAATATGGGAATGTAGTCATGTTGTCTTTGGCTGAAAATTTCCCGAACACGATCAATGTGTTCGCTGTCGCCTTGTCTTGATGCGGAACCCAGGATTTTGATGCCAGATCCCGGCACATCTACGTCACGATATCGTTTCATTTAGCATCGATTAAAAATCATCACCACTGCAGCAAGCGCTAACGCCAGTCTTTTAGCGTTCAGCCGTAACCTCCGAGATACACAGGTCTGAAGACCCGAATTTCGATCTTCATCTTTTTGTAAACAATAGGCCTTAAATTTTCAATGCCCTCACGGAGCATAGGGAATAAATCGAAGAGAAGGTTATTATGACAGGCAAGACTTTTTTAGTATTGTACATTTTATTTAAAGCAAATTATGTGTCACTGATAGCTGTTGACATTCGTAAACCGATAGAATTCGCTGTCATCACAGAATAAGGACACGAAATCTAAAGACGCCTATACAAGGCGAGAAGATTTTCTCTGGTGGCTTATCTGGTTCACATGCCTTTCGCATGCTCCTTAATAGCACCTTTCAGATCATGGAAGCGGCAGTAGGTTGTGTTGCTGAGGAAATCGCTTAAACAGGTATACGATTATAGTTTATTTACAAATGAAATGCAATTGACACATGCTGTTTTCAGCCAAGAACTTCTTCTTCCTCTAAACTCGTGCAAAATAATCAATGCCTCAATTCATAGCATGCTTTTATTAAGACAAAAGAATACAATTAAATTCTTGCATAATTTAAATTATTGCGTGTAAGGTGAGTTTCACCGCATAAACAGATGTACTTGAATGAAATGTTGTCGACTTACTAGTGAAAAATTACTTTAAAAAAACTGGTGCGTTACTTGAAAAAATTGCCAAACTTCTTGAGCCTGGACATCAGGAGATAACAGCGAGTGAATTTCCCGGCCTTGTTGTAGGACTAATAAATGAAATTGGGAGTATAATAGTGTTACCGCCTGTTCATCTCGGAGCCTATGGCTAGCCTCGGCTCTCGGCGAGGATGAGATCGTCCCACGAATGAGTGTGCCTCCTCTCCTCTTGCTTCACCTGCACCTCGTCTGTCACAGACTCTTCCTCTCTTCTCCCTCCTAGCCCCCACTTCACCCCGTTCCCATCAGCCCCCACGACTCCCTGTCCCCCCCTTCCCCTCATCCGCCACGTGTCTCCGCGGGGGAGATCACATTATTCCGTGTAAAGGCGCTTGCTCGCTCGGGACGGGAGGTCGCTTTTAAAAATGCTTCAATTAGCGCGTTCAGTTTGTCAATCCACGAGGAAAAACGCCTGACCTCGCGCGCTGCCCTCCCTCCACCTTCCATATAGAACCCCTCGCGTGGACGTCATCGTTTTCATTCCTCAATTACTTAATTTGTCCTTTCCTTTTACAAAAACGAAAGCTTAGTACTTATCCACGCTTAAAATGTATCATCAACCATGGTTTCAGCAAATGCCTGCCATTTTCAAGGCACGGTTTAAGTGAAGAAGCGCGGCTAAAGAGAAAGGTGGGGGAAACCCTTCACCTGTGCACCATGGTCCAAAAGAAGGGTGGGGAGGGGTTCTAGTTTTTCTCGCTTTTTGGGCGATGTATATACGATCCATCACAATCGTTGCAATTAAAAATATGTCGATGACATGTATTCAATCGGTCGGTAACGCCTTTGGTAAAAACCAAAATGCTTTCAATCGTATGAATCAATGGCTTATAAAAGACATGATTCACATTTTCTATAGCCATATTATTCTTAATAATATACGTCAGTTTATCCAAGACCATAACTATTTCTTTAAAATGGCAGCTGTTTTCTGAAGCTATGGTTGACAGTAAATTGTAAGTGGGGTTAAGTACAAATCGTTTGTTTTTAATAACTTGGTTTAACTTTAATAACCATAACTATTTCTTTAAAATGGCAGCTGTTTTCTGAAGCTATGGTTGACAGTAAATTGTAGGTGGGGTTAAGTACAAATCGTTTGTTTTTAATAACTTGGCTCCACAAAATTGTGCCTGAATCTATGTCTTACTTTCGTTGTTTTTTTTTCTTTTTTTCTTTTTTTTGTTGTTTGATGGAGTGTAGTAGTTCATTCGTCCATGCTTTCTGCCTTTAACTATACGCAGATAAAATAAATTTAGTGATTTTATGAGCCGTCATCTCCTGTGTACACATTTTTTTTCTTTCTAACCCGTTTGGTCATAAAAAGAGGAGATAATATTGTTTTTATTTCAAGATAAAAATTGTAGAGCGGTGGGGCACAGTAAATCACTCAATTTGACGTTTCGTTTGGGAAGTTATTTTACCTTAATTTGCCTAATCGCTTTAGTTTTGAAATTTTATTCAGTTTAAATACAATTAAGAGAATTCTATTGCATAACTTGCTTTATACGTTAATGGTTTGAGGCGTAACTTTATGGAACTCCTTCATAAAGTTACCTTCTGGTGGCTCAATTCTGGTCTCATGACCTTGGAGACCACCCAAAGCTCCCGCTCCTTTGCTGTTGCCAGTTTGTGCAACAAAACTTTTTGGGAGTAAATAAATTATTATTATTATAATTGAAAAGAAATGACTTTGTTAGTTCCACATAAATAATTTTATTGCCGTCCTAGGTATCGTCGCTGGGCGACATCATCAGGTCAGGAAACCTGATGATGTCGCCCAGCGACGAAACCTAGGTCGTTAATTGCTTTATAAGTGGTGTCCTGAGGGCCTGGCAAACCAAGGGTCGCCAGGCTAGTGCATGTAATCTCTCGCCCCTAGCATGTCACGGTAGGTTTTATTTTAGACTTAGATCTCAGGCTAGACGGAGTGATGTAATCTGTCCACCGTGATACCAACGTAGGCGTCGCGGCTGATGTCATTGGGTCCGCAGAGCATTTATTATATTGCATATCAATGATAACACATCCATGCGCTTGGCGGGCATCGAACCATCGACCTTTGGACTCCAAGAGTGATTTCATATCGAGCAAGTTTTAGTATGACACGGGGGATATTATTTTATTACCCGCACTTTATCTCAGGAACTGAGAGAATAAATATAATTTGAGTAAACCACTACCAAACTGATAAGTACAAAATGTCCTTCTGTCACGTACTAACAGTGACTTCATGAAAAACAGCGTGAATAAGAGACTCCGTTGACTTGAAAGTCACCTTTTTCCTCTTCCTATTTCAACTCATTTTCTCTATTTCCTCCCCTTATCATGGCTGGTGTCCTAACATCCCCTGCCATGCGCCCCTGAGACGATTCTCAAGGGTAGTATATAGATGTAGAGGAGCAACTGTTTCTCGATAAGTGAGGCTGAGCTGCCTTAAGCAGGATTCAGAGTTTAGTCTGATACCACTGATTGATTCCAAACGCTGCCAAGAAAGCTATTTATAAAATCCCAAGATGTATGATTGCGATAACTACTACTTTCATCGCATATGCTGTGTATCTGGGCCATTTGGGAATTGGAAAAGTTTCATGAGCAGCGAAACTCGTAGGGACTTGTGAGATGAAGTATTGTTCCCGCACTTAATCGCGCATATTCCTATCGAGACTTTTAAGGAGAATCTCAAAGAGTAGGAAGATTGGTCCTGAGTCTTTAAGAATAGGAAAGTGGTCATGGAGCAATGCATGAATGTGACAGAAGCGAAATAGTAATGAAAGGGGCATTACGGAGGAAATTATTAAAATAGAGCCAGTTTCCTAGACCTGGCAGCAGCCACTAAGTTGTCGTATTTTGTCTACCCCGAAAGGAAAGGGGTTAATGGGTATTCATGTTTGTATTCTTATTGAGACCGAGAGAAAACCTTTAAAATCAAATTAAATACGATCGCGATCACCCTTATTTTCATCACGTGTGCTGTATTATCAGGATTCATCAAAGACAAGGGCGACGTCAGCAGAACCGACTAAGGCCTGAAAATGTGTTTTCATTTAGTCACGAAACCGTCCCACCTACCATCTCCCAACCATAGTAAGTATACATGTTTTCCCCATCTGGTCTTAATTTATGGCAATAACTGACAAGTGAAAAGGCGCTTTGGCTTTGATAGGTATTTCGGGTAACACGCGTGCATTATTTACGCGGCACTCACGACTAAGCAGCGTGGACGAATCCCCAACCGGTTACCTCCCGATGGCTGTTTTATTAACAGAAATAGATAGCGAGAGAGAGAGAGAGTGAGGGGCGGTGGTTGCCCTAAAGGATTGGGAGGTAAGTAATGTTAGCGCAGAGTGAGGAGGTGGGTGGGGAACCGAAACATATATATGCATGGGAATGGTGTCAGAATGCGGGAAAATGAATGAGGAAGGTGGAAGCGAGCGTAGGGGAGTGGTTTTGCGAAGGGGGATAAAGAAGGCTAGATTAGTCTCTTGTAGAACGTAACTACACGGCTATTAGGCCTTCAGCAGTTGGACCAGCGGTAGAGATGAGGTGAGCGTTGTTCGTTCCGATTGTTCGTTCCGTTTAGGTAGTTGGAGCGATTTTTGTTCATGTACAGATTTGCGTGAAACTTTGTATACGTGTTCTCATCAGTGATATCTATGGACATAAGTGAAAAATATTGCATTTGGTTTTTTCGGCATTTCAATGCTGTTTTAACACGTTGCCTCATGGCACACGACTTATATTTTTAAAAAATTCGATTAAATATCTACAGATTTTCTTCTGAATGCGAAATAATATATTTCTTATGAGTATAGGTAATTGTTACTAGCAAATGTGAAGACGTCACGCCGAGTCCAGTATTCGAAACAAACGTATTTGAATATAATTTCGTCTAAATTTCGAATGGCGCGCCGAAAACTCTGGTTTAAAAAAAACAGAGTTTTCGCTCTGGAAAAACGTGCTCTAATCGAGGAAAATAATTTAAAATATAATTATTTTCTACTTTCCATTGCTGCCTGTACGGTGATTTCGTACGCATGAACAGATGCACTTGAATGGAATGCGGTTCAAGAATATTTTTCCACTTGCTTATAAAATTATTCAAATGTGCACTCAATGACCCACGATTGCCGCTCCAGCCATCTTAACGACTCAACAAATTCATAAAGAGTGCTGAAGTAACTACACGTTTATAGCCGAAGCTTCAAACTTGACTTACTTGTTTTAGCACTTCTCCCTGAAAATCGCCGGTCCAACCGAAGTTTTTTTTTGCGATCTTATAAAAATGTTCGCAAAATCGGGTGCTTATAAACGAAGATTTTGCCTACGGCACGTAAGACTCAGGCCAACAATACCATTTGCATTAAAGTTATCCATCGTAGAATCCCAGAAACAAATAAAGATGGAATGCGCACCTTTATTTCGGGGTTGCAATGCAGTATGCGGTTAAAGTACTGAGATGGGGACCGTTGATGGCAACGCAAAATCGGATGCGTAAAAACGTTGCCTTACTCTTGGCCAGTATTACGTAGGCCGCTTTTAGAACGCGTCTTATGGGCTGGGAAATACGCTAGTTAATAAAAATAACGCATGTTCCACATTCCATCACTGCGGGCATCAATTGACTCAGCTCTTATTCACGTCAACGTTAAGTTTAAAAATATTCAGCCGAAATGTATTTCTCAAAGCCGATCTTTATTAACTTCGTCAGCTAGTTGGGAGTGTCCGATATGGAATTTTACACGTCTTTATTGAAGACATAGATACATTCTACCATGCTTCACTTGAAGATGTTTCAAATATACCAATGCACCCAGCACACTTTTCTTTCCTTCCAAGTAGGCATCTGATGATAATGCTGAAACGTCTAGTCTCGTAATATATGAAAAGCTTAATGTAAAATTAAACAAAAACATTTTTATTCAATTCCCCATGAATGCCTCACTGTCTCATGTGATAACGTAAAAGTTATTTATCCCCATATTGGTCTTAAAAGGAATGTTTGATTCTTTACGTACGTTGTGGAACATTATTGATTATAGGTTTAGAGAGCTCAGGAATACGATAGATATAATCATACGACGAAGATCTAACTTTGCGGAATCTTTCCAGTATTATTAGAAGAACACAAATTTGTTTTTTTTCATAGATTTATGAAATTTCCGCCAATTGGCCACAAATATATAAAATAAGACTTACAGGAGGTAGGCGAAAGAGATATAGATAAAAGGATTTGTTCTTACGGGAACGTTTCGGACCGGTTGGTCCTTCTTCAGCTTTAGAAGTGAGCAGTTAGTACTCACTGCTCACTTCTAAAGCTGAGGAAGGACCAACCGGTCCGAAACGTTCCCGTAAGAGCAAATCCTTTTATCTATATCTCTTTCTCCTACCTCCTGTAAGTCTTATATATGTATATATATATTTATTTATTTCCCATGAAACGCTAAATCCCGTTTCATACTATACTTGATCCAGCTCAAGGTCGAGGATACTCTTTAGCATTATAGCATGATATTGTGATTAGGTAAAATATATGCAATGGCTTCAGTGCATATATTGGCTGCACTTCTTATAACTCAGGAATAGGTTACATGTTGATTATCATTTTTCTCTCCGGATCCTGTAAATTTTTAGAAACCTGTTGAGCACTTCTAAGCATTACGTAAGTTCTCACAGAGGCCGAAGCAGCGGAACATACATCCGCCTGGGTGGTGAATAACCCTATCAGGTGAATATCAAATCCGCGACCGTTGGATTTGCAGGTGAGGAATTTACCCCGCAGTTACTAAAATAGTATGCTCTCTTTTTGAACCTTCCTATACGACTTCAGTCTGCGAGTATCCTCCTTCTCAACCGGGGTGAAATATTATAACTTCGAAAGGCTATAGCTTTCGGCCAAAAACGGTTTGCTAGTTACCTTTATTTTCGGTATTTACATACACAAGGCGGGGCTTAATATAAGGGGGAGGGCACAAGATAGAGCAGATAGAGGAGTTTACGTATCTGGGTAGTATGTTTGAGGAGAATGGGTTAAGTGGTAGGAACATCAGATGCAGAATAGCCCTGGAAAAAGAAGCATTTTCAAAGAGATGGGAATTGATGAGGGGGGTTCTGCGAAGAGACGTAAATAAAATAAGTGGTTTTTGTAAAAGTTTAATTATTTAAAAATTACAATAATATACCTCAAAGTTACACCAGAACAAGTTAATTTGGTTTAGAGAAGGTTGGTGAAAACTATAATATGGAGCGTGGCGCTGCATGGGTCGGAAACTTGGTCATTGCGAAGGGAAAATGTGCGCAGACGTGAAACGTTTGTGATGTGGATTTGGAGAAGGTTGGAGAGGGTGAGCCGGGTGGCGAGGAAGACGAACGAGGAGGTACCTTACTTTACCCTGTTCCTTAAACTATTATCTTGTTTCAAATACCCTGCCCATTTGATAATTATAAAAAAATTCATTTCATCGTCAAGTTTTTGATCTGGAGAGAGTTCTTTTTTGGCATTTTTATTTTCACTCCCTCACTCACAGACTCCTCTGCTCCTTATTTTCACCTCTATATAATTTCGGTCAGTTTTCATTCGGTCGCGTTCAGTGTGTTTAGGTTCAACCAAATGAGGCGAGGCGTTGCATAAGCAGGACGGCTTCTGAAAAGAAATGAGATCGCCCATCGGTATCGGCTCGTGTTTTTTTCTTTCTTTTTGCCCGTCTTCGGTTCGGTCAAGGTTCTCTCTCTCTCTCAAAAAAGTGAGTCATTCTGTTTTCTGAGGCGCGGCAGCGGGTGATTGAGATGAGAAGTTCCTGCAGAGCGTGACCATAAATATTGTGGCGTTTGCGAAATTTTTCGAACCTGACAGCCATTAGGGCTGCCACTCGAGGCCGTCTCTTACTTGCCACCCCCTTTGCCACCCCTTTGGATTCATCAGATTGATGCCCCTCCTCCCCCTCGGGTTGACAGACTCCTCTGCTCCTTGTTAGCCACGCTCCTCCTCATCCTCCTAACAGTATGGAGAGTTTGTGTGTTCCCAAAAGAAAAAAAAATTGGGATAAATATTCACGCCCGCTCCCTCGTGCGTGGTAGCCAAAGGCCTTTCACGATCATTCAAAGACGGCTGCTCTGCCGATTAAGTGGGTTACGAAATTTCCACGTGATTGAAAGAAGACTATTAGCGCTTTATCGAAAGCATTTCCTTTTGTGCGCGACCAGTTTTGTACGCTTCATTATTTTAAGGCTTAATAAGCGATTGCCGACACGGAGGGAAAAGCAATGTTCAAAACGTGAGTGTTTGAACTCGATTGGGATAGAATTGAAGGAAGCGTGTTATGAGGTCTCCTGCCACATATTTGCATGTTTGGAAGCATACTTACAAATATGATAAATATAGGTACATTAAAACTTGCAACATAAAGTAGACAGTTTGCTACAACTATCTGGGTATGCACTTGGATGAAATTGGCAAGAAAAGTTATGACGTACTGCGGACGATCACAGAGGATATGAAAAGGAGGCTGAGCGTGGTGGAAACATGATTCTGTAGGAGATGCTGTGGCGTAACACTTATGACTCAAGTTCCAAATAGTGATCCAGGGAAGGAATGGGAGTGCAAAGACATTCACTGAAAACAAAGAACCGAAACAAAAAGAGCCTTCTCTCAAAGGTTAAAATACCATAAGAGGACATTGGAAACACAACAGGGGGGCATATTAGCCATTGCCGAACATTCAGTCTTCAGCCCCGGGCATAAAATCATTAAAAAAACAAAGGTGTTGGCTAGGAATGTAGACTACCACCTATGATTAATACGCGCACCGATAGGTATGGTAAAACGTCTAAATAACTGCAACAGAGAAGACGGTTATAATCTCAGTGCGATTGGGAAAAACATCATCGTAACGGAAAAATAACCAACCTTCTTTTGTAAATATCGAGATATTTTCAACCATGCAAAAATGCCTCAACAGTCTTTGGAGCGCACAATTATACATTTTTATGTATACGGATGCTGGTTATTCTCCTTATTCTCCTCACGGAGCTCCTATTATAAGGAGTAAAACGTTAAGAAGATTTCACCGCGACTTTGTGCGTCAAAACAAATACTTAATTCCAACTCTTTGTTTATTTTGTTTAAAAAATACTAATTTCTCTTCTGACTTGCGTTAGCTATTGAAAACCAATATAAATGTAAAACAATTGCAGATTGTTCCACGAATTTATTTTTAATTAACACTTTTTTATGGCCATAGACGCCGACTGAGGCGCCTTTTAAATGGAATTCCCAAATTTTGACTTCAAGTATCAGGGTAATTAGCTAATTAAGTAAAAAAGGTTGAGATGGATTGAATTTATTTTTAATCGATTTCCCGGTATTTTTGCTTCTTATAAACAGTTTTACGTATATATGGCATTTATATTAATTAGAATAGACCTATATTTCCCTGTGTTTCTCCCATTAAGAAATATGTATTTTCTGGTTCAGTTTGTGTTAAAAAAAAAGCCTGGAAAGGTAACATTTCTATGTTCATATCAGAAAAAGGACTTGTTTTTCGAGAAGTATCCAGAATATGAGCGAAATGGCATGTGTGCCCTTTTACGGTGGAACCAACCATAGTTTTAAAATGAATACGCAGAAGTTCCAGAAATCTTCAAATATATTTAGTAAATGAAGCTATGGATACCTTCAAGATATGAACAAAACAAATGCTAAGGTATGGAAATATGGTGAGAATGGCAGATTACAGACTATCAGAATTGTTGCCATTGTATTGGACACCAGAAAAAGAAGAAATACATCTAGATGGTGAAAGGGGATGAAGAGGGAAATCTAAGTGAAATAGAGTTAGCTGCAGATGACTGGTAGAACAGAGGGACTTAGAGAAAGGGACTTCATGAACGCCCACTACGGCTGTAAAAAAATTGCTGTATTGATTGATGTTTGGAAAATGGAATGGATGAACACATGTTGAAATCGCTTTCTTCGGTGGTTATCAGCCCTCAGGCTGGTTGGAAGCTATCGCATTCCTCCATAGGTCTCTATTCTCTGCTCATCTTTTCACTTCGGCAGAGGATGTGCAGCCGACGTCTTGTATTATTTGCCTGATATATGTCAGTCTTGGTCGGCCTATACAATTTTTCCCGGGAATAGTACCCTCGATTATGGTCTTAAACCAGTCCTCTTGCCGTAGGATGTGTCCAATTCATTCATCTCTTCTCCGTTTCAGGCTCTCCCAAAGTGTAGGATGTTCTTGCATTTTTTGAAAGACCTCATTGTTGGAGATCTTATCTGTCCAACGAATTTTCAATAGCCACCATTAACACCATAACTCATATGCTTCCAGCCTCCTTCGTTCGACTTTCCCAATAGTCCTAGTTTCAGAGCAATACATTAGGACACTCCGCACAAACACTTTGAGCAATCTTTTCCCGAGGTTTAGACTAATATTATTTGTTGTTAATAACCTCTTCTTCTTGTTGAACGCTACTTTCGCCATATTCACCTGGTTAGTTATTTCTCGTTTGCTCCTACCATCAGCTGTTATTTTATTGCCTAGATATGTAAATTCTTGGACACTTTACAGTTGCACACCATGAATGAAAACCTTTGTATTAGTATCATAGGTTTTCCCCACTCTGAGTATCTTCGTCTTCGTTTTGTTCAGTTTCATATCATACTGGCCACCAAGTATAGTTTCCAATTGTTCAAGCATAAGTGTAAGCTCATCTTCACTCTTTGCAATCACGGCTATATCATCAGCGAAACGAAACATATCCACCAGTACTCCTTGGGTCTTTACGTCTCTCTCATCTCCTCCATGGCCTTTCCAAAGTTCTTTCACCCTTCTTCTAACCCTTTTTTTATATACAAATTGAATAGGTGAGGTGACAGACAGAAACTCTGCCTCATCCCTTTTCCAATCGTAGACTCTGCCTTACAGTCTCCGCTTCTTATCACAGCTGTCTCTTCTTTGTACATCCTTCAGATTATTCGTATGTCTTTTTTGTCTATCCCTACGTCATGTAATAATCGGAAGAGTTGTTTCCACTTTACGTTGTCAAATGCTTTCTCAATGCCTACAAAGGCTATAAATGTTTCTTCACCTTTTTGTAGTATTTTTTCCAGGGATAGTCTCAAAGTCAGTATTGCTTCTCTCGTACCTCTACCGTGTCTGAACTCAAACTGGTCGCTTTAGCGCTGAAATCGCTTTAGCGGATGAAAATATCTTTGCGTTTAGAACTTTTATTTAACTTATCCGCGGCGCAAATTCTATAATAGTTTAGTCATTGTGTTATTTTTAGTCAGGAATCTTTCAACCAAAAACTTTCGAGTTGACTAAAGTGTAGTAATTCATACCATAAGTAAATTCATCATAAGTTAATAAACAGTGAAGATTAATTCCAAGTTTCCATCCGGATGCATGAACATCCAAGTTCGGTCGCGAGAATCGAAGTTGCACGGATGGAGACAACGATTTCCCAGTCCGTGTCGCACAGTTTATCCCTTCGAATTGACGGATTTCCAATCAGTTAAGCCGCATCGCGCCAATTTTTTTAGGGTTGAATTTCATTGATTAGTTTTGGGTCATTGATCAGTTTCCGATGAAAAGGGTCATCGGAATGAACGAACTGAATTTTACTTCAACAAACATAACCACCATATTCTCCACCAAATAGATGATATTTTTAAGGACAAAACCGAAAATAATGATGTTAGTCGTAATTTTACATTTTAACTTTACAAATGAGATTTACTTCTGAAAGCAAGTACTTACATTTTTACGTACAGTTTAAATTTAAAATTACGACTTAACATTAATATAGGTTTTGGGCTCAACACTATCATCTATTTGGTGGAGGCTTACATTTTTAATTAAAGAATGGGTTTTTATCCCTGATGGACGACCATTTTTCATAAAATATTAAAATGTTATGCTTCCAATATATTCTACTTTTTCCGACTCTAACCCATCGTATTTCCTTAAGCTGAATGAAACATGGAGATTCAGTTTCCGTTGGAAATTTGAAATTTATTAAAGGGGAAGGCTTGAGTAATCGAATAATCAACGTAACTTTGGTGGTTTCCGGCTTAACTTTGTGTAATTTTCTATTCATTTTAAATAAAAAGATGGGAAAAACTAAGTTGTTACCTTGTTATTCAAAATGAAAGATAACTTTATATGAAGTAGATCGATGGCTGAAGGTATAATAATTTGGACTTCAATATTCCAAATGCTTGAATAGTTTTAGAAGAAAAAAATCTGTAGCTAAAAACCTTCAAGATGGTCCCACCGAAAAATGACTTCATTGTATCAATATTCTGGCTACTTGTAGAAAAAAGGTGTTCTCTATTTGATATGAAGAGACAAATAATACCTATCCACGCTATTTTTTCGCAAACTGAGTTGTAAACTACTTGATGTTAAATGCAAGAATGGGTGAAACAAAAAATGAAAATTAGTATTTCCCCATCAAGATAGATATTATTAATATCATTTTCGTTAAAAAGCTGTTTATGAGATTCAGATACTCTTAATAAAATGAATGAAAATAAAATTTAGGCACTTTACTGTTTCATTTTGTCAGTTATTAGCGAGTTACTGCAATTGCTTAAGTGAAAATGCGGTAATTCAATAAAGTTGAGGCTGCATACGGCGTATACAGTGGTTGATAAAATGTTTCTTTGAAAACTTTACTATCGAACAATCTGCATGTTTTGTATCTAAATCTTGTTTCCGAATAGCTTACAACAGTCATCATCATTTGTTTTTTCTCGCAGAGTTAGTATAGATATCCTTAAAATCTATTAGTTCGTTGGATATGCAAGTTGGTATAAATGTTTTATGTGAAGCAATCTAAATTTATTTTAGTACCGAAAATAAAAAAATAGTGGGCGAACCTTTTCAAGTCGAAAGCCATTATCTTTCAAAATTATAATATTCCGGCACGTATTCCGACTGAATTCATATCGGAAGGTTCATTTTGGTAATGATTGGGTAAAATCCCCCCTTGCTAATTCAACGGTCGTCGTTTCTAAATCCTCCTGGGTTGGGTAATTCACCACCCTGAACTTAAGTCAGTGTTTACCTACGTTCTGCAGGTTTGGCTTCTATTAGTCCTGAAGATATGTTCACAGGGGCTTACCAGAATCTTAAAAAATACAGGATCTGAAGAGGAAAAAAGCATCAGTAATTAATCTATTCCGGAGCTCTCAAAACCTAAATTATATTTATTAGCGTTCCAAATCGTACGTAAATAATAAAAACTCATTTTACAATCAATATGGGGACCAATATTTTTATACGACACCACATGAGGTATGAGAAATATGAAATGGTAAATTGAGTAAAACGTTTGCTTTTAATTTTTATTAAATCATCTATATTATTAAGTGTGATGATATGATGTTTGTTAAATAGAAAATAAGTTGTATCAAAAGAAAAACGAAGAAAAACGTCTGAGATAAGGTAGGGAAAGAGAGAATTTTTTCAAGGAACTAAAGTAGAAGATGACAGTAAGAGATTAACACAGGATATTTTGAGAGGTATTATACTTCTCGTTAAATCCTGCAACCATATGGCCAACTCTGTGCTGCTAATTTCCATGCTATAATTTTCCGTTGGCTAACGAGAACTGGAGAAAATCATTGTAACTTAATTTATCGTTGATGTTCATAACAATTGAAGTTTGCGTCGAGGTGATCTCAAACGGGTTTGATACACACACTGCGTTATATCTACGGAAACCTCAAGCCTAACCCAATAATAATCCTTTAGCAGATGTGATGTCCATCCAATTACCATCAAGTACAAAGTGAGTTTACTTCCAATACACCACTCAAATCATTAAAATGTAACAGTTGATCCAATCCCTCTGTTCCTACTATAATAAGTTACTCATATCCCTTTTTCCGGCAATCATTTTTGTGCTAATTTTTATAATACTCACCCAGTGCTTCTCGAGCAATTCTGCAGTGCATCCAGGAATGACTTCGATCTCTCTACAGCCTGGCTACTCCACTCTTAGTGGTTTCCAGACTTTAATCTAGTCTATTCCTCGACTGCTATCATTCCTCCATCAAGTTCCTCCCATGCCCCTCTCATCGTTTAATCGGGATATGCGTTAAACACGGCTGGCGATAGCGAAGAAGCGCTTCTCCACCCTGTAGAACACTGTACGAGGCCGGATTATCTTCTCGATACCCTCATCGTGAGCCGTACACATTCATGCAGCCGTCCAATGAGATTAACTTGGTAGTAGACTTCATCCCAATGCATTCTTGAATTCTGTAATATGTCCATTTGATGTTCTCTGCGTAATTGATCGAATTTCAAAGTCCGAAAATTATTTTTTTTTATCTTTATTTTGCTCTAGATTCACTTCACGTATTGAGAGATTTGTTTGACATGCTTTCCGTCGGTTTTTCTTCAAACCCCATGGTTGACTTTTATTACACAGTTATCCATCTTATTCGGCTTTCTTCAATTTTCTTCATTCCTTCAAGTTTACTCAGGGTATTTTCCCTAATCCTTGGCTTCTTATGCGTTCCAGTTCTGAACGTACCTGCGTAGAGATCTTTCCTTCTTTTTTTTCTTTCTCTTCTCCTTGCACTTGCTGACAATTTCGTTTATTTCAAATTGATCTTAGTATCCCTTTCTTTTATCAACAGGAAAAACTTGCGAAGTTATTACCATTTTAAGTATTTTTGCGCGAATGTGGATGGAAGCCGCTACTAGTTCTTCGAATAAATACAAGGGCTGCGGAAGTTTAATTACGCATTACTAAGCTAGCCATCTCAGCCGTGTAGCCTTCTAACAGAAAAGCGTTTATTCGACCCTGTACAACACTGCTTGCCCGGTATATCCTCACGATATATTGGTCTAAGCTGTATACTTTCTTGTGGGATCGAACTTCGGATGAGATTAACTTTTTAGTTGGAAAATAAGACAAATCAGTCCAGTGCACACAAAAAATCTATGATAGATCCTTTACATGCTCTCGATGTACTCGATCAAATTGATAAGTCTATAAATCAAACAAAGAACGCTCATGATTCACTACGTTCTACCAACATCGGTTTTACTACTGAATGTTTGCCTGGTAATGGCTCATCTACCACTGGCATTGGACCTGAGTGGAGATTCTCCCATTTTTTTCTCTTCTCCTAAACCACGCCAATGATTTTTTAATCCAAATTTCTCCTGGTGTCCCCTTATTTTATCTGCAGTTAAAGCTTGTAATCAAGCATGGCGCCATGTATAGAATCTAATGAAAAGCCTCAGCTCACTATCATTAGCGGTCATCACTGCGGATATCAGTGTGCAGCAGCTCTCCACTCCACTCTCTCTCTCTCTCCTCACACTTAGCTGTTTTACTTCTTTACTTCTCCAGGCTCTTTCACACTACACTGGTCCATAGGTTCTGCGTTGTGCCTTCGTCTCGAATCTGCATTGCAGCCCTGTAGATTTGATCGTCACTGTCCATGTTTCACTACCGTACGACGGTATTGAGTGGGTGATTGTTTTTGACTGTCGAAATTTTGTTTCCCTCTGTACACTTCTGGATTTCATAATAATTGGGAGTAGTGATAAGGTATGGTTTGGTGGCCTCTATTTGTTGTTTTCTTGTAAACTCATCATTTTCTTAGGAGACATGTAAGCCCAAGCAGGTAGAGTTATTAACAATTTCAAAATGGTGTACCATAATGATGACAGCAAACTTCCGGTCTTGTCCAGCGATATTTTTTTTAGAAAAATCCTACCAACACTCGCGCATTATCCTATTGTTGATTCTTCGAGACCATTCAATCCAACCGCCTCCGTGAATCTGCCTCATTTACCGCTCTTCATCTCTTCCATTACAAAGGGGATGATGGTGTCGATATTGATGGAGAGAGAGAGAAATTCTCGTCCGCCAACCCAGGCCACCAACCTCACCACGATTCCTTCCACCTCGCAGTTTCCCCGGTCCCTCCCCCCCGTACCATTCTTCTTTTTCCGCGTGGGCGGGCGGCCTGCGGTGAGATTCAATCGGCAAGTTTCATTATGGCTCGACGACGACGTCTCAATTATCGAAATATCGGGACGGATAACGCCGGCGCGGCAATCGTGTTCCGAAGAGGAGGGAGTGAGAACCTCTATGTCTCTCACTCAATCACGTTGTGTGCTTGTGTGCGTCTGTGTTCATATCTGTCTCTCATCCTTGTTCTCGCCCCCATATATCTCTCTCTCACACACACACACACACACACAACCACATAATCGGACTAGATGCCCGGATCCGTGTCAAGTGAAGGCTTCGGAGTTGGTTTCGTGGGTAATGTGTGAGAGATCTTTTTTGATTGCCGGTGGACGGGGAGGCACGGTAGAAGATGTGGGAGAGAGTAAAGTGAGAGGTCTGATGGCAGTGATGTAGCCAGGGGGGCGGGGGCTAGGGTTCATGGGGTCGTAATCCCTCCAGAAATAATGAATTTATGTAAATATAGAGCAGTACCGGGAAAGTTATATTTGTTTTTTTTACAAATGATATTGATTTCTTGTATTCTTTATTCAAAACAACATTCTCAATTAGTGTCAACATTAATATTTGAGCGAAAAAGACTGTGGTTAATTTGTATTTTTGAGGAAATTAGCGCAGCATAAATCTTACAAAAATCAGCTACTACGCTGTAGTCAAATTATTGCTCTCTTAATTGATTAAGCACACATTTTTCTCCCGTTATTCAAAACTTTTCACCCCCTTTCTCTCAACATGGACCCCCCTGAAACGAAATCCTTGCTGCGTCGCTGCTGATGGATTCATTCATTCAAGTATTCTACCAGCTGATTGGTAGGTTCTTGGACAGTCCCCATTTTGTATCCCAAACTAATAGAAATTGTCTCGCATTCCCTCCTTAGGATGGCCCGTTATTAGATCCCTCTTCAATTCTTCATATCTTCTACCTCCTCTTATTTCGTCCAGAATTCCTATCCTCTTCCTTCCTCTCCCACGTTTCCCCAGTGTTCTCCCCTCTATCACTCTCTTCAACATGCCCTCTCCTCTCAAAACCTCCTCCATCCATCTCTTCTGCCTTCTCCGAACCTCTGCCACAAGCTTCCTCTCCTCTCCGACCATATCCAATACCTCTTCGTTCGTTTTTCTCGCCATCCAGCTAACCTTCTCCATCCTTCTCCAAACCCACATCTCAAACGCCTCTAGTCTACGCACATCCTCCCTTCGCAAAGACCAAGTTTCCGACCCATATAGCGCCACGCTCCATATTAAAGTTTTCACCAGCCTCTTCTTTACGTCTCTTCTCAGACCCCCCCTCATCAATTCCCTTCTCTTCGAAAATGCTTCTTTAGCTAGCGCAATTCTGCATCTGATGTCCTTACCACTAAACCCATTCGCCTCCAAAATACTACCCAGATACGTAAACTGCTCGACCTGCTCTATCTTCTGCCCTCCCACCCTTATATTCAGCCCCACCTTCTTACTTCTAGAAAATCTCATTACTTTCGTTTTCATGTGATTGATCTTCATCCCATACTTTTCGCACTGCACCTCTAATGCATTCACCATTGACTGTAGCCCCTTGGCCGACTGACTAACCAATGCTTGATCATCTGCAAATCTCACTGATTTTATCAGCTCCCCTCCTACCTTTATTCCTACCGCCTCCTCCCCCCATGCCTCTCTTACCATTTCTTCTGAATACACGTTAAAAAGCAACGGCGATAGTGGGCACCCTTGCCGCACTCCCCGTCCTATCGTGGCCCATCCCGATTCTCCATTGGCTACCCTAACCTGCGCAGTCTGATTCATATACAAATTTCGAATCAGACGCCTGTCCCTCCAATCGACCCCTAATTTCTTCAACACTCCCATTAATTTCGTCCATTCCACCCGATCAAACGCTTTCTCGAAATCTACGAAGCATGCAAAAACATCCTGCCCATACTCTAGGTTTCTTTCTACTAGCGTCCTCATCACCGCTATAGCGTCTCGCGTTCCCGTCCCTCTCCTAAACCCGAACTGGTCGTCACCCAGGTATTCATTTGCCTTCTTCTCTAGCCTTCTGTTTATAATCCTCAGAACTACTTTGGTCGCGTGGGATATTAAGCTTATTGTCCTATAGTCTTCGCAAGTTTTTGCCTTACTCTTCTTCGGTATAGGAATTAGTACAGTCTTCGCGAAGTCTTCCGGCCACACTCCATCCTCATAAATCCTACGAATAAGCGCAAAAAGTTTTCCCCTTCCGATCTTCCCCATGCTCTTTAATAACTCTGCAGGTATGTCATCTATTCCCACCGCCTTATTCCTTTTCATGTCTCGTAGAGCTCTTTCGATTTCGTTATCTAGGATACTTGGTCCGATGCCATCTCTGTCGATATCGTCTTCCCTTTCTATATCTAACGTATTGGGCCCTATTTCTTTACCATACAGCTCTTCCACATACTCCTTCCACCTCTCCTGGATCTCTCTCGGTTCTACGATCACCTTTCCCGTCTTGTCTGTTATCGTTGTAATTCCCCTTCCCTTATTACGACCCGTCAGTTCCTTTACTCTCCGATATAATGCATCTGCTCTTCCCTCTTTTTGGTATTTCTCTAACGCGTCGATCTGTTCACTCCACCACGCCTCTCTTGCTTTCTTTGTTTCTCTTCTAAGCCTGTTATTAAATTCTCGGTACTTTCTCTTACCTAGCTCTGAGTTTACGCTCTTCCATTTCCTTCTCTCCTCCATCTCCCTGATCATCTCCTTCGTGATCCACGGTTTTCTAATTTTAGTTGCGCTCACTACGCCTACCGTTGCTTTCGCAGCTTCTACAATTCCATTTTTCAAACTTCCCCATTCATTTTCCACTGATCTAACTCCATGATCCTCACCCATTATCTCATCCACCTTCTCTTGATACTTCTTCTTAATTGCCCCAGTTAATGCCTCCGTATTCCACTTTCGTACCCTCCTTCCCATCCTTATCTTTTTCAATTTTACCCGACATTTCATGACTAATAAGTTGTGGTCTGTGTCTGCATCAGCTCCTGGATAAGTATGCGAGTTTTTAACACTATTCCTGTATCTGTGACGTACCATTATGTAATCTATCTGGAACCTATCTGTGTCTCCCGGCTTCTTCCAAGTGTACCTACGTCGAGGATGATGTCTGAACCATGTATTCGTAATTACTAGGTTATTTCTGCGGCAAAACTCCACAGCTTTCTCGCCCCGGTCGTTTCTCCTTCCTAGCCCGTAATCGCCCACCTCTCTCCCATCTCCATTTCTTGCTTTATATTCTCTAGCTTCCCCGCTCTCAGCATAGTCCTAACATTCCACGTGCCTATTCTGATAGTTTCGTTCCTCTTTATCTTCTTTTCCTCTGCTGCTGCTACGTCTGAGCAAGGATTTCGTGTGATGACGACCGCAGGGGCCTTGCTCCCACCGCTGCCGGGCACGACACCCGGCCCTCTTGGCCGAGTCCCGTAGTTGCCAGGATTCATTATCAATTGAGAACTGTCCATAATTTCAAGGCTTTTGTTTTAATTGAGATAGTATTCCGTGGCCTTACTCAATAGTGTTTTTTACGTGACACCATCACTTCAGAGGCCGCCCCACTGGGGTCAGACGCCTTTTGCAGCCGCCTCACTGAGGTACAGACGCTGCGCGGACTACCATTCGTCTGTCTCCTAACCTTCGACCAATCTGGCATGGGTGACCCTACCAGGAGCAATGCTCCCGCCAGTGCAGCTCTAGGGGTCATCGGAGCACGCAAGCCCTTCAACCACGACAAGGTTGTAGTCCAAGAGAAGAGCTGCTGATGGATATCAGAATTTTTTTATTATTATAACTGGAGTTTATAGAGTTTAAGTGATAGATGTTGATCAACCGATGTAGAAATAGTTTGAAATGAATAGGAAATAGGAATGGAAATATGGAAATATGAATATACATACTATCTTTTGCAGCCGCAAGCCCTGGTCTGCTTGCTTGATTGCCTTAGCCACTCATAAGCTTCAGTCATTATTATAATACTAGTCTACGGGTAAAGATGGGTTTAGATGGAATTCGGAAAACCTACAATTATCTTTTACAGCCGAAGGTCAATACCTCCACACTCTTTTGTTCTACTTCTTAGTAAAGGTCCTACCTCTCTTGATAACGTCCATAAAGCCGTCCATATTCTCATTCTTTCCCTTCCCCGCTAATCCAACGTCCTCCCCTCCATCACGGCTTTCAAATCCCCTCACCCCCCATCACCTGTTCCATCCACCCACTCTGCCTTCCCGTAATTTCCTCAAGCATATTCCTCTCCTCACCCAACACTCCAAGTTCTTAACGTGATGGTTGGGGAAGTTACTTTATGGAATCATGAATAAATCACTTGGTAATATTCCAAACTCTGATTTATACGACGTACTGGTTGCGATGCTGAAACATCATCGTCAGATCTCAAATATCTGATCTCTGACGATGATATTTTAACCTCTAAACCTATCACTTGTATTAAAATCGTCGTGGAATATTACCAAGTGATTCATTCATTAACATTCCAAGTGCTTCCTTGTTCGTCTTCTTTTCCATCCATCGCACTTTCTCCATTCTCCTAAACACCTACGCTTGCAGCCAATCCTCGTTTAAAAAGTGAAAGAACTGACGCAAAGAAAGAGCACGACGCACAAGTCAGTTGGTTTTTCTATCGCACCCCATTACCGAGTGTTGTTCCATTCAATTAAAGTTTTCTTTTTTTCAGCGAAAGTTTGCAAATGCATTACATGAACTCTTCTCGGGTAACTCAGTGGGTGACTTCTTACATTTCATACAACGTCTTAATGGGCGTCTTGTTCATCTTCATTAGGGCTATGGTAATTCTCCGTAGAATATGACCGGCTTACATAACCATCCTTTGTAACAAACGCCATGCGACTTGGCCGCAGTTATAGGTTTGCGCTCTTACGCCTCGAAGCAAAATATCACTCAACAATATCGATAAGGGACAAACGAAAAATAAAATCTTAATCTTAATGAAATAATAAAAGATATGTGAAGTAAAAATCCCAAATAAAGGTTTTGTGTACCAAAATTATTACTCACACTCGTTACGAATGAAAATTTGACACTATCACAGAAAATAAACTTTATGACCTCTTCTTTTTTCATCCACGAATAACGTAGTTTAGGGATCAAATTATTGTTGTTACTATGCTACAGTTTTAGTTGATATATGCTGCTTTGTAAATTCGAGACAGTTATTGCATACACACTCAAAATAAGTCAAAGGTAATCAAGTTTTCCGTCGATAATTATTTACATGAATCAACACTAATTTTTATAACATCCTGGTTTGTTTATTCTCTTATATTTTTTAACCCCGAGTACGTCATTATAATTTACGAAACATTTTCAATATTTGATTGAGGTGTTTTCTTCAATTTTGAGAAATTCTCCAACAAAATTAAATCCTTGATAAACGTAACCTTCAATTTTTAATTATTATAAACTCTAATATGGGTGGGCAACGGCCTGCCACGATGGAAACACCGGTTCCCAATCAGTTACCGAAGTTAAGCATCGTTGGGCTCGGCTCGAGTTTGGAGGGGTGATCTTTCGATTCGTCTGAGTGCTGTTGCCCCTGTCTGCACGTGGCAGACAGTAAGTGCGAAATGACCTTAGCCGTCGAAGCACGATAAACAAAAATACTACTACTCTAATATGGGTCGGAAACTTGGTCATTTCGAAGGGAGGATGTGCGTAGACTTGAGGCATTTGAGATATAGGGTTGTAGAAGGATGAAGAGGGTATACTGGGTGGCGAGGATGACGAATGAGGAGGTATCAGGTAAGATTGGAGAGGAAAGTAAGCTGTTGGAAGAGGAGAATGGAGGACGTTTTGAAAGGTGCGAGCATGTTGAAGAGGGTGATAGAGGGGAGAATGCTGCGAAGCGTAGAAGAGAAAGGAAGAGGGCAAAATTAGAAGAGGTGGAAGATATGAGGAATTGAAGAGGAACCTTAAATGAATTGAAGTAGGACATAATGGCGAGATAACTATAGGAGGGAAAGCGAGACGTTGTGCTAGACATTGGGATGTTAGAAAGAGCACTGTGCAAAAGCCTACCAACTAGCTGGTAGAGTACTCAAATGAATTATGATATCTTGGCAATGAAAACTTACTGCTCTCCGAAATCGTCTTTTTAGGTGGCTCTACGCTGTATGAGTCAAAACAAACACTTAATTACAAATTTTTATTTGTTTTTTTGTGTAAAAAATTCTGCTTTCACTGATGAAATGGGTAAACTATTGAAAACCAAAAGTAAGCAAAATATTTTTAATTACCACATTTGTGCAGCCATAGGAGCCGAACTAAGCACCATTTGTTTGGAACTTTTAACTTAAATTACGGTAGTAATTCCCAAATAACTTAAGGAAACAGGTGGTAAGATTCCTATATTTTATTTTCATCCAATTACCCAGGAATTTTACTTCTCATAAACAGTTTTCATTAAGAGCTTATTAATATGCTTTGTCGTTCAGATTGACCTTTTGTAGCTGTAATATGAGCAATCTTAATTAGAGCCCATGTTAAAATGTCCACTTCTAAGGCTGGTTACTGTAAAAATAGGGCGGAAACCCTAATGTTTTCATCACAGTTTACAAAACGCACTTCAAAGATGCTATATTTAATTATTCGGAATTCCTGGAATGTATGACCCTGAGGCCAGAGCCACCTTAAGGGGCGTTGTAGGTACCATTGCACCCCACCCATCGCCCTGTACAGAACTGGCGAGTGAAACGGATCGCGGGTGGGTTTAGTCTGCGTGTGTGGCGGGCGGTTGGTTTTATATATGCGGGGCCCACGATAATGTGTGGAGCAAAGGGATCCATCTGCCTGTGTGGGAGGAGTTGATCTGCTGGAAGGGGGGAGAGGGAGGATAGAATGTGCAGTAGGTAGTGGGAGAGGAAGACCCACGAAATGAATGGTCGGCGCCTTTTCTTAGGGGTGTTTGGAAAGGGAGGAGTGGTTGGGGAGGGGTGGGGCTGGAAATGGATGTGACGGAATGGAAATGGATGAGCGGTAGAGGAGAAAGGCGTGGGAGTGGGACGGTTGACGATGAAAAGCTTTGGGAGCAAGTGAAAGCGAGTCTCCCTCTTTGCAAATCGATTTCGGGGTCGGTTTGTGTGCACGTGAATGTGTGTGTGTGTGTGTGAGAGAGAGAGAGTTGGAGATTCGCTCTTGATGATGACGGTGTAAGCGGATAAGGAGAAGAGGTTTTTTTAGATGAGATAAAAAAAAACCAAATCGGAAGCAGAAAAATGGGAGGAAGAGGGGGGGGGGAAGGAAGTGGGAGGTGAACTGCTCGCTTCCACGTCTTCGACGGATTTCAGCCGATGGAAAAAAAATAAAAGGTGGACAAAGAGTTTGTGAATGCATCATCATCTCCACAATCCGATCCGCATTTATTTGGGCATTTTAAAATACATTGGAAAGCCTAAACCTGTTAAAAATGGGTGCGCTTAAGACCAAACGGGGAAGTGTAAACTTCTATGAGTTGTATGTAGACGTATGTGTAGTAGTAGTAGGCATTTTTCACAGTTTTTCTTCTCTTCAAACAAATATTAAACACTCATATGTCAGTGAAGAGTCTTCTAGGACGCTTGATGCAGTTTGAGGCAAATTTTAGGATTTACACATTTCTCACCATACATTTGTCGCTACGCATTTCTCCGTGAAGTGGAAATTGGCCTCAAGGAAGAAATGGGCATTTTGTTGTCAGCCGGGACTTACTTTCCAACCAGGCAAGACACCAGGACAGGTCCTTAATAACCGGAACTGTCCCATCGAAAACCGGGACGTATGGAAAGCGCATCGATAGATATTCTGCAAACTGACTGGTAGGCTGTACGGTCGGGTCTGTATGCCCAATACCCAATTTAAGAATCATTCAAAGTTTCTACTCATTACAATCTATATACAGTGGTAGTGAAATTTGGTGGCAGTCATCTGCGCGAAGCATAACGTCAAGGAGAGTAAGGCTCGTGTGGAAGGGGTTGGGAGAAGAATGGAGTAGAATGGAGAGAGCACAAGGAAGGAAACACAGCCAATATAATTGCATTTAGTTTGAGAGGACTGGAAAGTGTCAGCAGCGCAATACATGACAGTGTTTATGGTGCAAACAAAGCTATATCGACTGATATTTTTGCAACCCATCAGAGAATCCTATTTAAATAATTAGATTAAGAGAACTTAAGGGATAAAAAGCTTATGCGAAGAACACATTGAGAGATTTTAAGTTGGAAACAAATTTTTTCGACCTGGGAACCCTGGTAGTCAAATGCGTAGGCAACCTTACTCATCCTTGCGGAGCTATTTTGTAGGGAAAGGGCTCTTCCCCTAAAAAGAGCCTTCTGTGCGATTTTCATAATGTTTCCCTTCCACTATACCTTCATTCAGTTTCCTCCTAAGGCCCACATACCCTCTGTCTCTCCTAAATACACTCCAGTATTCCCCTGTATCTTACGCGCTTACAGTGCATTTTCTCTTTTATCACCCTCATAAAAATTCTCTTTCCTCTAAATATGTCCTCCATCCATTTTGACTGCCCTCTCCGAATCTCCTTCGCTAATTAAATTTCTTTACTGTCCCACCATACCCAGCACCTCTTCGTCTCCCCTTCCACTCTTCACTATCAAACCCTGTAATCCTCCAGCCTGCTCTTATCCTCATCCATGCAACGCCACGCTCAATGTTTGAGCTTTTTTACTAATCTTCCATGAGACCCCCTCAGCGATTCATAGACGGTTCCTCGATGGTTTTTGGAGAGTCCTTATACTTCCGTCTCATCTATCAATACTTGACTCATTTCTGGGACACCTTTACACTTTCCTGCGCAATGTTTGCGCGCTATCAGGTCTCTCTTTAAGTTCTTCAAGCCCTCAGCCTCTCCCCTATGTCGTCCAAATCCCTGTTCTATTCCATTCTCATCCACAGTTCCCCAGCGTACACCCCTCTATCACTTCCCTAAACGCGCCCTCGTCTCTCAACGTGTCCTCAATCCACCTTTTCGGCCTTCTTCGAATTACCGCCATCAACTTCCTATCCTTTCTCGCCATATACATCACTTCATCATTCGTCTTCGTCACCACCCAGCCCACCCCCCTCTGTTCTTCTTCACACTCACATTTCAAATGCCTCTGGGCCTTCGAAAAAACGACTAATTATCTCCAACCCGTGCAGCACCACATTCCGTAATAGCAATACATTTTAAGTGAATGAATAGCCCTACAGTGCGTGATTTATTTACTTGAGCTAGAATAAACGTATGTTCCTATAGTTTTACTAATCACTGGAAAATACTTTTAAAACACCTGCAATAAAAGTAATTTTTAAAGTTTATTTTATTATTTAGGTTTAGATTTCTGTCTCAATTTACTGGGCTTTAAAGAAAAACACATCAAATCGGTTGGGTCATATGTATCTCGGTATGCAGTGTAGGGATGTATATTCCACCATTCATGAAAGACCGTAGGATTTCCCGGTGGATAATATGAAGGAAATCTTCATTGACGATTGACTCTGTGACTCACTCAGTTTCGCTCTGAGGAAGATGAGGCAGTGGCTTGTCGAAACGTCGGCTATGGAAAGCCTAACCCAGTGTCGCACCCGAGAAGGCTTCATCCATGCCAGCAATCAATTCTTTTATTTCTATTTGTATAGCCTCCCTCGCCAAGTCATCAGCGCATGTGATCAATACATCATCAGCAGTCATCAATCCAAAGATTGGTTTGCTGCAGCTCTCCACTCCACTCTCCTATCAGCCAACCGCTTCGTTCCTACTTAAGTTTTCTCTTTGACGCCCTTCATAATTAGTCTGATAAAGGTATTCCATTCTTGGTGTTCCTCTGTTATTCCTCCCATCTATTTTAGTGAATTCTTCTTGGGTTTCCAACCGGGTTAGAATCTCGAGAAGAATTCATTCATCAACTACGCCGGGAAAGCACCAGACCATACTCCCATAGATTTGTCTATCCATTATTATTTTCAATTCGCTCTCCTATCGCAAAATATGCCCAGTAAATTTTTCTCTTATTTTTCTGTGAGTTTTCACAGTCTTTTTTTTCTCCTACTCATAGTAGCACTGTAATTAATGCAATTGGTTTTCTGCAGCTCTCCACTTCACTCTCCTATATCCCAACCACTCCATTTCTACATAATATTTCACAATAACGTCCTTCGTAATTAGTCTGATATAGGTATTCCATCAAATCAATGGTTCGCGAGTTCACTTCGTGGAATGAAGACATAATAGTTTAAAAAATAAAACAAAGTTTATTTTTGAAACTATTAGGTATTCCATCCTTGGTCTTCCTCTGTAGTCCTTCTCATCTATTTTTCCTTCCAATATTGTTTCCTTGCGAGCTATTGTGTCACAAAATATATCCAGTAAATTTGTCTCTTCTTCCTGTTACTTATTGTTAGATATTTCATCCTACTTATTTTCTGTCCAACTCATTGTACGGATGTAATAAATACAATTGGCTTGATACAGCACTCCACTATACTCGCCTATCAGCCAACTCTTCCATTCGTACATAATGTTTCACTTTGACATTAGTTCTTCCCATATATTTTCCAGTCGATTATTGTTTGCGCTAAGCTTTTTGTCTTGCCAAATATGTCCAGTGATTTTGTCTCTTCTTCCTCTCAGATATCTCACTCTAATTCTTTTCTCTCAAACTCGTCGTAGGACTGCAATCAATGCATTGGCAGGGAATTGATATAAAAAAAACATAAGTGGGCGGGGAGTGTTGAGCGATTGAGGTGGGGGAAAGGGGGGGAGGGGCTCTTGTGGGCGGAGACGGACCGCCAGGCCACCTAGCTGTCCCCCCCCCCCCCCCACCTCCCCCTTTGAAAGATAAATCGACGCGGCGCCGGTGGCTGAAATGAAGCCGCAATCAGAGAGCGCTTCTCAAGGGAGAGAGCCGATGGGATTATTGCCGTGTTATAAGATCCTATTAATAACCACCGAACTCACTCTTGGGTGCGCGCGCTCGCCCTCGCGTTTAAGTGGGCCACGCATCTCGCCCAGCCAGCGTGTGTATCTGCGTGAAGTATCCGTCAACACTATAGTTTTCTCTGAGGGTAGGTCTTAAATCAACAACTGTAACGCATACCCAACGTTTATTGGGAATTTTATGAATTCCGTCAACGGGGATAAAACACGATGCAACGGAAAAGCATAATGTAAACCTTTGCGTTCTTGCTTACGGTAAAACTGATTGTATTTGAATAAAGTTCGGACTTTCACCGTCCCTTCTGCGGGCTTCGTCTGGCAATAATGACGGTCATTATTACCTGACGAATCCGGCAGAAGGGTCGGCGAAAGGTCGCGCTTTATTAAAAATACAATCATTGTTACTGTAAGGAAAAACGTAAAATCATGCAACACACTGAAAAGCTTAAATCATAATATAAACCTTGTCACGTATTTGGAGTGCCGCTGCAAGATTTTATTCGTCCGCCCCTTACAAGGAATTTATATTCCGATCGTGGTTTCTTAAAACATCGCGCCAATTTTTGTGTCATCACCACCTTTTTGGGTTTTCGTCCCACTGTGCGTCGGGTTCTTGACGATTCAAGAGTTAAACGTCACCAAGCGTGCATAAATTTTCAGCGAGATATTTTCTTGTAAAATAACGCTGCTTTTCGACTAAAAATCAGAAGTTCATCTAGTACTGATGCTCAGGACTAGATGAATTTCAGATAAAAATACTATTTGAAATAGGGCTTTTACATGACAGGATATGCAGCCCGATGACTATATAAATATTTTGTACTCATCCTAGCCACAGTTGGAGTTTTCTTCTCTGTTAGGTATATGAGCTAGTGGCGTGTACCTTCCTTGGAGATGCTATCAACTGAGCCTCATCAGGAGTTTTCAATGGGAGATTTGATTACTTTCACCAATAGATTAATGATGAGAATAGATGGAACCAGTGCCGGCTCAAGCTATTTTACTAGTGTGGGCAACATTTTCTTTGGCCATCCCTTACTAACAATTTATTTACCGATTGTGGTAAATTAAAACCGCGAGTAAAATTGAGGGATACTCTGTGGTTACAGAGTATTGTATTTTCTGTACACTGTAGTTTCCTTTCCTGCCAGGAACTCAGTTTTAAATTTATAAGTTGTCTCCAATCTTCGAGTCTCACTAGAAATAGGAATTATTTACGTGATACATAGTTCTTGTGGATGGGAGTGATTTCATCCGTAAATTGTGGAACGTTTTCAGCTTTAGTTATTTTAAATGGACTGATGACGAAAATGGCAATGAAGGATGCTAATGTTGGTTCGTAGGTTTCGTAGTGTTTCATGAGTTTATGTTAGTTATGGGTGTCGATAACTTTACGATTTACTAACTAAGATTATTTTGGATGGAAATATGAGGTGTAAATTAGTAATAGTTCCCGATTTTCATATTTCTTGTCCTATTTTCACAATCTACAGTAAGTGTGTATGACGTAGTGTAATAAATCTGCATTTTATGCGGCAATGTGATAAATCTGTGTGGTGCTTTTTTCTGCTTCATGCATCATGTTTTAGCCTTGATAATAGATTTAATTAAATTCGGAAACGTTGACAAGGAGTGACCTGTTTTTTTTTAGTTCCTGACCGCGATCGCGACGAAGCCATGCTGTTGAATCTTTTGAGGTCGAAATAAATAACTCCGATAATTGAAACATTCTTCGCCACTGCTTCCCATTTGCCCTTTCCGAACCAGGAGGTCACAAATGGATGCGAAAGATGTGATGGAATATTTTCGCTCGTTCTCCGAGCCCGATATTGGAGTTTTGGTTGGAATGGTGGTTATATAGAGTACTGACTTCCCATCCCAAAGGGAACTCGTTCGGATTGATGAGTGGTGTAACGACGGTGAAGCTGATGGCTAGCAGTCATTAATTTAAGTAAAGGTCATGCTCATTTTAATTGGGAATGGCAATTTGATACCGACTTGTTTAGTATGATGTTTTCGCCGAGTCACCTCGGCCCATTTGTAATCTTATCCCCGTAGACATTAATTGAGCTCTAATTATAGTTGAAAATGAACGGGTGAACGGGTTTTAGATGAATTATTATTTTCTTTCAAAGCTTTGCCTTGGGAGCTCACATTGAGCATAGTAATGGAGTAAAATCGTGGAATTAGAAGTACTCTTTAGGAAAGAAAAACTGTGAAAATTGAAACTGTTCAATCGTTGAACTTTGCAGTATAAAGCTTCACTTCGTTGAAGTTCTAGGTACGTATTCATACTTTTTGGTTCGCATTGAACCAAATGCAAAAAAAACTTTTCAATATAACCATGGAAAAAATAACTTTTGCCACAACCTATGCCGTTGATCCACGGTTCTAACGGCCCCTGCTATTCTCAACCTTCCTTCGACCTTTCTAATGTTGCTCCTTAACTGTAACAATAAATGTCATCATAGTTTTCGACCAAAGTAAAATCCATTGAAAAAAGCTGGTTGTTGAGGGTTTGGTCAGGAATAATTTAACACCGTTGCCAACCCTCTATTTAGCCATGATGATGATTTATAAATAAATCTAAACGTTGGCAACGGTGTATAATTATTCCTTAACAAACCCTCAATAACCAGCTTTTATCAATGTAACAATAAACATAGAACATCGTCTGAATATTTGTTTCACCTGTTGATGCCCATCACAATTACCCGTCATTCCGCGAAACTCGTCGTATGTACAAATGAGAAAAAAAGTATTTAGAAAAGAACAAGCATTTTTATATCAATTATAAATGTTTCATTGTTCCTATTTCGCTCTATTGCCTCTACCATCAACTCTCAGTATTGCGGAATTAAAATCGTCATGACTCTTTGAAGTAGACACATTTGAAATTGATCACTGCCCGTATCGTACACGCGGAGTCAATGCAATGATAATGTTTCCCGTCAAAACTATAAAAGCAGTGTACTTGAATGTAGCACCTACACAGATTAGCTTACCCCTGACTTTCACGAAAGGAAAAACTCATCAAACTTCTATTTATATCAATATAATCAATAAATAAAATTTTTTTTCAATATACCTAGTTTTTAAAACGGACTAAAAAGTATAAGACAATTTCCCCTGGGCCCTTTTAAATTTTTGAGGGTGAATTTTTAGTGGCTATGGAGATATTTGTAATACTTGAAGAGAAAAACATGGGGCGCAGGCAACCAATGATAATTAAGGAGGAGTAAAGGGACTTGGTGTCGTTGAGCAAACTCCCACAATCAATACAATTTGCAATGTACTGAAATTTGTTGTGAATTCATCCGGACTATCTACTTCTGTTATCTACTGCCTCCGCCCCACGTTTTTCTCTTCAAGTCTTAAAAATTCGATCTCAAAATTAAAAAGGGCCCAGGGAAAATTATTTTATACTTTTTAGTCCGTTTTAAATACCTGGTATATTAAAAAAAAATTTAATTAATTATTTTCTGCTTTTTAGTATTATGTCTGGGTGAAAGCTTCCAATCGAATTTATACATCTTGATGAGACTCTGAAAGGGATACACAGGAGATTCCTGATGTATTTCAGATTCTGTTTAGCTGACAGAGTGTGGAATTGAAATAATTAATTAATCGTTAATTAATTAATTGTTATAAAATGTAGATAACATTTCCTTGTCATCCACTTTTAAGCATTGGTTAAAATTGCAAGCCTCTACTAGCACATCAGGAAATATGTTAATTAATTAATCAATTAATTGTTATAATAGATAGCTATTATTCCATTTCCATCCACTTCTGAGCTATGGTTAAAATTTCAAGTCTCTAGCTGATCGGGAAGTTAGTATAAACTCGGCTGCAATATTCCACCCGGACAGACAGACAGACATGTCGAAAACCGAACTAATAAACACGTGGTCAAAAACGGAAGTTCTGTCTGTTTGAACTAAAGACATCCAAAGCCCCTTGACGAATTCGAAAATAATTTTACACGCGTGTCCCTTTGGACCTATAATGATTAACAGGCGATGTTAGGAAGACCCAAGGGACCATATGTTGCCCATTTTTTAACCAACTTCTACTTTTAAATGCGTGTTTATACTGACAAGTTACTTGCAGCAAGCGACTTTTGACGAAAATTACACGTGTAAAAGGCTCTGCAAGTACATTTGCAGAACTTTTAAAAGTACCGGAAATTCGCTTGTAGAAGAATATAGTTGTCGATTTTTCAAACAAACAGCAACCAATCTCTCCCTGCACCAATTTGTGAAACCGTTTTCTTCAAAGTTAAATTCCCCGCAAACTCTTGCCGGATAAACTCGCGAAAGTAAGTTACCAGTTCAAACCCACTCTTAGAAAAGCTTTGGAATCGGTGCAGAGGTTAATTTTTTCTTTTTTTATTTATATTTTGCACTAATGCCATAAAGCTTACAATTTTTAGTATCGGATGAATGAAGTTCTTAATTCTCACACTCGATTTTCGTATTAACTTGTTTCTATGCCTAAAATTTGAGTTTTGGCTCAAATATTGTCAACTTTGCTTCATGGCTTTGTTCAAATGGTCTACATAACAGAATCACAGAGAGATTTTAGTCGGATTATTTTTTCATCCTAACCTCTTCAACGTGTGGGTAATGGCGATATATTATATGCATTGTACATGTCATTTTGGGAGTATTTATTTGATCCAGTGCCACAATTTTAATTTTTTTTCTTCTTCCCGTTGAAATTCAACGGGGACCATCTGCTAGTCGTCATTAAATTATAGTTGATCTCTCCTCGGCTGTGTTGGCGACCTACCGATTGAATTAAAGTGCGACGGTAGGTCAGGCTCGTCGTTGAACAACTAGCGAAAATTTCCACCCATTTACGCCACTTCGTGCAAAAACTAGGTCAATTGACGTGCAGGTGGGGGGTTAAGTGGACGTTCACAAGCGAAATTACAGTGTTTATTCACGATCCTTGCGTAATTTTCAAATTATGCCCCCGCGCGCAAATTCTCGATCTCAATCATGCGATCTCAATGGAAAGTCACTACGAACTGTTGCGATTGCTGCACGCGGGCTTTGTGCTTGCCTTCGTGTGAAGTCCAGAGTCTTTCGGTGTCGATCACCGAAGTGGGTGTTTTTCGATTTCCCAAAACCTGTCGCAAAATATTTCAGGATGAGATTAACATTTTAATTCTGCGTTGTCTTTATACTTATTAGCGGTGTCTACTTTGTCCCAGTGTCGAAAAATGCGCTGGAATGTTGCATTCAAATTATGGAATTGATTTGAAAACTCCAAGATAGGGCTTTGCTTGGTCGTTTCAGCGTTTGGGATATGACGTTGGGAAACCTGGATAAGTAATGCACTGGGCAAAACTTTGTTCTAGTTATTGAGTGGCGAAATCATAATCGTAATGAAACTGCAAATCTTTTTTTTTTTCATATAAAAAGATAGATATCGGCTGGGTATACCAATATTGTTTTATGGGTGAAAGCTTATTTTTTATTTCTTTTCAAAATTTTATCTAAAAGCGACCATTTCGCGTTTTAAGTGCATACGGTTAATTTTCTGTTTTTTAAGTATGGTATGTACTTTCATCCACAAGAATAAAAATTATGCAATACAGTTATACAGTTTTTTGTTATGTTCTCCATTCTTATAAGAGACCTTAATGAGATCTATTGTGATGGAACAAAGTTTTTGTCCTTATACATTCATAAAATATTGCTTTGATGAGTGTTTTGATGTATTAGATCAAAGCTGTGAATATTTATTGAAGGGTATAGCAGCAACCCTTCAACCCACGCAGGAATAGGGGAACTGCTCTCAATATACCTTCCAAGACAGCAAGATTGCAATGCATAGGTAATACGTGTAATACTAGAATGTCGCGATACATTCATTTTTTTTAGTTTTTTATTTAGGAGATCTAAGAAACGGTCTTTTCTCATTCTTGTTCCGAGAAAAACCGATGTCAAGACAATTAATTAATTCCTTAATTGTTAAATAGCCGTGGTTTTCATGGAAACTTTATAATGAGAATTTAAGAAGTCCTATATTTTTATGCTTTATGAGTCCATTTTTTATCTACCTACAAAGTAGGCCTATAATTTCTCATGCATGATGTTTTTATCGAAAAATATGGCAATGAGGATTAATAAGTTTTATAATAAATTTAGATATAAATATGAAAAAATATATAAAAAAATGTAACGCCATCTTCTTCTATAATTTGCTAGCTCCTTCCAATTAGTAATATTAATTTTTTTGTAAATCCTTTGTTACTCCATATTTTCGAAAAATAATTTTCCTTGGTCTCCCTCTGGGCCTATTTCTATCTGGTATCCACTCATGAATTTTCTTTGGCGATCTCGTCTCTGACATGCGTGTTGTATAACCTAACCATAGGATTCTTTTTCACTAATTGTAAGTGAAGCAAACTATGACTTCTTCATTTATCAGCTCATTTAACTCCATATTTCTCTTAAGTCTCCATTCACCCCCATCCTCCTACGTTGGTCGTAAAATACATGTAAGTATTTCTCTATCATTGTTTTTCTCACGTCCATGTCTCACTACCATGTGTCACAACTGGTCTCATAGCTGTTTTGTAGATCTAAGCTTGTATTGTTTGTGTAGACATTAAATTAACACCATCTGTGTTTTGCCTTAGATTTCCTTATAGAGTGAAAAAAACATGAATTATTAACAAGAATAGATCCCAGTAATTCAATTTGGAATTGAATATTCACTGCACACTTGTTGTATTACCTTGCTTACTGCTTGATATTTTCCCTCCATTACGCTCAAAAAAACAAAATATTTCACTTGTATTACGATTGCTTGCATATTTGTATTTTGTGAAAAAAACACTGCTTCTTTAGAATTTTGGAAGGATTCCACCCGCAGTAAAAATATTCGTTTCATAAGTTGTTATTTTTAAAGAGTGTCTTTCGATTCTTTATATCGAATATAATGTGCATATTTATGTTGACTGTAAAATCTCGTTTCTTTGGGAGCGGTTGCACATAAGTGTTGGTTTTCGTTAATTTATAAGCTTTCGTTTGGTTTTGCTGATAAAAATATTTAGGACTCGAATTGAAAGTAGCTCAATACAATATTGGATGGATTTAAAAAAATGATGGAGTCTGAAGTGGTTTTGCAAAACTCGACCCAATCAATACAATGCATCATTAAAAAATATGTATCAATACAATGATCACATGTGAAATTCATTTATTGCTTATAATTAATGTATTTTATGACCACTTATAAATAATTTCTTCTTTTTTTACTTGAGTTTTTTCTAGTCACTATTTCACAGACTTAGTGGCAGCAGAGGAAAAGAAGATAAAGAAGAGGAACGAAACAATCAGAATAGGCCAGTGGAATGATAGGACTATGCTAGAGAATATAAAGCGAGAAATGGAGAGGGTGGGTTTAGACATCATGGGTCTGAGTGAAGTAAGATGGAAGGATGACGGGGACTAGTGAAGCGATGACTATAGAGTAATTAATAGTGGAGGGATTGAAAGTAGGCGCGGGGTTGCATTCGTGATGAATAGGAAACTAGGTAGAAAAGTAGTGTATGCAGAACAGATAAGTGATAGGATAATAGTCGTGGAACTAAAGGCAGATCCAACGAATTTAGTTATAATCCAGGTTTATATTCCTACCTCTAATCATAAAGAGGAGGTAAATGGGAGTATACGATCAGCTAGAGGAAATAATTGGTAGAATACCTGGGAGTAAGCACTTGATAGAAATGGGGGATTGGAACACGGTGGTGGGTGAAGGAAGAGATGGGCGGGAGGTGGGCGATTACGGGCTAGGAAGGAGAAACGACCGCGGCGAGAAAGCTGTGGAGTTTAGCCGTAGAAATAACCTAGTAATTACAAATAAATGGTCCAGGCATCATCCTCGACGTAGGTACACTTGGAAGAAGCCGGGAGACACAGAAAGGTTCCAGATAGATTATATAATGGTTCGTCACAGATACAGGAATAGTGTGAAAAACTCGCATACATATCCAGGAGCTGATGCAGACACAGACCACAAATTATTAGTCATGAAATGTGGGGCAAAATTGAAAAAGATAAGAATGGGAAGGAGGGTACGAAAGTGGAATACGGAGGCATTAAATGGGGCAATGAAGAAGAAGTATCGAGAGAAGGTGGATGAGATAATGACTGAGGATCATGGAGTTAGATCAGTGGAAGATGAATGGGGAGGTTTGAAAATGGATTTGTAAAAGCGGCGAAAGTTACGGTAGGCGTAGTCAGTGCAACTAAAATTAGAAAACCGTGGATCACGAAGGAGATGAAAATGGAGATGCAGGAGAGAGGGAAATGGAAGAGCGTAAACTCAGAGCTAGGTAAGAGAAAATACCGAGAATTAAATAACAGGCTTATAAGAGAAACAAAGAAAGCAAGAGAGGTGTGGTGGAGAGTGTGAAGTCACTGTTGTGGTGTGGTGGATAGACTCGTTAGAGAAATTAAAAAAAGAGGGAAGAGCAGATGCATTATATAGGAAAGTAAAGGAACTGACGGGTGGTAATAAGGGAAGGGGAATTACAACGATATCAGACAAGACGGGAAAGGTGAACGTAGAGCCGAAAGAGATCCAGGAGAGGTGGAAGGAGTATGTTGAAGAGCTGTATGGTAAAGAAATAAGGCCCAATATGTTAGATATAGAAAGGGAAGACGATATCGACAGAGATGGCATCGGACCAGGTATCCTATATAGCGAAATCGAAAGAGCTCTACGAGACATGAAAAGGAATAAGACGGTGGGAATAGATGACATACCTGCAGAGTTTTTAAAGAGCATGGGGAAGAACGGAAGAGCAAAACTTTTCGCGCTTATTCGTAGGATTTATGAGGATGGAGTGTGGCCGGAAGACTTCGCGAAGACTGTACTAATTCCTATACCGAAGAAGAGTAAGGCAAAAACTTGCGAAGACTATAGGACAATAAGCTTAATATCCCACGCGGCCAAAGTAGTTCTGAGAATTATAGACAGAAGGCTAGAGAAGAAGGAAAATGAATACCTGGGTGACGACCAGTTCGGGTTTAGGAGAGGGACGGGAACGCGAGACGCTATAGCGGTGATGAGGACGCTAGTAGAAAGAGACCTAGAGTATGGGCAGGATGTTTTTGCATGCTTCGTAGATTTCGAGAAGGCGTTTGATCGGGTGGAATGGACGAAATTAATGGGAGTGTTGAAGAAATTAGGGGTCGATTGGAGGGACAGGCGTCTGATTCGGAATTTGTGTATGAACCAGACGGCGCAGGTTAGGGTAGCCAATGGAGAATCGGGATGGGCCATGATAGGACGGGGAGTGCGGCAGAGGTTCCCACTATCGCCGTTGCTTTTGAACGTGTACTCAGAAGAAATGATAATGGAGGCATGGTGGGAGGAGGAGGTAGGAATAAAGGTAGGAGGGGAGCTGATAAAATCAGTAAGATTTGCAGATGATCAAGCATTGGTTAGTCAGTCTCCAAAGGGGGACAGTCAATGGTGAATGCGTTAGAGGTCCAGTGCGAGAAGTATGGGATGAAGATCAACCACAAAAAAACGAAAGTAATGAGATTTTGTAGAAGTAAGAAGGCGGGGCTTAATATAAGGGTAGGAGGACAAAAGATAGAGCAGGTCGAGCAGTTTAGGTATCTGGGTATTGTTTTGGAGGGGAATGGGTTTAGTGGTAAGGACATCAGATGCATAATTGCGCTCGCTAAAGAAGTATTTTCGAAGAGAAGGGGATTGATGAGGGGGGTCTGAGAAGAGACGTAAAGAAGAGGCTGGTGACAACTTTAATATGGAGCGTGGCGCTATATGGGTCGGAAACTTGGTCATTGCGACGGGAGGATGTGCGTAGACTTGAGGCGTTTGAGATGTGGGTTTGGAAAAGGATGGAGAAGGTTAGCTGGATGGCGAGAAAGACGAACGAGGAGGTATTGGATATGGTTGGAGAGGAGAGGAAGCTTGTGGCAGAGGTTCGGAGAAGGCAGAAGAGATAGATGGAGGAGGTTTTGAGAGGAGAGGGCATGTTGAAGAGAGTGATAGAGGGGAGAACACTGGGAATGCGTGGATGAGGAAGGGAGAGGTTAGGAATTCCGGACAAAATAAGAGGAGGTAGAAGATATGAAGAATTGAAGAGGGATCTAATAGCGCGCCATCCTTAGGAGGGAAAGCGAGACAATGTCTATGAGGTTGGGATGCAGAATGGGGACTGTCCAAGAACCTACCAATCAGCTGGTAGAATACTTGAATGAAATGATTTCACCACCAAGGTTTCAGCAAATGTACTGTCATCCTCAGGGCTAATTGACAACCATGAAACAAAATTAACAACATAAACAGGTAGATACAAATAAACACAACAATTGTTATAACAACTTAGGTGATAATTACACTGAATATTTTTTCTCGGGCATACAATATTAACAAATAACAACAAACCTGTGAATTTTGACTATATTAACATGATGGTTAAGGAGATGTCAACCATTCCAATTAATATGATAAATGTAAACAGTTTCTTGGCAATAAGAAAACCCACCAGATTACACCAAAAGTTATTAACCCATTAATTTATTAAACATCATGAAAATTGCTTTATATAAATAAAAAGATAACAATAACATCAATTAAAATAAAAGACTAACATTTATCACATTTTGTCCATGTAAAAAAAATATTAAAATGCATGAATTAAATTAAAGATAAGACCTTTGGATGCCGTTGGTGGTGAAATTAGGACTCATAATTGACCAAAACTCGAGAAAATAAAAAGAAGAAAGTCATTTATTGCTTTATAGTTTATAATACTAGAATTTTTATACTTATTATCCTGCGTCTTCTCTTGACTTTTGCTATCACAACAGATATATCGATTATTCGGACATGGAGGTGCAGAGCGTAAAATGGGACGTTTTGAATGCAGTGGAATTGTGATAAAATCTCGCGACCGACTTCTTTTCTGGGAAAGTTTGACGGCAGATGAGTTTTATGGACCACTATAAGTATGATTCAAGTTCTTTATTTAATGTGTCTGCAACTATCTTCTCCAACTACCCTTCATTAAGTGTGCACCCAGCCTATTACGGGTTTTCCCTCGAGTATCACCGCATATTGTGGAACATAGATTTTCGCGGCGTCGTAAATCTTTTTGCGGAGCTTCCGGTTTCTGCTGCGTCTTCATTTGTTTGCTTCGAGCTTTCGCTGCCGTTGCAGGCTGCATCATCAGGATCAAAGTTTTAAAATCTTCCTGAGAATCTCAAGTCTCCTTTACTTCTTAAAGGTGTCCTCCCAGTGGAGGAAAGTTAATTTTTATCGTAGATTTCCGCAGCGATGCACATCTTCTTGAATAAAGTTTGGTTTGCGCTGCATCTTTCAGTATTTTGCTTCGATCCTTTCGCTGCCGATGCGGGCAGCTTCGTCAGGAATGCTGTCCAACGGAACATAATATCAGCGTCAGTTCGAAGCATTCTATTAAAGATGCGCCAGTAACTGGAAGCTCTTTTGGAAGTATCGCCATAGTTGCACATGAGTTTAAGTGGTTCCCCCATCAAATGGCATAAATGTCATGAAATTCATATTCTGATTACTTATAGAACTACGCGCCCTCTCTCTGATTCATTCATTCATTAGAATAATCTACCGGTTAGAGGTAGGTTATGATGAAATTCAGAGAATATTCAACGAACTCTTACACGTGCCGTGCCCTATCTACCTCTAGTATTTCTTTCTTCATTTCAGCATAAGTCATTCATCTTCATAAGTCATTTCATTTCTTTCATAAGTCATAAGTCATTTCTTCCTTCATCCCGTCCATAAAACCTAATCTTTTTCTTCCCCTTAAGTGTTTCATGCCTTAAAATCCTTATTCGGATAGTAGGCAGAAGAATTGAAGGAAAAATTTAAGAAAACCTGTCAGAAAACCAAGGATTTAGGAAGAATGGGGGGACAAGGGAGGCAATACTATGCCTGAGACTACTGATAGAGAAAATGATCCACGTGAGCAATCCATTGTGTATAGCCTTCGTGGACTTAGAGAAGGCATTCGATAATGTTGAATGGAATATGATGTTCAATACTATGGAAAAACTTGGCTTGTACTACAATGACAGAAGAATCATCTACCAGCTGTAAAAGGAACAGGTGGCCACAATACGCATGCAAAATGGAAGAAATATGGAGGCAAGCCAGAACATGATACTTCTTATAGAAGGTTAAACAATTACTGAGAAGATGACATTGTCTTCCAAAATTGGCTTACTACATCTACATGCTATCATTTTGTACTCCACTCACATTATTTATATGGCAAACATCTTGATTTTTTAAGTGTTACAGAGCCGATGAAATGGTTAGATTGGGAACCGTTAGAGACTACGAGTCTACTTGTGAGGCTTACTGTTAGATTACTTCCAAAACTCCGATCTGGTGAGTTTCAGTGCGACACGGGGAATATTATTTTAACCCCGATATATCTCTCTAGTTAGTCATTAAAATTGTGAAAACTACCGGAAAACATAATTCCATAACGTGCTTAATGTAGTTACAATAAAAACTTTCCGGTGTTTCATGTAAAAGTTGGCGCAAGGTTTCCCGTGTATTTAGTTCAGGATTTTCTCGACAAAGCGAAGTTTTGAATGCGTTGCAGCAATCGTCTTAGTTACAAAATAAGTGAGATGCACTGCCGAACTGACCGGTACAAATATTCCTTCTTTCCTCGCACCATTATTGATTATATCAAAACAGCGTGACACTATCCTAAGACTTACTTAAACTAAGACACTATCCGTCTACCCTTTCCATAGTTGGTGTCCTAACCCCCCCTTCCACACACCTCTGCGGCAGCTTGCAGGGCAGTAGTTACAGTGTTTTTTTTCTTAATCCCTTACTAAATGTTGGATTGATGAGATTTTTGTGCGAACTCGTTTTATGGATGTTTTTTTTTCTTTGATCTGCAGTGGCAAGTCCTCCGGACACTACACATCCGAAAGATGACTCAGCAGCCGTGGTGCGAAGCGGCGGAGAGGGTGCAGAAAATGGACAATTGCCACCAGGTAAGCATTCGTGGACCTGTTAAGCATTAGTGGACCTGTACATATGTTTGCTACAAGATAACGATTTGTGTTAACATCACTCGCTTTCATTCATGCATGTATGAACCCACTATGTAGCACAATGCACACACAATGTAAAAATCTTATTTTCATATTCATGTGTACTCCCCACTGCTAGTCATATTCATACTCAGTGTTCCAATTTTGTCGGCCGCCCAGCGACGGCCACACCTTTTATGTTAATCCTCTGCAAATTTTGCTTCCTTAGACGAACTGTCATGTCTAATTGTGATCCACGTACGGCTTGTCTTTCAGCTTTCTCATGTCTCTCAATCGCCTCATATCTAACATTTTCCCATTCTATCGTATCCTTGAAAGCATATCAATTACTGAACCCATGGGTAAACAATGAAGTATTTTATGCAGTTAATGTGGTTCTTTTGTTCCTTTTGAAGAAAAAATCGATACTGCTCTTAATAAGAGTTATTTGTACTTAGTATATGACCGGCATGTGAAATTACAAGGCTGGAAACATTTTATTTTTACCTTTAAAATTATGTTGTTTGGTCGCCGCAATGCATCTTCATAGCCGCAAGACTATTCTTTTCATATTTTCCTCTGGAGTTGCATGTTTTCTTTAAAACTCCACTTATATGGTTAACTGTTTTTTCGGCATATGTTTTTAAGGTTCTGTGCCGGTAATCATTTTATATTTTCCCTCGGGGAAGTCTTATCTAGAGTTAAATGAATATATCTACACATCACGGAGCCGCTCTTAATAAGTTTACTATAAAATGTGCAACAAAGGTTGTTGGCGTCGAAAAAGGCTGTCGGTCGTAAAGTTATTCAATTATAAACTTCTAATGGTGCATGATGAAATAAGACTAGAAAAGGTTTACTGGAGTGACAGTATGGTGACAGTTTGCATTAAATTCCTTGACAATTGGAGTCGCATGCATTCAGTGAAGAATCGTGATATCGATTGTGCATGGTTCTTTGCAGATTTACATCAGTACGCTGGAAAGACAGGTAACCTGAAGTTCACCTAGAACTCTTGATTATGATGGAGAAGTAAAATTTATTTGCACAATTTTTATGCGCACATTTCCTTCAATCATGTTTTAACTCTCCATTTTCGTTTAATCGTTGACTATAATGCTTGTGATTAATGAAGAATTAGGAATGATATTTCCGATTATGCCAACTGGACAGGGACATTGCTTAAGCCGTTGATGTTCAAACGCGATTTTTTTTTAATTTTTCCCCGTGTTGTTTTATTTTCATCCCCAACCATGATCCGATGAGGATGTTATTTTTTCATTCCAGAAATCCAAACAGCTTGAATTAATACGAACCTCCGAACCGGATCGAGCGCTGAAATTTTTGAAAAAACAATTGCGTCCACACCACACGCATTATTAAATAAATGTTTTTCCTCGCTCTTATCGCTCTGCGATGGGAGCGTTTATCGGTTCTCGATTTTCAATAACGTTGTTTTCAGAAGATTAATTAGAAAATATTTCAAGAACTATCGCGTTTCGTTGTTGCTCTTGGTGGATTGCTCATGCATGACGAAAATCAACAGTCACTCGGATACCATCATGCGTGAAATTCCACGCCTCTCAAATGAGGAAATTGGCTCCGTACTGGGAAAGACTGCGGATTGTGATTCGCGTGCGTACTTTATAATCTCTTTTCGATGATTGTGTCTTACGATAATCTTGATTGGAACATATAAATGCCTTTTTCAATCGATTTCATATATCTTTAGAATGAAAAATTCCTCCTGGGTTTCTTGGTTGCTTTAACCGGTCAACGATGACTATTTATCAGTTTTTCGGTCTCTGAATTACCGACTATTATTAAAGGTGATTTACCGATAAAAAATACGTCTAGATGGAAGTAGGAATACCTCTATCAATCTCTTATAACTGGAGGTCCTTTTCTTCATACACTATATCGTTCTTCAAATCGGCATGTGTCCGTACCTCGCTTTATCTCAGACTTGCTCAGTGCTCAATACTGTATTTACTAAGAACATTGATTCCAGAATACCTGAAATTTCTTACACCACTTCATTTGATAAAAATTTAACATCATTATTAGTCATGCCGTTAGTCAATGCTAAAGAAAACGAACTAGATCCCTTCATCTTATTCAATCCATTGATTATTTTTTCTTTACCGTACCTGCCTTTTTACCTTTTTCATTCGTAATGTCTGCTTTTGCAATGGCTTATGTCGCTGGTTCACGAAGTGCCATGAACCAACCCATGCACACGGCGTACTTTTTATAGTGCACGGCGCAAACTTTTTATAGTGTGTCACACAAAAAAAGGCGTGATCGGGGTGAATTATTTTTTCGAAACTTGGCCTCGTTTGGATATTCCATCGCGTCTATTAAACTTATCTCCCAGAATAGCTTGCACCGTATTTCCGAGTGGAAAGAGTTTTGACATCATTCAGATGTGAAATGCTTGCCCTAGAAGATCCTTACAGAATTAAAACACTATTATGATATCCCTAAATTCTGATGGTTGTTAAATAATCTAAAGGTTTATGGCACTGGCGACCGCAGTCAAATTTTAACTAAATTATAACTCATTGAAATCACTGCAATAAATGGTGATTGTGTTCCAATATTACGGAGCATGAGGTCATCCTTTACATTCTAACAGGGCAAATTATTCCGTATCAGTCAGAAGTTTATGGTGCCATGATCGCTTGAGTCATCTCAGCTAGATTTTTTATGTAATTTTAGTAAACAGTCTATATTTATACTTGCATGTTTGAAACATGGCCAAAAGTTCTTTAAAAAATAATAATATTTACTGATTCTAAATAGCATCATGCAGCATAAATACTCTTTTTTTATTGTAAAACCTTAAAGTTCCCCCAAATATTAATGCCTGCGCTAGGGTAACCGTATACCAGTACATTATTGTCTAATGCATAACCAGTAGTCGTGCCTTAGTGTTGTGCCAATGATTCACCTAGTTACAATAACGTATTAAGTATTATCACCATTATTTACAGAGAACAAAATTACATAATAAATTATCAAATATTACATCAATTTCATCAACAAAAAATAATAATAATTTTCCGCTTTTCAAAGTTAAAATTAAAATATTTCCTTTTTACACCTGAAGGGAGTTGTTTGCCCAGTTTAGGAGCAAAAAAAACTTGAACATCTTTGTGATGTGGCAATGAGATCTACGGGGTTGAAGATTTATCTGAGCGCGCGAATTTCTCCAATATTGGGTTGGCAATATACCAACTCTTTTCCCGCTTTTCTAGGAAAAATTATGTAAAACTTTGTTCGCAAATATTTAACGAAACGGAAGAAAAATATTTAACTTGCAAAATTTTGGGAGGGTGTGATGATAACAACTTTTGAATGTCATACTTCTTATTATTCTTGTTTGTAGCAGTATGAAAGTATTAATGGTGTACTCGCATGCATCACCCCATAAAATACGCTTTCTGGATAGAAATGTATAGGTGCTACTTCTTATTGTGATATTTTTTATTTGCTCAAAAACATTCTCTTCGTAGAAATACTTGAGTGTTTAGCAAAATATCGAATTCTTTTGGGATCAACTCTTGAGGAAACGCAGGAGATATTCGTAACATAATATTTCGTAAGAGGAATAAGAATCTGCTACAGCAACAGGAGCTTCGCTGAACAATGTCAGAGGAAAGAGGTGCCTCAGCAGTGATGCGTTCAATGAAGTTGCACAATAAGGGAATGCTTTTGGATCGAATTCCGGTGTGTGAAACGCATTCCATGTCTTTATTCCAATGAAGAAAAAATCTGGCAATTTAGCAGCTTCCTTCAGCCTTGGAGTGTATAAAAACCAGTTCCATCGCACGAAAGACGCCCGTTAGCCTTTTTGATTTTTTATTTAAAGTTTATTTCGGGTGAGTTTGTTCTCTTATCTTTCTCTATACTTGGCAACGTTCGTTTTCCACAGTTGTTTTTCCCGTTTGCCTTTCTCATTCAGATCCTCCAGCAACAGTCGATTTTTACACTCATTCGATAATACCATGAATTAATCATGATAGGGGTCAACGAAATCATTTCTGAGACGCCAAGTCTCGACTATGTTGATTCTTGATAAAAATGATTGGGTGAAACTGTCAAAGGGATGGTAGACTTAGTTGTTCTACTAATTTTAGTCAGTTCGTCTCTTAGGGTTGGTTTGCACCGGCAGGTTATTTTCAAGTTTCTTCTGCAAGAGCTTGCGATGAATTTCACTCTGACAAAAACCTTTCATAAGTTATGACAAAGCCAGATTGTTTCCATTTACACTGGCAACAATGCGGTTCTGCAATAGACTCCCCGAAACTTTAAAAACTTCTGCAAGCGGACTTGCAGGGCCGTTTGAAGGAGCAATTCACGTCGAAAGTCACTTTCTGCTAGTAACTTGCGCAATAAATCTGCTAGTGTAACCCACCTTAAGACTATAACACGTTTATAAATCGCTTATGCGGTAGTAAACGTTGATTAATACTGCCAACAACATCTGCTGCCATAGATATACATTCTTACACTTCGACATTGCTCTTGCAAGCAATTTCTAAGGTCACTGTCATTAGGAAGAAACTTCCATGTGTAGAGCCGCAATTAGGTGACCCCTGGTATAATGGGGAAATGATTGAGCACTAAGATGGCTTGAGGGATAACCGTGGGTCATTCAGTGCACTTTTTAATAATTCTATAAATAATTCGGTAAAAAATTCTTTGACCACATTTCATTCAAGTACATTTGTTTTTGCGATGGAACTCGCTGGATTCAGGCAATAATGGAGATGATACCAAAATTATATTTGATTTTGTTTTCTTTAATTCAAGCATGTTATGACTTGAGTATTCGGCACTGTATTCAAAATGTAGACGAAATTATATTGAAAAATCATCGTTTCGAGTATTGGGCTCGGCGTGACGCCTCGATATTTGTTATCAACAATTGTAATAAAATTAAATGTATTTTTTCGCATTTAGACGAAAATACCGTCACATGTTGTCGAATTACAACGAAATATACGTAATTTCCCATGAGACTTCGTGTTAAAACAGCATTGAATTGCAAGAAAATCGGTTTGGTGCATTTTTTTCACTTAATATCTATAGGTATCACTGATGAGAACACGAGTGCAAATTTTAACGCAAATCGGTTCATAAGCAAACATCACTCCAGCCGCCTTAAATCCGCGAATCCTGGCGTCTGTTTCGTGTATTGGTTGAAATACTGATGATGACGTGAACGGGAATCTTTGCCGAGCAGATGTTGCTCGTTTCCTCAAGTTGGACATCCGAAGGAGAGACCACCCTCGCTCCGGGATTGCGATACAAAGGAGGAAGACCTCAGGCTGCCTCGCCCTCGCTTCCTCTGTCAACACGTACATCAACTCACAAAAGAGAGCCACTAACGCAGGACCCTCATGGAGTGAGAGGTGGTCTCTTGCGGTATACCTTGCGGGTCGGACGCCTCCTCTCACAAACCAGTCTCCACTGGGAACTATAAAGAAGAAAAGGTTCTCTTATAGGAGTTTTTTCGTGTGGGATGGTGGGTATTCCCTGCACACTTGGAGCTGTTGGTTTGGAGTGCGTTAGTGCGACCTAACGTCATTGTTTCGTTTGCTCGTTGCTCACGTGTGGAACTCGTCATTGCTCTTGAGTTATTACAACGGCCATTTAGACCTAGTCACGAATATGTAAGATCAAAGGTTTAAAATCAGCAGAGCACGAATGCTTTATTAAGACGTACAGTCAATTTATTTTAACAATACGATTGTTCAACCGCTTTTCACTTCGTCAGGCAATGCTTGTGCAAAAATTAGAGCTATGAAGAAAGTATCGCTAGCATCTTCAACATATCCCAGCTTCATTTACCTCTTTCTTGATGGCAGTCTAAGACCGAATTCATGGTATTTAGAGAAAAAATAATTTAAAAATTAAACATTTTTACTAATCTTCTACCTTCTCATTTGTTTTCTCTCTTCGGCTAACGACAGCTTTGCAACCGTAACAATAAACCTTTATACAAACGAGCCTAATAACTTTAAAATGTATATGGAACATTAAATGCTCATTGGGAAACTGTTTGAAGACAAAAACTTATCAATTACCTTGCATTAAACGAGTGAACAGGGAGTTATAGTGAGATATCGTTGTTTAAAAATACGTGGATGGTTTGCAACCTATAACATAATTACTATTGAGTTTTATAACACAACCAAGAGCAATAAATCTGATAATCTATATTTAAAGAAAAAGGCTTAAGGATCCACGTACGAATAATAAATTGCAAAAAAGAGTAAGAAACCATAAGAATTGATAGCTCATTTCCTAATCTATCATTCATTAGAGTAATCTACTGGTTAGAGGTAGGTTATGATGAAAGTCAGAGAATATCCAACAGACTCTTACGCGAGCCATGTCCCATCCACCTCCAGCATCTCGTTCTTCATCTCAGCATAACTTCTGCCTTTCTTCATCCCGTCCATAAAACCATTCTCTTTCTTCCCCTTCCCCCACTTGCCTAACATCCTTCCATCTATCACGGCATAAATATAAATAAATAAATATATATATATATATATATATATATATAATGTCTTGGTGGAAATTTGCTCTCGTTGACGATGCACATGCATAAATAAAACAGCGATACACTAAACAAACACAGACACACGCAAAAAGGACACTTACAAAAGAAAACTTGGACGTTTCGACGGTCAAGCCGTCAATATCGGTGGTAGAAGACTGAAGAATCTGCTCTGTTCCTTTGGGGAGGAAAGGGCTGAGAGTGAGGGGGGGGGGGCAAGTGGGAATGGGTACTACCCAATAGCCCAATAGCCACCTCTCTCTCCCCACCACTACCCATTGGGTAGTGGTGGGGAGAGAGAGGTGGCTATTGGGCTATTATTTTCAGTGGGATAGGTTAATCCCGGGCTTTTCGAATGCCCTTGTTTCCCAAATATGAGCATACTCTCGAATTTTCACATCAAGATTACCGGCGGAATCGTGAAGGGCTTCTATGATTTCTAATGAAAAACAATCGTCAAATGTTTGGGAGTGGGAGGCGGTATGTTATATAGATGGATAATTTAAAATCGTGATCTGGAAGCTATATAGTCTGAAACGGAGGAAAGGTCCAGTCAGAATGCTCTCATTTGAGTCATGGCCGGGATTTTGCCCCCTAGAATGCGGTTTAGATACTGATATGTTTTATTCTTGTAATCGAAAGTTCATGGCGAAAAAAAATGATTACGATATTCATTGGTAATATTTTTAATGGAAAATTACCTATACATCTCTTAAGAAAGGCATATTTTAACGCTACATCGAAAAGGCTACGTTGGCTTTGATTATGACGTCACTAGACAGTAATCACCGTACTTGTATCAATCAAAATACACATTAAACTTCTCAATACTACATATACGCATGTAATATATTAACAATTCATTACTTACGAGTTTGCCTTCACTTCTATAATCTTGAAAACGCTCAATTGTTTCCGGAACTCCGTTGCCTTTTATTGAATTTAAATGCAAATTTAATAATGAATGAAAGTTGTTGGAGAAATGTTTTATGAAATCTTGTTTTGGGTTCCGGATGTTGATTTTAATGAAATTCACAGAACTATACCCTCTGTTTAAAACATTGGGTTTAACGCGGGAGTAAAAAGCTGAGGTATTTTTCAACAAAATGTTTCAAACGTTGATCTCAAAATATTACGGATCTCAAAATTGTTGACTCAGTACGTAGATTCCGTTTGGTCAACTTTGTGAAATTGGAGAAAACGGGGAAGACAAAGCAAACGGCAGTATAAACCCTTGTCGACTGTATTCGTTTAGCTCTTCAATGCATGCAAGTATCTGCAAACATATCCAGTTATGCCGTAATATGGACAGATAAATAGTAGGCTTAGTTAACAGAGTTTACTAAAGGAATTCAATTCCACCCTTGTAGAAGCATTTAGTTTCTTATTTGTGTACATCATACGAATTAATATACATTTTGTAATTAAAGACTTTGTACTTCTCCACACTTTATTGAAAACTGCGACCACTTTCACCTTGATAAGGCATCTTCTGGCAGATGATGGCCAGAAGATTCCTTATCAAGGTGAAAGTGGTCGCAGTTTCAAATAAAGCTTGGAGAAGTACAAAGTCTTTCATTGAACACTGGATATCTTTCACTTCCACAAATCCAAGCTTGAAAAAATCATATTTATAAGAATTAATGCTATATATAAATTTATTAATCTATTTTATGTGCAATTTTAAAAATATTGATTCTCGGTTTCTAAGACTTACGCTCCCGACAATATTTTATCGCTCGGCAATGTTCTGGATAAGCTGCCGAGAAGTTTGTCGGTAAGATAGGCCTCGTCGGGACATTGATAAACAGTAAAATAAGATACGATTTAAGTTTTTCCCGGTGAATAATATTTAGGTATTCTTCTCGAGCTCTGCACCAGGTAATTGGCTTCATATTGGCCTACGATTATGATAAGAGACAAACTCTTGATTACAACGCAAGAAGACTGAGGGACCTCCACCTACACCTTTCTGCAATTTTATCACCACTCTACTGGGAGTTTGTTGATCGTGCAACTAGTGATTTGGGAGAATCAGTTCACAAACGGGACACAGAAAGGCTGAAAAAGAAGTTGGAAAATAGAGCAACTACTGAGAGATGGCCCACCACAATCGATCTCCACCGCACGGTAGTTAATTTGACTGATGAGAGGATTGATGAAGATGCACTCTCAGTTCTTTCTAAGGGACTAAACTTCGCCCCCGCACCCAGAAATATTCTATTTGATGACATAATCGGAGGGGTAGAGCAAGCAATAAGGAAACTTCCCAGTGATGCAGCCGAGGAGGTAAGAAGTGCTATCTCTCACGTCCTTAAAAAAAAGCCGTTCCACCCAAAGCGAACATTTCAAAGAAAGAGAGAATTGCCCTGAATTCTTTGAGGAAAAATACTTCTATCATTGTTCTTCCTGCTGACAAGGGCAATGCCACCGTCCTTATGAAAAGTTCTGATTACCGCCACAAGATTTTGGAGTTACTTACGGACAGTGCATACAGGAGAATACCCCGAGACCCCACGGAAACCGTTTGCAGAAAGACGTTAAAGATAATTAAAGAAATGAGTATGCCACAAGAGACAACTAAGAATCTACTACCTCAAGCACCAGTGCCTCCAAGGATTTATTGGCTGCCTAAGATACATAAGGAAGGAACACCGCTCAGGCCGATTGTCAGTGAAATAAACTCTCCGACATATAATGTTGCCAAATATCTAACGGGCATCCTAACGCCATTCCTGGGCCTTAATGAACACCATCTGAAGAACTCGCAAGAATTTGTGAAAACCCTTAGGAATATCCGTTTTGATCCGACTGATTTGATGGTTAGTCTGGACGTGGTGTCACTCTTCACTCGGGTTCCTCTTGCTGACACCTTAAAACTGCTGGAGAGTAAATTTGATGCTAAAACAGTCAAGCTTTTCCATCACGTGCTGACTTCTTCCTACTTTTCGTTTGAGGAGATTTCTATGAGCAGAGGGATAGGGTCGCAAAGGGATCGCCGTTATCACCGGCAATAGCTAACGTCTACATGGAAGATTTTGAGAAAAAGCTCTCAATTCAGCTCCCCACCGTCCAAAATGTTTTTTCCGATATGTAGACTATTCCTTTTTAATTTGACCACATGGTACAGTTGCGTTACAGGAATTTATAAACATGAACAACCAACACCCGAGTATCACATTTACCATGGAGAAGGAAGAAAATGGCCAACTTCCCTTCCTAGAGATCTTAATCCGCAGGAAAGAAGATGGAAGCCTAGGACATAGCGTTTATCGGCAGCCAACTCATACTAACCTATACCTCAACGGGCAAAGCCACCACCATCCATCGCAAAAAGCCGCTGTATTATCTACTTTGGTTCATAGAGCCAAGTTAATATCGGATAAAGTGAGCATCCCAGCCGAGTTGGACCACCTAAAAAGAACATTTTCACAGAACGGCTATGGCAGACAACAGATTTTTAAGGCCCTAAGTAATTCCAATATGAAACAGGAGAGTTGCCCGGGGGAGCCGCCTGAAAAATCATTGGCCAAAGCTTTAATCCCATATGTTTCAACCATATCTGGCAAAACTATCCACCTACCACCACCTAAATTAAGGCACCGACTGGTGAAGGCGAAGGATCCTATCGGCCTGAAGACACCAGGGGTTTACCAGATTCCATGCGAGTGCGGAAAAATATATGTGGGGGAGACAGGCCGAACGGTTGAGACGAGGCTGAGAGAGTACCGAAGGCATTTTAGATTAGCGCAACCAGAGAAGTCAGCAGTGGCGGAGCATAAAATCAATCAAGATCATGCCATTCGACGGGGAGATGCAAAAATTCTTTGCCGCTCACAACGCTACTGGGACCGCATAATCAAGGAAGCCATCGAAATCCACCTTAATCAAAAAATTTTAATTGGGATACTTGCTTTCATCTGAGCAATACTTGGGCACCTTTAATAAATTGCATTAAAAACGTAAGGAAAGAGCAGAAAAGATTTCAAATGAACATCAGCCAAGCAGACGACACCTGAGCTTAATTGTTGGACTCGTCAAACGGTCAATCCAATTCAGTGTATAATCCTACATAGAGAGAGTAACACGCCTTGAGAATAGAAAACAAGCCGTTTTCCAAATCGTCGGCCTATATGAAGCCAATTACCTGGTGCAGAGCCCGAGAACAATACCTTAATAAGTAAAATAAGAGTTTTTCGGTGAAAACCGGTGTCGACAGAATATCTTTTATTGTAGGTTGGTGGAAAAACCAGGCCTTCATCTATTTTTTATATAGGTTTCTCCGATGAGCTGCGAGCGAGTCAGCGTGTTGTGACGCAGCTCTGTTTTATTAATATGTCTTTAATATTGCCGCGAAGCATGCTTCTGACGCTTTCCCACCCTCTCGAATTAAATATTGTTATGTTGGCAGAATTGCCTGTAGTTTGCTCTTATCTCTTCTCCACTCCTCAGTATAACTTTTTCCTTGTGAGCATTCCCCTCCTTGACATCACGCTTTCCCGCAGGCGCTTGCCACCAAGTTTCGCTACCACTCTATCCTCAATTCCTTCTCATGTGTCGCTCTCTCGCAAGCACTGAAGCTTCCCTGCACCTACTACATTCCCTGTCTAAATATGCAAATGCAATGTATTTTTCACCTTTTAAACCCCTCCCAGTTGATCACATCATTGCGTATATTGCATTGCTCTTGATAGTTGTTATTCACGGTTGCGTATCAAGTAACTTGAACTGTTTCTTACGTTCACGTGGATTTGCGAACGTGATCGTATACTCCCGTCCTAGGCGGTAGGAAAGAGAACTTTGCTTGGAGATAAATTTCTAGTGATAAACTCGAGTCTGACCTAATTTCGTGCTCGGTTGCGCGCCGTAGCCTGCATTGAAATTTCGAGTCTTCCCTGAAGTGTTCGCGGCTGTAATGCGCTATCGGTAGTGAGTCAATGAAGCACTATCATGGGATTGAATTTAAATGTAAATGAAGCTCTAATGACTGAATGTGTAATTATTTCTGTTTTTTCATACATTAAACATGAGCTCCCACCTGTCAAAACTGAGGATTTTAAAGACGGACTATTTTTATGAAAATGTAAATACTTAAAAATTGTAACAGAGATTTATTTGTTATCATCACCATCAACTAAGTTTAAATCCCTGAAAAATTATTTAAAAAGGTGAAAAAGCGTGCTTCTAAATTATAACATATTACTCTTTTGTAGGCCTATGTTGAAACTTAAAGCCAAAATACTATTGATCACTTATTCGCAAACCATCAATTATATTTATTTATCGTTATTATTATTTCTCATCTACGCAGTTTATTTATTGAGACCGAAATGCAATTTTTGTACTTGTAAAACCAGTAAATAGCATTTTCAGTTTTTCCTTTTGTTTCTTTTGCATTACTCGTTAAAATTCGATTACCGGTGTTCGTATGTTTCCATATTTGGGTGTTATGTGCAATCGTTTATTGGAGATTATTACGATCAATATTTTTAAACAGGGAGAAAGTAACTAGCGATCATACTTAATGTTGAAGAACAGGAAGAAAGTAACTAGCGATAATGTTGAAGTTTCCATCAAATGTGGATTATTTTCTCCATTAGCGCAAGGGAATATGGACAATTACTATTCATCCTTAAAAAGATACATCCATCGTGATTCATCGTTCATATTTTAACATTAATAATGTTAAAGGGCATTATAATGCAGCTTGTATCGCATACGCTTTGCCATTACCTTGTAACCCTCCTTCTTTTCAAAGGGTCCGTCATTCGCTCTTCGGTTCCCTGCAACCGCGGCCAGTAACAACAAGGGCTTTCCCTAATGCCAACCCGAGCAATGTCAATTATCATATGTGCGCCGTTTGCAACACAAATGTTTCAGGATAAATTATATTGGATTGATTGAAGCATTTCTAGTAAAATGTTGCTTGGAAGACTAATTAGATTTTTTTCAGAATCTTGTTATGCATATTTACTAGCAGAAATGCCTGTTAATTCTCAATGGTAGGAATAAATGTAAGAAATTATGCAATATTTTTGTTTATACAGAAGGAAACATTACTTTTCAATTCTTACCTTGGTATCCTTTCACTTGACGGAAATTGCCCGTTAGTAGCGTAAGAAAATCGAGACTAAGATGGGCCGATTAAAAACATTGATTTACAATTATTTTCACTCGTCTATGGTCGAGATGCTTCCGAAATCTCCCATAACGTAAGAGGGATAGCTGTGGAATGAGGTATCTGGTCACCTGGTGAAGGAAGAAAAAGATGATTTAGTCTTCTCAGTTGAAAGTGTAAATATTTGATAGCATTATTGTGGAAGCCAAGGCAAAACCACCCCAGTTATGTATTTCTTCCTCTTACCTTTATATTACGGAATAGCGTCCCCCGTCGCAGCTTCCCCCGCTCTGTTAAATAAAGAATTTCGAGGATTTTAAGTTAGAATCCTCGAAATTATTAGTTCTAATTTTGAACTAATAATTGATGTATTATATTTTGGTTATAAATCTTTAGTATTTTATGAAAGTATTGCAAGAGAAAAATGTATTTATAGGACTTCTGAATAAGTTCTATTTCGAGTTTTGTTTCCCATTTTCATCAAAATGATTAGACTATTAGGGGCTGTCCATAAATGGTGTCACATAATTTTGGACCAAACTAGACCCCCTTCCCCCCCTGTCACATTTGGTCACAAATAAGGTACCCCCTCTTTATTGATGTCACAAAAATGAAAAAAATTCAAACCCCCCTCCTCCACAGTCTGAGTAAAAATAAGACATAATATACATTGGAAGTGTGGATGTCACATGAAGCTTAGCCCCCCGTCACACATTGACACAAGGTGGTGATCCTCCCCCCAATCGTTTGGACATCATTTATGGACAGCCCCTTAGGACTACCAGTTACTGGAAAACCCTACATACAAACATTCCGTATGAATATTTACTCTAAAGTAGTTGTATGTTTGTCCTTGCGATTTTTTAATTGTAATTGCAAAAGAAACTCTAATTAGAAATAGTAAACGCGTTTGTATTGAAATGGTAGATCAGTAGGAATCATTGGGATTCTAGGAATTAATGCGATTTTCCCAGTCGCTGGTCCAAGGAGAATTATAGCTTCAATGATATTGTCACGCAGAGCTGTAATTTGTAGCCTGGTACCATTACAGAGGTTGGGTGGTTGAAGATTACGTAACAGCATAATTGGACAACCAATTTTTTATTTTAATCTATGTGTTGGTAATCCAGTTGGACAGAGACTATTAAGAAACTCTTGCGGCGATACTTGCGGCGAGTAAATGAGCTCTATATAAAAAGTGAACTCGCTCTCTCGTGAAATGCCGCGTGCCATCTAGTGGGTGATTCTCATACTAAACTGCGATGGGGATTCCCATATCGTTTACGGGGATTCACGTATTAGTTTTCACTTTTTTAATAACTTTTTAAAGGAAAATCGGGAGAACTCATTATTGCTAAAACTTAAGCTCTGTATAAAGCCTGAAATCACCAACTCTCTTGTGGAATGGCGCTCGCCATTTAGTGGGTGATTCTCAAACTACACTGCGACGGGGATTCACGTATCATTTATAACAACAATAATAACATTTTAATAGAAAATCGGTAGCCTTTATTATTGCTAAACCTTCCGGGGACCATGAAGATGATGTTGTTAAAATTTAGTAAAGATTGGGTCAGCAGTTTTCGCGGTTAGTGGTTCCAGACGAAAAACACCTGGCTGTCCTTATATAGTATGATATTCTTACATTGGAGAAAGTGGTGCAATCTCGTTTAAATTTTTGTAACAACATAAACTGGTAGCCTAAAAAATTGCATTCGATTGATTTTAAGCATCATGTACGACCGCTTCCGCTGAAACTTGTGAGTTAGATTCTCCTGACCTCCCCGGTATCAAAAATACCCTCTTTTGGGCGTTTACGGCCAGTAGTTGATGCGATATTGGCGTTTAAAGATTAAAAAGTTGAATGATAGCGTGGTGTACTGGCTGCAGATGCTTGGTGTTTGGTGAGATGGTAGCATGACGTATTGCCGGACCCGAAGTCCTGAGTTCAATTCCAATGCACCGAAACCTTTTTTCATCGGTATTCTTGTATTTTTCCCCAATTCTATCGTGAATCATTAAAATTATTGATTTCATGACTTACCAATTTTTCCTTCACCCGGATATGACATTTAAGCTTCATATCCATTTTTTATATTCTATGGGATTTTCCGATATCAATAATTCCTTGAATCTTCGTAAATTGTTATATTTCATATTTTATTTCCCTTTACTTTTCTTTTTCCTTCACCCGGATGTGACATTTCAGCTTCCTATCCATTTTGTACATTCTATAGGATTTTCTCATATCAATAATTCCTTGAATCTTCGTAAATTTTTATATATCATATCTATACTTGCATTACAAAAAGTGATAACTATTGCAATAGAAACGGAAAAAATCAGTATTTTATTAATTAGGTGCATTTTTTTAAACTGCTTCCCACTGCTAAATTTTATTCTTACCACGGTATCAGGAAAAATCGCCAGATTTTCGCAGAAAAGAAATGCTCTTGATCGAGACAATGGTAAAGCAATACACTCATAGCAAAGCATTAATTAAAATGCCAATTAAAACAAAATATTGTGGATCAGGGGATGGATTGAATAGTTTTTATCCAGCTAGTAATATTTTGGTTGTATGGAAACTTTGTTTCAGTTTTATTTTAAGTTCCTTATTTTTACGTAATTTACTGTGAAACTTTATTGCTGATGGTTACAGCCTACTCCAAATTTTGTACCATAGTCGAGTTTTTCATTTCTTTCGTTTCCGTCTTCATTTCTTTCCTTGCCGTTTCTTGCCATCTCTCAATGAATTTCTCATCTACAATTTATTACATCACGTTTTCTTACTCGCGTTTATTGGGTATATTGCTATAGAAGCAGTGAAAACGTCAGTATTATATAGCTGTATGGGAATTATTCAATCCATGCCCTGATTCCACAACGCTGTCGTACATCATGTTACGTTTCTGGGGACCGCTGAAAATAATTGACTGAAATATGAACCGGACTCCTCTTATCGGAGCATCTAGTGTTGTTCAACACTACGATCAAAGTCCCTATTATGGTTCTATACCCTATACCTGTCGTTATGGGTCATTCTACTACACCTGTTTTTCTGGCTCAATTATTCTTGTTTTCTTCAACACCATCAGTTTTATTCGCTGTAAACGAAAAATTATCCCAATGGGGCCAGAATTAAGACGACAGAATGTACGATTCGGTAAAACTGCAATTCGGGTACACGGCTGAGATTAATTGCATACTAATGAGTAAATAAAACGTCCGCAGCCCCTTGCACTTACCCTAACAACAAGTAGTGACTTCCATTCACGTTCGCGGTAAAACACGTAAAATGGTTGATATATTTTTCTTAACTCCGACAAAAAAGAATTCATCTGCGAGACATGATGAATACCAAGAGGCGTTTGTGATATACTCAAATTTTAGATGTTATAAAGTATACTGTGACTGATCAGTGGGTGCCATTACGCATCCGCATTAATGGGCCGTATTGCCGCGCCACCGAGCTGGTAGAACAAATTCCGACCTGAAGTCCAAGCCGGATCAATGAGCATGAATTTTAATTTATTTTTTTATTGAGGCAATTTATCGGTTTAGGTAGGTTTAAATGGAAGTGAGTAAAAATTCTCTAAATTTTTACATGTACAGGGCTCAATCTACCCACACCATTTTTCTTAATCTCGGAATACGTCCTACCCTTCTTCATTCTGTCCATTATATCTGTTCTTTTTCTTCCCCTTCCCAGCTTACACAACCTTCTCCCTACTTTGATAGCTTTAATTAAGCAACCCTTCACCCCTCATTACTTCCTCCCACCACTTGCTTCCCCCTGGTCTTATTCAGAACTTTCCTTTCCTCACCAACCATCCCAAACACTTCTTCATATCTCGCTTTCCATCTACCTTCTCCATCTCCATCCCCCTCTACACTCACATTTCGAATGTCTGTATCCTATTTTCGTCTACTTTTCTCAGGTTCCAAAGTTCCCCCATGCAACGCTACACTTAATATTAATACCTTCTGTTGATTACCGATTAATCAAAATATTTATTCTTTTCGTGTAATTTTCATGAAGACTTTATTTTAAGGTTTTTTTAGGGGAGATATGTTTCTAGGAAAATACGCTGTTTCTATTTGAATGGCTGAAGCACCGTAATTTAGAGAATACGAGATATTTTTATTTAAACCTATCCAATGAATGCAACCTTACAATGCAACCTAAAGATTCAACAGTTTGGTAAAAATAGTGTTGATTTTGCATGGTACTCTGTAGAACCGATAAATATTTTAAATATTATTGTTTGGAATGTTTCATTCATATTTTTCAAACATAGAAATATGAACATAGGTCATTTACTATGATTAGTGCAGCCTACAGTGTTGGTGTGGGGCATATTGCAATATCCTAATGCCTGCTGTTATTTCCCAAAAGGGAATAGTAAAATAATGAGAGTTAAAAATGCATATGATACCTAATATACTTCATGTTTTCAGGCATCACTTTGAGGAAATTCATCTTGATGGAAAAGATCAATCTTGGTAGTGGTCACACTCAGATTTTATTCTCGACCCAGACTTTAACATACAAAGTCCCTTTCAAGGGTCAATTTCAACTTACAAAGTGATTTTGACCCTTCAAAATGACTAAATAATTTGAAACCCTGGTCGAAAGTAAAATCTTAATATGGAATATATCAAGTCATTAATTTACTCCAGCGATATGATCCCTCCTTCCCAATATTCTAATATCAGCAGATATTTCCTTTAAGGCACCAATGTTGTATGAATGACAGGCTATTATACGGAAGACGCGGTAGTACTGCTAACTTAATCGAAATGTCACGGCCATGCAACCTAAGAACTAGTTATGCGTTACCTAGGCCCACCCTAACAGTATTTAAGCGCCTCTGTTTATTTGGGATCTTAAATTTTCAATCCATTGCGCTAAATCTTCAGAATATTATTAATATTAAGTTTCACTATAGCGAAAATTTATTTTTTACTTACGTGCATGGAAATAATATTTCTTTTGGTTCATAAATCTGCTTCTGCTATGTTATTCATTTAAAATCTTGCTTTGAAATTCAGTTAAAGTTTTCCACAACTTTTATTGTTTTAGTGTCAATTTATTATCTATACTTTTATGATTATTTTTGTGCCCTGACGTTTTGTTTAATCATGATGCCCCTAATACTGGCTTGCCTTATGGGTTAACTAAAGCTCCAGGATCTATTATTTACGTATGTTTTAAATTGTCGTATTTACCATGAGTTACTTTTTCATAAGCTTGTAGCGTTTCTTGATGCAATATCAATATTGGAGCAATATTAATTCATTCATCACATCAAATCAGTCGCTGAGCTAAACCTCTCCCGTGAACTTCGTGAGTATATAAGAATGAAATTATTTTGTGTTGGTTGGACCACCGGTAGTCTCACATCCCACACACCCCACACTTTGGAAGAGAGTCTTGGCGAGATAATCGAAACTAGCATAATTGGGTTAGAGCAAGCGGGCGTGAAAGTCTCCGGGGAGAGAATAACTTTCTGGAAAAACCCTGAGTTAGTCTCCCCAGGAGTGTAAAGGAAGTCATTTCCATGTCCTGAATGTTTTAATGACTTGCCGATACAGACAGTGTTGAATATTCTACGACAGAACAGTTTACTGGCGCTTTTAAAGTATTTTGGTTTACTTGAAACTGTTTCGGCGTGTGTAACTTTTGAGCAGCCTGAGTTAGTGTGAAGAATGTTGTTGAACCCAGTTATCTTAGAGAGTTATTTCCACTTCCTCATTTATGTTCTTCAAAACTATTTTTCTCCATAATTTCCTACTATTAGCGCCGCCAAGTCGCATTCATTCAGGTACGGCTGATTCGATTATTTTGTGAAATTGAGTGTTTTTTTAACTTTCAGTGTACGTAATTTTAATCAACTTTCCCTCTAATTGTTATCTGAAGGTTATTCAGTTGTACTTATTCTGTGGTATTTGGGTAACGGGTTTAGACGCCAGTCTAAACCCGTTGGCCCAACATTGTGAAAGTGCATTGAGTAGCAAAGGATTACACGTTTTCCATGTCCTTAAATTCTTGTACTCTGGGATTCCAGACGGGACTTTGAGGTCATATGTACCCACTAACGTGAACTCTGAGAACTAACTTAGGAACCAAATGTAAGATAGTTTATTAAAATCATCAAGTACCTACATACTTTGTATGAAAAATTGATTGCTGTTTTTGTAATAACAGTGAAAATGAAGTAAAAATACTTTCCAACTCTTGCGTAAAGTTTTTAGGGCTATCCTACGTTTATTTTGGGATATCTCAAACAGTTTACCTATTCTAATTAATCTTATTTGTATCTCAATTCTTAATTTATTTGTTAACAATATTTAAGTTTAATTCATAATTATATATAAATACATATCGGAGTGTTCATTACAGTATCTTTTTCGCACTTGTACATTGTTTCACGAGATGTATACATATGATACTTTGTGAGATTGAAGTTTTTTTCGATTGTCTTTATTTTCCTAAACACATCAAAGAGTCGTGTTGGGATTATGGTTTAGAGATTTTCAAAAATAAATATATGGAGCTGTTTCGAATGAAGTCATTGGAGCTATTTTTAACTAATTGAAGCTACTCTGGTAGAGAAAAACGGCGAAGATTAATAGATGGATTTTAATGCATTATGTCATACATTAATAGTCGAAATTTGTCACGTATTTCAAACAGTACTAGACCAGATATATCATTTTCTGCAAACACGGCTAGTCAGTCAAACCATCACACTAATACTTAAAATCGGAAATTATTAAAACGCTTGCTGAGGTTTGCCAAAGGTGTAATAGAACAGAGACTTGTTCATCATAAAGTTGGAAAAAATGCTAACTGTATTGTGATTTTGACTGGGTAAATGATTAAGTGCACCAGTGCCCATTGATGGAGTTTTTATTTTGTTTGTAAAGGGAAAAGTTTACTTGCCGAAATAGAAAACAAACTTGTACAGAAGCTTCAACAGAGGAAGCTGAATATTTGCCAAAAGCTGAAGTGGTGCGGGAATTAAAGTGGCTAAAGAATATATATATAAAATCGCAGCAGTACAGGTTCCTAATCCTCGCATTGTTTCGACAGATAACATTGGAGTCTTAAAGGCTAAGTGAATGTAATGCAATGACTGAGAGGTCAAAATTTGATAGTGAAAGTAACTTGGCTGGTCCTAAAACTAGAGAATATGTAAAAAAAAGTATTAGGTTGTATGATGGATTTTTGGGTTTATTTTATTTGTGTTTTTATTTCTGCTTAAAATTTTAATTTTTTAACATTAGACAAGAAAGAGTGTTTGTAAATTGACGGGTGTCAGATGATGACAAATTGAAATTAGTATAGTAAGCATTGATTTTATGTCATTCATTTTTTTAAACACATCGAAGTGCATAGCTGAAAGTAGAAAAGGAATTCATTGCTCCAGGACATACACCGTCTAACAACAAAAATAATTAACGGTAAGAAGTAAAATCATGGTATGAAAATAAAAGTTTTTTGAGCAATGAACAAATACCGGAAAATGAAACACATTATTTTAAGTTCCAAAATTGTAACAAGTAACATGGACATCAACAAAGGTTATTGGCAGAAAAGTTACTAGTGCTCAAAAAATTAATAAATGGAGTTGTTCGGAATAAAGTCACAGAAATTCTTAAAATGTCACTGAATGATTCCTTTACAAATAGAAACATGTAGCGTAGGTGATAACTGAGACTTAAGTGGTATGAGAGCTGTAGAGTCTCAGAAATTGGCTTAAAAACGTGTATTTTTACGCGTAACTCCAGAGTAGTAAACTTTTCACTCAGTCCCTTTTTAAATATTTAACCTTGAACATTGCAATTTTAGTCCAAGGGGCCATATTTGTCGAACCATATAAATAGAAAACACAGTTATGATATTGTATGCTTCTCTTCCGGATAGATGTACAAGAGAACTGCCGCAGAAAAAAATACAAAAGTTAGGCTTACTTCCTTCAATAGAAATATTTAGGCCAAAAAAATGGAATTTGACCAAGTGAAGAACAGTTTTTGGCGTTAATTGAAAGCTTTTTTCAATACTTAGCTAAAACCACTAGAAAAAAATCCTTTAGTTTTTGTTTCATACAGTGTTTGTGAAATTATGTTTCTATCTTCAAAAATAAAAAAGTAAAAGGGTTTTCCCTAAAACGTTATTTTCGCGAAAGACACTGGCGACGCTGTATAAAAATGACGGCATAAAATAGTCGAAGGAGTAGAAACAAATTTCATAACTCGTTTTAAACTCCCAAAATACTGTGAAAATCAGGATATTTAAAATTTCAAGTGACATTTTTTAGAAATTCTGGATGATTTCTTATGGGTTAACCCAGGAGTTAATTTTTAGACCTTTGAGGAACGAACTACTCTATAAGCCACAGGAAATAGGTTTTGTTGTCAATCAATAAAAAGTTCTCCTTTGAATAAGAACCACTCGCATTGGTCTTACTTCCGGTCCGTTGGTCTCATTGGTGAAGCAGAACCATCACAAAGGGTTTGCGGTATCGGGAGATCCCTGCGGACGGACGCCGTGAATGCACGTGACCCGCACGTCATTAATGTTGAGCAAGCCGCGTGCATTATCGTTCATCAGCGCGACGGCGCTAAGCACCACTGCCCTCTCTTGGGTACGCTACTGGGAACCCCTAATATTCAACGAGGGTCAGGGGAGTAGGGTATGCGTAACAATAACATCAAATTGACTCCAAAAATAAGGATGATATCACGGCTCGCATTCCCTTTGCTTAGACCGCATTGGGGAGCATGAATGCATGAAAAATAATTTCTTATGTTTAAGTGATATGGACGACTAAATCTTTCCTCAAGGACTCAAATTTATGTGATAAGCAAGTGTATGCGTCAACCACAGACATTAATAACAGCTTTTCAAAAGTACATTAAAATTTAAAAGTCACGTGATTCAAAAAGCATCCTATGTGGCTTGGCGTCACCGAATGACGTTATCGCTTCTCTAATCTACATGTATTTCAACTTGTAGGATCCAATCATACTAGTTTATTGTTTTCAGCAAAGGAAATTTAACAATATTTTCGCAAAATTATGAAAAAATCGACGGAAGTTCACAAGGAAGTACATCGATTTGCTGTTAGCGCTAAGGTTCCGTGACGTTATCCATCGGATTCCACGCCGCCTTAGACTCGCGTAATACCAGACTGGTAATACTTCGTAAGAAATATTTCAACAACACAACATTGTATTCTAATAAATTCATCTCCTATATATGTATGAATAAGTACTTCAAATAAAAATGTTTTTTAAATAATGCATTGTGAAACCTGAAATGTTATCTTTGATGCCTTTGAGATCAAACCTCGAAGCCATACCATTTTTATTTACGTTCATGGTTTTCCTTTTAAATGAAAACTTATCAGGCATAAGTTTGTTGACCTTCTTTATGCCTTTGAGATCAAACCTAGAAAGTCAAGCTATTTGAGATTTTTGTGGACACGCTAGGTTTTGCTAGTAAATGAAACGTTATTTAATATATGTATATCTATATTATAGCTATTCTGCTTTGAAAATATTCAAAGTTTGGTCTCTATTACTAATTAAATCGTGATGCATTTTTTATTTATTTTTTCACTATCGTATGTATTACACAAAGGGTTAAAGATTTTGAATACAGTTTTTGTAACTAAAGTGAAATTATATTTTTGTTAATTATTCTTATTGTAAATCGATTATGATGACCAATGCCATGTGCTATGACCTATATTGTTTCTAATAAACAGTTATTTAATTTTTAATAGAGCAATGATGCTCGTTTAAGTTAATACACTTAATAAATACACGTAGAAGAAGTATTTCTTTTCTTTAATACTGACATTACAGCATCTGAAAGGAAATTAGTGACGTATTTGCTTGAATCCACGTTACTTATTCCACGATGAAATCGATTCGCGAGGCATGCGGTTCTCTAAAAATGATTTTTAAATTCATAGCGAAGACATTTATAACGACTCACCTCGAAAATTCCACTCCATTACTCAATTTTAAACGATGAGTGACTTTGAATAGATGCGAGTTGCGTTCCGCCTTTTGAAACGATTTCAATGATGTTTTAAAGCATATCTCCTATAAGAGATTCATGCATTCAATATCGAATCTAAATGTTTATCGATTGAACCGCATCCATATTTATTAATGTGTTTGCACATTTCACGGCTATAAAGTTGTAAATAAACACGAGACAACCGCTAAAAAATATTTCCAGCTAACCCAATGATATCTACAATGAATGCTGATTGCGTACACATTTGGTGTTTTTTTAATTAACTGGTATTCCAAACATTAACGCCTGCGTCATTAATTTTGTTAAAAACGTTCAATTGATGCTAACGAACCACAAATTATCACGTACTGGCAGAAATTCCCGTTTGTTCCAAACGGGAGACATAAAAGTAAGAAATTTTGTAGTAGTTCTGTTTATACAGCAGAGAATCTGACTTCCCATTTCATATACTTGTTTTTTACTTAGTGGAAATCGCCACTTGAAATTGAATTTTCCTCTTGAAACTTCGCATTTACGTTACTTGCGGCTGACTCCGTAAAGGTAATACCGTGGCTAGTCGCGGCATCCTCAAAGTTTGGAAATTGCCCGTTTAGTCGCTTAGCGATGGCATTAAGCTATTTTAGTGAAAACGGTGATTTGGAAAATAGTGAAACTTAGTTAATATAGCAGTGTTCGGCTCAGCCTTCATGAGAATGTTTATGTACTTTGAGCATCAACGGAAAGTTATAGGTATTATGGGTTAAATATAAAATTGAGTCCTATTTAATTGCATTTTCACTTGTGTTTGAAGGTCAAATTTTTATACTAAAAAAAATAATAACCGGGTTACCGGAAACAATTTTCATTCTCTCTTGAAGACGGAGAAGTTGTAATCAGCACAAATTTCAATACCTTTATGATTTATTCTAGTATTTCTAGTTGTATCCACAAACGGGGTTACAATTTACATACTTGTATAAATGCGGTATCCTACCAGAGGTAATAATAGGGTTACCAATTAGTGCGTATCAATTTTATATCATCTAAATATTTGTTTCTCAGTACAAACTGTTTTCTCGTTACATTATTTCAACATTGATACTATGCTGTGATCCGAACCGATATAGGAGATGAATGCATGCTCAAATATAATATGAAAGCATTTTCGGAGCCAAGTTAAACCGTTTACAAAACACAAAAACGCTTCAAATGCTGCAGAGAACGTAATTGGCACCTGAAAATGACGTTCTTACAACCACTTTTTCGAAATCAAAACAAAATTTATTGTAAGCATGTAGAACGTTTTTCAGAACCGAATTAATGCGTTTTATGAACAAAAACAATGTGTTCGGAAGGACTTAAATGCTGCTTTAGCCTTTTCTTCGATTTTCAAACGTTAAAAACAAATAAGTTCAGTGACGAACACAAACGGAAGGCTCAATCGACCTACCACAAATCCAACGACAAAATTAAAGATTCTGAAATGGTTACGTTCTAGATATTCAATAGCAATAAAATAATTAGGTACCTATGTGAGTAAATATATCAAAACGTCAATGATTTCTAGAGAGAACTTAAAACATTGTCATAGTCTTACCGATATGCCACGTCGACTAATAACAACAATTTTCCGCGTAAAAATAAATATTTACATAGCAGAAATAGGCCCTTCACCTCGAAAAAGTTGTAAATTACCATGAAATTAAAATTGTGAAAATTTTCAAAGCGCCAATAGGCTCATGTTTGAACCTTGTATGTAATGATAGCTAATATTCATGCGTAACTGTATCTTATTGGGTTGAGTGGTTTTTGCGTGATTGAGTTACAGTCATGTCACGTACAATCTGTCTCGTTAAGGTTTTCTTTTCCTTTTCATTCTACCTTTAGTAATTATTCGTATTTTATGGTGGGCGAGGAGAGTAAACTCATGGATGAGATTAGGGAAAGTCAGGGTAGGTGGCTGGAAGGGGTAATTAGGGGCGATGGTTTGCTGAAGTCGGTGATCGAGGGAAGGATGCTGGATAAGCGGGGAAGGGGAAGAAAGAGATTATGTTTTATGGACGGGATGAAGAAAGGTAAGACTTGTGCTGAGATGAAGAAAGAAATACTAGAGGTAGATAGGGCACGTTACGTATAAGAGTCCGTTGGATATTCTCTGACTTTCATCATAACCTACTTCTAACCGGCAGATTACTCTAATGAATGAAAATTCAATTGATGTCTCCTGAAATTAAGTATTAAATTTTTGGATTTATGTCTCAAGACAGAGATTGAGACTTAGAAAGGCTATTTTACAGCAATCAACTTCTGCTTTTCCCGCAGATGTATCAATCTCTAGACTCCTTAAAGTTTGGTGCTAACATATATCCGAAGATGTTGTCTTAGTAATCTCCTGTGACTTTGAACATCCGGAAGATATTGTGTGAACTACTTATTTTGAAAATTATAGCTATGTGTTCGCTGACCACTTGTGAAAATATATGTTAAATCCAGATATGCATCAAATTGTGGTATCCGTCACTGATTCGGCTATGCTAATAAAATCTTGAGTACAAACATCTATATTTCAGGGTCAAATTAGTGTGTAAAATAAACGTGTTGTGAAACTGAAAATATTTGCTTCATTACTGGAAGTCTCTCTTCCTTAACATATAATTACTTCCATCTTAATTTTTTTAAATAATGTCACGGTTGCGCTATTGCCTTTTATGCCTCTCATTCATTTTATTGATTTTTTGTAGAATTTGATATAAATGGAGGAGCATAAATCTATCATTCTTCGTCCGTACCACAAACCTATTCATAAGACCCTTTTTGAAAGCCCTTTTAACCTCCATCTGTAAAGCTAACAGCTTACATATTCTTTTCCATGCATATTATTACCGTTGTGACGATAACGCAAGCGTAATAAATATCCGTGATCACGCCCCGTGTTCACATCTAACCGCCTCGGTGGCGGATGAAAAAAGTCTTCGTTTACATTAATTGAAGTCGCGGCTTAGAAAATCCGCCTGGATGGTTGTCATATGAACAATGGTATGGTTCTCCTCTATATGAACTGAGTTTTTCATTTCGCACTGCTTTAGTTGAGGAAAATGGGAATAGTAATAAGACATAAGAAGGAAATAGCGTAAGCGAAGGAATCATTTAGTAATTGAAGGAGGCTGATGACGGGGACCTGGGGTAAGGATAAAAAAAGAGGCTGTTGAACGAGGTATGGCGAATGAGAATAGGAAACTGCTGGGGGAGGTTATGCGGAAGCAGAGAAGGTACTTGGAACAGATAAAGAGAGACGAAGTGATGGTGAGGGCCGTGATAGAGGGAAGGATGTTGGGTAAGCGGGGAAGAGGGAAGGGAGAAAAGAGGATAGGAAAATAGTTTTATGGATGGGATGAAGAGAATTAGGACGTATACTGAGCTAAATATAGTAGTTTTATTGCTAGATATATATATGTCTGCACCTGTAAAAATCGAGATGATTTTTACTCTCTTCCATTTTATCCTAAATTAACCGTAGGATGAAAGCAGTAATAATAGTGTGTACTTAATTGGCTATCACGTCGTTCCTTCTCGGAGTAGTCACAGTAAAAAGAGTTTAACTACTGGTTATCGTCCAAGAAAACTGGCACCTGTAAAAATCGAGATGATTTTTATTCTCTTCCATTTTATCCTAATTTAACCGTGTGATGACCGCAGTAATAATAGTGTGTACTTAATTGGCTATCACGTCGTTCCTTCTCGGAGTAGTCACAGTCAAAAGAGTTTAACTACTGGTTATCGTCCAAGAAAACTGGCTCTGTTTTCTTTGTATTTTTAATGATGTTTCGTTGTTAAGCTTTTTTACACTTTACTATCCTTTCATACCCATTTTCCATCTGTAGCATTCATACATTTCTTCAGACATGCTCTCATGTTCTTAAGATCTTTCTACTGTACGTCCCCTAAAGGTTGTTTGAGCGAGATATCATTTCACATAGAATTCAATGAATTTGGCCTCATGATTAAGAAAAAAGTTCCATATTTCCAATGATATAAAAAGTAACAGCCACTGAATACCATACATTTCGAGTTATTTTCCAAAAAAAAATACCACCCTCTTTTCATGGGAAATGGTACATGTATGGTCTCCAGAGAGACTTTATTTAAAAAAATATGGAATTACTTACGAATTGATCTCGTCAGAAATTTAGCTGTGTGTTTTCGTAACTGTCAACTATTTTTAGAAATAAATCATTTTCTCACTGCAGTAATATTTATAGAATCGCCATATAAATCCTCGGTCGTAACGGCGTTTTCACCGTGCGCCGTGAAAAAAAATTAGGTAAGTTAAAGACTTAAGTGTGCATATTTAGTTAAATACAGAGGATTTCGGTCAAAAGACAATATTTTGGCACCGTTATTATTACAATATTTTCCTCATTCTTCTTTTCAGTTAATGGCATTTAAAAATGAATTTCGAATATGGTGTGTATTGTGAATAGGGAAAATCTCATTCAAACCGCTTCTTCCACCACATTTTCCCATGGCATTCTCCGTCTACTGATTCTTCGTACACCTTATCACTTCTCTGTTCTAATTATCGGTCGTTACAATAAAAGTCCATTGATATTGATTATTATTGAATTGATAATGAGGAAATGATATTAGTTATGATTGTCTCTCTGCAGGAGCACCAGCTGCCCAGGGGTCCTTCACGATCCTTCGGCGCGGGACGAGGAAGGGCCGTGGGGGCGCAGACATGGCCGCCGCGCCCGCCTCAGCAGCCGCGGCCTCCGGTGGTGCCGGGGGCGCCCTGCCCCAGCCTCCCCCCGTTCCGCCTCCGTCCTCGATGCCTCGGGTCCCGCCCCCGCACGCGCCCCCCCTCTCTAGGGCGGGGGCCGTCGGGGGGCGGCTGGCCGAGGAGGAGGAGGAGCATAACCGCCGTGGGGGGGCGGAGGGTGGGAGTGGGGCCGGCGAAGAGGAGGGCGAAGACGTCAGCAGCGGCCGTGGGCAGGTCGTGCTGCTCAGGAGGGAGGAACTGCCATCCGTGGACTCCCCAGAGGCATGCGACAAGGCCGCCATCCAGTGAGTAATCCCTACTTTTAATAATAACAATTCAAGCATTTATTTTTGCACTAGCCATTCAAAATAAATTGCAATTCTAGCTGCAGTACTGTAATGGAAATAAGAAAAGAACTGTCCACCAATTTCTTAATTTTTATAAACAAAGTCCGGATTTTATCCCGGTTTTATTTTCCAAAAAAAAAACAAAATGTATCCCGGTTTGGGGAAATCAGAATATAATATCTAATGGTAACTTGTAACTTTGTGTTTCCACGTATCTTTATTTGCAACAACCCGGGTTTCGACGTTCAACGTCATCTTCAGGTGGAAACCACCAATCACATCAGAATATGGTAAGCCTTTCTATCGTGCGTTCCACATTTAGTTGACAGTATGACCCTTATGGAGAACGCTGTTGCCAAGCCTACGCTCCGTTTGCTCAACTCTAGGCCACGTGTCTAATTATTTCCAGCTCGTATATCTGATTTCAGGGAATGATGTTTGCAATTGAGGGCCTGAGAGTCAAAGTAATACAAGTAACATAAACGTGAAAAACGATATAAGTGCATATGTTCTAAGTTGGTACCGTCGGGTACCGTCAGGTTGCTACAGGAAAGGACGTAACGAACGTATGGGGCGACGGAGTAAGGGACGAACGTATGGTGCTGCGATCTAGCCGCCGAACACTTAAGCTACTTTGCTTTTTGTCATTTCTTACCGGAGTAAAGTGATACAAGTGACACTAGGCCTGTCCGATTATTCGATTAATTGAATCGTCGGTTCAATTATTTTTACAATTGATCGATTATTTCAGCAGACCAATGTGATTAGTGTAATGATTCGATTGTCAATTTTTTTCAAGTGCCAATTATTGTTCAATTGTTATTCAATCCATAATTATTTTCCGGTGTTCGATTAATTGACGATTATTGACGGTGGTGACGGCCATCATCTATCCCTCCCTCCCTCCAGAAGTTAGCTAGCTATCCCGGCAACTAGCACTGCGTCCGAGAGGTTCAGTCTTGGCGGGAACATTGCCATCGACACACGCCAGTGTCTGTCGGATGAACACGCTGATGATCTCATCTGCCTGCTTTCAAATAGCGATCTGTTCCTTTAATTAATGAATAAAAGCTAACTTATTGAATTATTTTGCTGTTTTTCAAATTAATTCTTTCAATATTCCCATTGGCAAAGGAGAGCCTAAAAAAGCATGATCCAATTGAGTCATGTCGATTAATTGGTTGATGCCAATTAATTGAGAAATTACAATTAATTGACACCCATTTCGGTGTCAATTAATCGACCACATTTTAATTATTCTTATAATTGATAGATATCGATTATTTTAGATAATCGCACAGGCCTAGTTGACACTGGACGATGTTTGTTACTTGTATTACTTTGACTCTAAGGCCCTCAATTGGATGACTCCTAGATGCGCGGTAAGTATGTGGCAATAGTACTAACAATAAGTTAATTTCCCTGTTGCTATTGGTAACTCCTCACCTTCGGCGAAAGGAGATTTACGAATCTACACGAGTTTATACACAGTCCTCGCCTACATGCTACCCTGCGAGCCGCCGCAAAGCCGTGTGTTTGGAAGCCACCCATAGACGGGAAGGAAATAGGGCCAGATGTGAATTTTGGGTAAAGGTGAGCTTTCGTCCCGCACGGTCAACATTTATTTTTGAAAAACCTAGGAAACTTACGATACTGAATGTGATACTTATGAGTAGAGGAAGGTTGCGCATTTGTAAAAATGTGAAATTCATACCCGTGTGACTAGTAGTTTTTCAGATATAGACGTTTGAAAATGACCAATTTTTCGACTTTTTTGTCCATTTTCGACGCCATATTTGGAGGTTTTCACGAACAACCGCTAGAGGGATAAGACTAATTTCACTTCTATTATATTACTAAACCCCACCCCCCCAACAAGCTTACGGGCCTATGGAGTGAAACAGGGGTGCTAGGGTGGGACGGTACGCGGGCCCGATTTGGCCATTTTCAAAAGTGAAAAACGCATTTTCGTGAATTAATACAGCGTTTGTTACATGTGTTACATACAGGTGTTTGTTCGCTGCGGGAACTCGCAATCCTCCATTTAAAGTGATACGTGAAATGTTATTAGTGCAGTGGAATGAATGCGAGTGAAAAGGAAGTGTAAATCCTTCATTTGAAGTGAAATGTGCAATGTTTACTGCGGTGGAATGAATGGAATTGCATTGTAGTAAATGGCTGTTGCGGGGCGAGTTTGAGTAGAAGGCGGGAAAAAATAGTGTAGGAGAAGTGTGCATATGCTAGAGAACCAACTGCTCGATCGCTGCGCCACGTACAGTGGATAAGAGGAAACGGCATTTCTTCACAAGATGGCGGAGAGGAAAAAACGCACTTCTCAGGTTTGAAAGATTCCCATTCCTAAAGTAGTTGATGCATTGTTGTGTTGAAAGTATTTTACAAATGCGCAAGGTTTGTTTTATAAGTGATGTGAATTTGGTTCCGATATCTCAATTGTAAGTGGGTGAAATTCGCGAAAACGCTGGCGGGACGAAAGCTCACCTTTACCGAATTTTGTGCTAACGATCTGTCTGAAGATTGTGTCACGCTTTTGTTATTGTCATTAATGGTTCGTGTAAAGAAGTAATTTTTGTATCTATACGTTCGGCAGTGTTTCTCTCTTACTTTGCCGCATCAGTCAGTTCTAGAGACATATAGTGCAGCGTTGACATATTATCCTCCGTGTCGTATTTGTACTCGCCTGATCTAAATTTTTCTAGTAATCTGAGCCTAGCGTGTAGCCTCCAAGTCTCTAATGACTCCCAACCAAGTCCTTTCATCAGCTGTGTAACACTTAACGTATGCTCGTAGCAGTAGTAATTACAAACACAGTCAAATAAACGATTGGAACGCTAAGTTGCAAAGGCTAAGTTGCATTATCAACACAACTTACGCCGTAAAATTTAACATGGTCATTATGAATTGTTTACGCTAAAATTTTGCAAGTAGCAACAGTTTTTGTACCCTTTTAAACAACCATGTTTTGATTTTTTGTTCAGAAGTAATTGAGTGATTAAATAACAATCCACTATGAACCGGTGGGCACTGCGATAATGCCTTATTTCTCACGGGGAGGTGGAAATCACGATTCATCCTTGTATAGTAATTGTGAGATTAATTATTGAATGTGAGAATTACATCAAAGTATTTAGGCATTGAACTTATTTTACATTTATGCATAAAGATGTCACTAAATATGCACAATTATGCTCCAAACTCTGATTACAGTGGCTAGAACACTAGAGACTCATGCCTAGAGCCTGTGTTTGAATCCCCGAAGCGACGGACATTTTTCATTGGAAATTTCGATCCCTACTTGGATGCTTTGTGGAGAGCACGTGTAGTACTTCGTCCGTTAAATGGGACGATAAACCCTGTTTTCCCTTGGCACCATTCTTTAAGGGGTGTGGATGACACGCCTAAAAAACCCTAAGCTGTTGGCTTGTACATCGCCAGAGTGGCATTCTAATACATAAGAATTTTCTATTTTCACCTTTCAAAGCTTGAAAGAAGGTAGTTTAGACTTATTCGTTTTCACGTTTACTTGATTCTTATCACATCGGAGGAAAAAATAAGGAAACATACCTACAAATGGACTATTTTTTCTTAAATAGTACTCGGCTATAGATAGCTATCCAAAAATTAACCATGGAATCAGTCCTAGCTGCATAATTTATCTTTCAATCCAAGTATCCGCAAATACGTAACCTTCATAAAATTTCTGTAATCGTTCAAAGCAAGTAGGATGTCCCTACGCTCTTCTCGGCAGGCCGTCACGTACTGCGAAGGCGGTAAGATAGAGCTGCTGTCTCTGAAAGAGATAATATATGCGGGCATATATTATATAATGAGCATCATATGCGGGAAACCCTCTAGGATAGACGACGCGCTTGTTGGACCTAGTAGGACTGGACCGTTTCGCTTGGCTTTTCGATAAGTATTCACTCCCCTTAAAAGCCGGCTAATGCCAACCCCGACTTTCTCTTTACCCTTGCTTCATACCCAAATTATCCTTCTCTTACCAACCTACCCACCTATCCTCAATGGCGCAAGTGACATCAGTTGCCGGTCGCCTCCCCAAAGTAACCAACCAACCACAATGAACCCTTACCCGTCACCTCCTGCCCCTTCAAGTACCCCTCCTTTCACTTTTACTCGTTTAGTTGGTTGGTTATTCGCGGAGGTTACTAGAAGCTATGGTCACTTGCGCCATTAAGGATACTGGTGGCAGTTGCGCAAAAGACACATTTCAGTGTAAGAGTCCATTCCCTATGAACTGGTTCCGCACGGGGGAGTAAGGTATGCTTTCGTTTGACTGCCAGGGTTTTCTAAATGTCGATAATAATCGTCATCACCCACTTTCTCATTTGAGTTGCGAGCAATATCAATTAATATTCAACTTGGGCCCTCGGGACGGGAATGCAATACTCTAGTGACCGCATTCAAAAATTACTTTCCCCGGACTGGATTTTATTCACGTGCGCAGAAATGTTCTCTCTATCCAGTTTGTCTGTCATACGCGGCACTCACATAAATGTCCCGGGTTTAGTGGAACTGTGAATATTTCGGGAGGACGGTGAGCTCTTCCTGCCAGAGTACCTTTGCCTCTAAATCTACATATAATGAGTCCGTGAGGCATTTTCACTTGGGTAGTATTAAAATGGACCTTCCTCTCGCTCATATTAATGTCAAGTTGAATCGTATGAATTTCTCTCGTCTTCTTTCGCACGTATGCGGTGAAATCTGATTTTTTACATAAAATCACGAATTTCTCTCTTCATTAGCGGGCGTAATGTCCAATACGGGAAAATTGAGATGAGCTTTCTGTATTGCTTAAGTTTGGGAGCAATAAACTAGGAAAAAATTATGTAATATCCTTAAAATATCATGAAGTGACTGTTGCCTATGTAAGCGAATGGGTGGCATTTTCTCTGTTACCTCAGTGAAAAATATAATAAATACTCCGTAGCCTCTACTCTGTCTCACCAATCGTATGGCTGAATGTATCACCCAACTGTCCTCTTTCATTTAGATAGGCATGATTACCCTCCGTTTGCGTTCTTTTACAATTTTTATGTATTTCACATTCTGTGGGAAAAACGTCATGGTTAACATATTTACCTTGTATGTACCCTTTATAACGCAAAATATGTGAAATTTTTCACTTAAATTAATGCATTGAAATTTAAAAATTATTTCATGTATGAAGATCAAATGAACAGATGGGATCAGGGACGAGGAGGTTTACAAAAGAATAGGAGAGGAGAAAGCCATATCAGGAAGACTAAGTCCAGGTGTCTTTGACCACTCTTAGAGAAGTAACGAATTTGTAATTAACATAATGGAAGGGAAAAGAGAAGTGAAAGCCTCGCGAGGAAGACCGAGGAATTAATACATAGATCAGCTACAACGAAATATGAAACAAAAGCTACAAGGACATTTAACATTGTGTAAATATATCATCAAGGTTGTCGACCACAGTGAAATCCGTTAATTAAGGCTGGTTTTTGCTGCACACAAAATTTGCATGGCCGTCAAGAAATTAGCTCAGAAGAAGAATGATTTAATTTTCTTAAACGCCTAATACGTGTATCCATATTTTGTTAATTACTGAGAATTTCATTTATTTAAAAAAACTCACATTATTAATGTTATGATGATAACTTAATGCTTCTAACAGTTGCTTAAATATAAAAATTAAATTTCAATATGGTCTCTCTTTTGACTAGAGAAAAATCACGCTCCAACTAGCTTAATTTTAAATCAGTTTCGTCTTTACTTAAAGGTAAAATTTTAACCCTCCTTTCGGATTCAACCTTGGAAGTGACCCATCTGTTGGCCGAGAGACATCTCGATTGAGGGACGCTCTCTACTTAGCCTTTGACCTCCGTCCTCTCGTCCCACTCCTCCATTCCCCCTGTGCGACACAAGCATCACCGGCAGGTTAGTTATTAATTCGCTGATCACTCCCAACCGGTGGTGCGGCGACGGCGGCCGTGTGGGTGTGGGGAGGGGGGGTGACCGCACCAACCCACCCTTCCCGCGGCAACAAGGCCTTCTTCTCCGGGGTGGTGACTCCCAGTCTCCCGGGCGGGGCTCTGAGGTCACAAAAGGGGAGCGGCCAGGGCTTGGACCGATCCCGACGGGCGGCGGCTGCCGCACTGGTCAGCTGGGATTGAGGGTGATGTGCAGGGTGTGTGGGAGACCAGAGGAGGATTCAGGGGGTTGATGATGAGATGCGGGGGTGCCCACAGGAGTAGGTTGGGACGGAGAGGCTAGTTCAGGTGGGATCAAGTGAGTAGGTCGGGGGGGAGACGAACTTTCGTGGCTATTTAGGAGGGATGGGAAAGAAGATAACTTTGCCCCGTGAATACTTACTCTCCCCAATACGAGCTTCATTGCTTTCAATGACGTGCAGCCGCTACAGTACGGTGAAGTTTTGCTAGAGGTACTAACAGCACACGTGGAATAATGATTAAGTACTCTCTTTTTTTTACTTGATTTTTTCCCCCGCCAGCGGTATCAGTTCACGTTTCTAGTAGACGAATTTTGTAGTCACCTAGGTAAAAACTCCTGTTATATTCACTCCATCGACTTATTTTAAAATTTGAATCTTCTTATGTGTGATTTAGTACTCGATGTACTAAAAGCACATGCGGAATAATGACCTGTTACTACCGTTTCTCTTTAAACGTATTATTTTTTTCCGGAAACTATATTTATTCGTGTTTCTGGCACATCAATTTCGTAGTCATCCGGGTTAAAATTCTGATGGATTTTATTCTATCAATTTACTTCAAATATTTAATATACTCACATTTTGTTACTAAACATTTTTCGGCCTAAGGGGAAAGTACTGATCCATTATAATGAACTAATTTGCATTTTCCGCGAGGCAAAACATTTATTCTCGTCTAATTTCGTTTGGCTACAACAAACTTAAAATGTTATTCTTTATTTATTTTGTTACTATCAGACAATAATCCCGGTGGAAACGTTAGATTGCAAAGAAAAATAAAGAATCTTATACTAATTTTAAAAATATTGTACACTTATTTCTAAACCTTCTTTCAGGCTCAGGAAGGATCTTAAAAATACCATCAGGTAATATCTAATTCCATTCTATCTCGATTAATGCCACGAAATGCAGCAAAACTAGTACCAAACAATCCTATTTGCTATTTGAAATTTGCAGTTAATTCATCGTTGTAATACATCTTTTTTCCATGTAATTCGATAATATTTCTACTACTCCTAAAAAGAAGCTATCCACTCCTAAAAATAACTTCCCAATCACGCATAATATCTGGTACCAAAGCATTTTCATCCGTATTTACCTTCTCTAAAAATGAAAATAATGAAAAAATGAAGCCATCTCTGTTTGCGTACTTACTGGCAGGCTTTCGATGCCCCACGTCTCCCTCTACCACCAAGCCCAAGCCTTTGCTTGCGACGCAGATGGCTTAAAAAAAATGAGTCTTCAAATTTTGAGAGGAGATGTGAAACGGGTAGAAAGAGATAAAAGAGTGTGCAGCTGAGGGGACAGCAGTGATAGTGGTGGGTTGGGAGTATAAAAGTTGGTGGGTAATGGGAAGAAGTTGGACGGTCGTGATTTAGGGGAACCCGCGGAATATTAAAATGAGGTTTACCGACCTTTTGCGCCTTGGCTCTCAACCTCCCACCAATGGCTCCTCTTCCCCCTTTCCCATTGTACTTATTTCAAATCCTTAAAAGGGGGGTTGGCTAACACGCCTGAAAAACCCCATTTTCAGGAAGTCGGATTTTACATCGCCGTGGTGGCATGCTAATAGATAAAGAATTTCTGTGTTCACCGTGCGACTATTGAAAAGTGTAGCAAGGACTTGTTTGTTTTCGATTTTCCGTTGATAACCATATCGGAGAAAAAACTTGAAAACTTGACTGAAAATGGACCATGTGTGTTGGAATTGTATTCGGCTATGGGAAACGATGCGAAACTTATCTATGGATGAAGTCCTAGCTGCATCTTTTATCTTTGAACCAGATTTTCTCGACTACTTATGTTTCATACGATTTGGGTAATCTGCTGAGGATATGCACCCGATAGGAAGCCTGAGAAAAATTCGCCAGAATCGATACGCACATTTTACAATTGTTTGTTGATGATAAAAGTATACACGTCGATTATATTTTGTTACTTTAGCTAGTTATTTTAAATGTTCGTTAGTATTTCCTCCTGCGTTCTCTGAACAGTTAATTATTTTATGTAGGTTGTACTCGATTTCAGATTTCTCTTATAACTTTTAATTTTTCTCCTCGGAAAAATTCACCCCCATCCAGCAACTCCGATGGAGTTTGGAAGTATACTATGATGATGTACAAATACCCGTTTTCAGACACATTAATGTCCACAATGCCTGGAATTCAGATTAATGTGTAGATGAACTAGCACAAGTTTATTAAAACGTCAATGCCTACCTTATTCCTACATAAAATCAAGGATTTGACGAGTTTAATACAGACGATGTGGCATCGAAGGTTTGTTTAAGTGAGCTGGTTTTTGTACATAGTTACATGTTTTCCTTAAAATTTTACGTCACACGCTGACATTTTTCATGACTTTTTTCTCAACTTATTGATCTTTTTTATCATTGGGTAATGCCACCGTTATCCATTATTTTATATTGGAAGGCCAAAATGTGTGTCACAATAATATATTTGTATGCCTCCGATAGACAGCTCACCAACCACCACCAATGGCTATTTGGCAAACCTCTATTGGGTGGCCCCATGACAGCGGCGAACGATACGATTGGCGTATTGTAAAATTTTCAACCCGCTATGCACGACAAAAAACATCTACGGAAGGCAAATAAATGCTATCTCTCACGACCGGTATAAATAATAAAAGCAAAAATTATAAATGGTTGGCCGTCTACCTACAGTAAAGGGAATTTTAATATTGAATAAAATTGTCTGACGTTATCGCGAGCCCCCCCCCCTCCTCCCTTTCATCCCCCTTCCCCACAATAAAAAGCCCAAGGGCGCAATTTCGGGATGACGTCACTAGCTGGGTCGTTGGCCATCACCGCGCCACCGTCTCCCGCTGTTTCGGTTCGGCTTAAAGGTTTCCCTTCCTCTGTGATTCATTTTCGATTATCCTCTTTTCCTTTCGACAAGAGGTTGATTGGTCGATTTATTCCTAAAATAGCCCAGATCCTTCGGTGACGAGGAGACTTGTTGCGAAAACAAGTTGGCAATCAAATAAAGAGCGCCCGCAAGAACCACACAGCTGGAGACTTTCCTGGAATGACCAAAAAAAAAGGAGACATAACAGGCCGGGAGAAACGGAGGAGGGTGGAATGGGAACCAATTAAAAATTACCTAATTGCGTTAAGGAGATTATGAAATAAAAAGAACATCTTTTCAATTTTGAAGTGTGCACGTATTAGATCGTTCTCGAATTCATTATGGTAATTCCAAGATTGGTCCTCAAGAGAGCCTTAAGGTGGTCATGAATGACAGAAGACCTCGATGTGAGGGCGCACCTACTTCTTGAGCACCTCTCAGTTATTAGTAAACCTGGCGGCGGTGAGGTTGAATGAAGTTTGCTTAAGATAATTTTTAAAATTACTCTAAATTGAATAAACAAACTCGACGAAGCCGGCTTGCATTTTTTAGCAATTGATCTTTTTTTTTAATAACTCTCCGTTTAACCTCTTTCATTTTCGACGCCCAGAGTTATTTATCTTCAACCCTAACCCCAAAAAGTAGTAAACGTTGATAGGAAGTTTTATTGCAGTTGCAAAAGAATGTTTGCTCATTTAACGCGATGAAGGTTTTGGGTTGCATTCTTTTATTTTCAAATTTCTAACAATAAAAGAAGAGTATTTAGTTCAAAGCTTTCTATTATATGGAAAACGTTTTTGGTGAATGTTGTAACTGTACTCCATTATTCTATTGAATTGCTCTTAGTTATCCTATCCTAAGGTGAGTTTCCGGAGGAAATGCTTTTTGCGTTACTTTGTTCACTGAGGAAAAACGAGGGAGGTGGAATTTAGATCGAATGTTATTGTAATCACGGTCAGGTTTACGTAGTCGTTAGTAAGTCTACAACGGTTTTCAGTAATTATTGAATACATAACAATACCACATATATAATCAGACATTACTAATAAGGAAGTAATGCTTGCATTGAAATAAAGCATTGAAAGCATTGAAATTAGCATTGAAATTAGCATTGAAATTAATCGATGAAAGCATTGAAATGCTAGAAAAAGAGTTATAAACTGTTTCGGAACTTGGTGCGGTGAAAATCATTTTGAAGCATTACCAGGAAGACAAGGTCCTGATCAATAGACGACACTTTGTGATATAACGAATTAGTAAGGAACATAAAAGAAGGTTATTCACTCGAGAATGAAGAAAAGGGACAAATACGTTTGCCCGCCAAAACGGGACATCAAACAAATGAACTACAAGGACATTAAGAGGTCACTTAAAGAAATTAAACTTTCTTCCCAGGATGAGACCGTCTTGTTTATAACGCTTCTCAACTTCACTCAAGTTTTTCTCAAACGTTCCGTTCAACGCGTTAGTTTCGAAAATTGTCTGATGGGAATACATTCAGTTATTTGGGAAAACATTCTGGAAAATATCGTGATTTAACGAATCTTTCGAGGAAAATACGGCATGAGTAATACAGTTTATGTTTTGAATTGCTTAAAAATGTCGCCGAGAATTTTGATAATGATTATAGAATAAACTGACTTATTATATATAGCTTGTAACTTCAATCAGCAGCCTCGCATTAATACACATTATGGAATTCCCCCCGGTATAATATTCTGGAGGAAAAATAGTCCCTCAATGGTTTCCCGGTGGAAACTACTAAGGATAAAATGGAAGGCTGCAGTCGACCAATCATAGGATCGAATGGCTGATGATGAAGCAAAAAAATCATGGGACACTTAAGGGATCGTTTAGAAGAAAAAGCGTTAGATATGAAGTATTAGGGGGGGAGGTATAGGGGGTTTAGGCATTTTAGACTGAATAAAGAGAGATAGGATTCATGCAGACGTGAAGACAGAAAATATTATTGGTATAAACGTTTTAAAACGGGCAAGGAGAGTGGAAAAATGCTAACAAACGCTTGATTAAGCTGAAAGAGTCCTTGTTAAAAACTACATTTATAAAATATGATTCTCTCTATCACAATCGTCATTAGAATATCACAAAATGATACGCTAATGTTAACCCTAATTAGGATGATAACGTGTAAAGAGGTGACATCACCCAATCGAGTGAACCCGTGTTTATAGGAGATTTAAAACTTCTGTTATGACAGAAGCCCTTCTGAGCTTTGAGTATTCTGCACATCATATCAGAACATTGGCAGAAATTGTCTGGGAAATGTTTAAGTATTTTGATGGTAGGCCTCAGGCTTTGCTTTTCAATTGATTTAAATCATCTCCATATTTTTCAAATGATCGACCCCCTTCCCCATTTACACTAATCAGCATCTTCCCTGACGTTTTTCTTTAATTTTATTTTATCTTATCCATTATGAGTTGCTCCGATTGGATTAAAAATGGGTCACTCAACTTGATGGAATGCACTTGATATTGTCGTGCTCTTATCATGCATTACACGCACGTATACCCATCAGGGTCTTTCGGGTAGGCGAAGTCAAAAAAGTTAAATTCTCGGTGATTGTCCGGTAAAGCAGACTCTACTTTAATTTTTCCCATTTATTTAACTTTTTTATTGCATTCATCTTTCGCTTTTGTTACATACATGCATTGTTTCAAACACATCCACTGCTACCCGGCTGGATGACGGGTGGCCACTCTGATCCTTCCTTACTCATAGGATGAGTCGTAGCCAACGCAGAATAAAGAATGCTTGTTTCGCATTTCGGTTTAAGCCCTTTTGCGTATTCATGGCACTAGGGTCCAAAGCTGCCCTGTCCCACGCCCGTTACTCCTATGCTTTTTTTCCTTCCTATTCCCGCAGCCTCCCTCGAAACCTGGGGTATAGGCGTGAGCCTGCAGACCCGGGGAGGGGGTTGGTCCCTGCTCGGAGGACCCGTGTACCACATGTTTCAAACACACCCTCCTGAACTCCTTCCTGAATGTTCCTTCTCTTAAGAGTATTTTCCACCACATTCACCCATGACTCTCTCAGTCTACCCCTTCCTCTCACCAATTACTCACTCCTCTATTATAAATCTGCTTCGTTATTCCATTCTCATCCATTTTCTGGACGTGGCCAAACGAACGAAGTGCGTTCCTTCCATTTCATCACCAAATCATTCCTAACCGTATCCCTCTTTATTTTACCGCAAGCACCTCTCAGATATCCCATGTCCACTGCATATAGCTAACTCATATGTTTCCCCATCATACACACGTTTCACTTCCATACAATGAAGTGGGAAGTAGTACCTCTCGTGTAGTGCATTTTTTTTCTTTCTTAGACAAACATTCATTCTTTGATGTGCTCCACATACTACCTGCGACTTTCTTTGCAGAGTTTGCTCGCATTTTTATCTCTTCGTCTATCCTCCCATTTTTTTCAAACATTCGGTCATGTTACACAAAATTATCTACCTGCTCAGTTACTTCCACCGTTCACCCCCATCATGCATCCATTCTTCCATTCTCCTTGTGAAAAACGAATACGTTGTTCTTCGCTCCCCTTAATTCCATTCTATCTTATCGTGCGTAATGTCATGAAAAATGACCAAGTGCTTTTATCTCATGTTTTTGGGTTTTCCAACTGTGGGGACCGTGACTAACTGACGTGTTCGGGAAGGTTCTACAAAATAATCAATGCTCCATAGGTCGAGAACGATCTAAGGTTGAAAGAAGTTTCCCGAAGCTATATTCGGCCACGCTTTTTTGATCGTAATGGGATTGATTGACCCTCCCCTTCCCTAATAAGTTCGGTTTTGGAAATAAATATGCAATTTAATTGAAGCACACTATCGAAATTGATATAGTCCCTATTGATTATTTATCAGTGGACACATCCAATAAGTCATAAATATTATTAATGATTCATCAAATTAAAATATGTAGTTATCTAAATCTAGGCTAGTATGTTATTCTAATGTCTAAATATTTAGTTCAAATTGAAAACCGTCTCACTTCTGGTACAAAGCTATGTTGCTCAAAACCGCCTCACCAAATAATATTTCGATTGAAATAATCTACAGACTAGAAGGAGTGTTTTTTGCAGACCCAGAATACAAAAACAGGAAAGAACTCCAGTTGATTGATGATATTTGATGTGAAAAATATGTCTTCAAATTTTCCCCAAGTTGGCTATACTGAATTCATACGTAGCTTAGCATGTAAAATACTATTGTGTAGGTAATGGAAGTTCAGTAGTTGGTTAACGTCCAAATTTCAGTCATTTTTGTTCATATTTACTGCCTTAAATCTTCACAAGTGATGAGGTGCCACAGTTGCCCATGCGCATTAGTTTATTTTCTTCGTTTTGCGGCGTTTTCTTTCAGTTGCCACGAATCATTCTGCCATTAATAGAAAGAACAGCAGGTCCTGTTTATATGCCTATGTAATGGACGAAAATAATTTTTGAAAAGCCTCGGAAGAGCCTGGAAGCACTAATAATTTCTCCTGGGATCACCATGTTCAAAATTTAATTTCATTCTTTGCGAAGTTTTGCCTAAAATGGGGAAATAGGAATGAATACCGGCCGTACTTACTTGGTTCATTTTGATGAGGAAACCGCAGGACATTAAAGTCTGGATTCGTTTGCTTAGCTTCGGGCTGGCATTAACCGAGATAGGCTTCATATTTTCCTTTAGATTATAATAATGAATATTGGATCCATTTATTCTGAGGCCATAATTAGAAGGGACTCAACCTCGGAAATATCGTGAACATACCTCATATCCATGAAAAATTGTGACTTTTGAATGGCATTATTACAAATTTCTGAATTCGTGACTTCTAAATTCTGCCATTTTGAGGCTCCTAAATTTCGGGGCCAATTTACCCATTTCGAACGCAATTTTGTATATTCCAATCACCGAACTGTAGCAGAACGTTTACTAACGAATGGCCCCACACCTTACCAAAACATACATCACCAGGAGTGGAATCCATTCCTATATTCCTTGTCGTATAAAAATAAAATAATTGACGAGCACATTTTTGGTTTGGCTTCGACCGGCGCTCAATTACCGATGGCGCAAGCTCCTTTCGATCTAGCTTGCTTCGCTTGATATGTGATATGAGGAGGATGAGGGAAGGGGGTAATCCTTTATGGATTCGGAAGAATGAGGAAACATCCCTCGGATTGGGTCACGCCATTAAAAGGATTCGCATGCGGGTTCAACGAAAGGTCACGCGTCCGACCGTCCGGGAGGTCTCGCACGACCCAATGTCACAATCGCGCATGGGAGGAAGACGCCAGACGAAAAGGAAAGGGATGTTGTAGGAGGGGTTCATAAGAGGGGAAGGACCGAGGGGGATATTAGGTAGTAGAGGGTGGGGGTCAGAAGAAGAGGTTAGGCTCTTTCCTTCTCCTTCGAAGGGGATCGGTCGAAGAGGGCAGCGAAGAGACGGCAGGTGGATGTTCAGTCTGGGGAGGAGTCGAGGACGATGGTGCTCAAGGATGCCGTCGTGTCTTGTCCGACGGCCGCGTCTTCCTCCTTGGCCAGTGTCCTCAGATGGTGCGGAGGCAGAAGGACTCGCCTCGTCCAGGAACTCAACTGCGAGATGCTGGACTCCTGTCGCCACTGGATCCACTCGGCCACCGATACGTTAGTTGTGTGTTCGTCCCCCACTCGAAGCCACCGCACCCCGTTTATCCCTGCTCCGGGACGTTCGCGGCTGGAACGAGGCATCCCGGAGTAGTCCGGAGGACGTCTTCCCCCCACGGAGGATCCCGGAGGACATGAGGTCACCCTCCGACCTTCCAGGAGGCCCATTTTTGTCCCATCGGTGTCCGGGAAAATTGTGCCCCCGATTGGGTTGGGACCTTATTGTAGTCCCGGGTTGTTTTCAGAAGTTCGATCTTTGTCCCGAAATATCCCCAATTTACTTTCCAATCGCTCTCCTCTCCTCGAGAAAAGCTGAGATGGGTCAGAGAATTTCTATCAATTTGAGCTCGACCCGTATGATTGCAAATCGTGGAAGCCATGTCTGTAAAGCTCGAGACTTGCTACCCTAATTTCGTGGATTCGGATCCCATCTTCAGGATAGACGTTGAGTTTATCATAGCGAGATTTATCCAATCTTCCTACTCCTTAAGAAAAGCTAAAATGGGTCAGAAAAAGTCTATCGTTTTGTGCTCAACCAGTAGGTTGCTCGTTGCGGTAGCCAGGTTTGTAAAGCTCTAGACTTGCTACCCAAAAGTCGTTGATTCGGATTCCATTTTTTGGGATTTACGTTTTTTTATCTTAGCGATAAGTTGTTGGGTTCATTGATTTACTTTATATTGAATTCCCATCGGGACCTAAAGCATTTAGATCTATTGGTCCACTGTGGCCATCCATTTTCATCATAATCAGTGTTTACCAATGGGGCCCTATTATGACCTTATCAAAGGTCAGGATGTCCACAGTGTACAAATCCCTGATGTCCCTGTGTTCCGCTAAGGGAGTACTCAGGTAACGATCCCGAATCCTAGTTATTGCTACGCATTTGAGCAATAGATGGGATGTGGTGGCCTAATCGATGTAAGTCTTCTCGGCCCTCCGACCTCGGGCCTCGCCTTCAGGGTTGTTCATCAACAGCCCTGAAGACGATGGAAAAGTCTTTAACCGAAATGCAGACAAAGAAGGAGAACCTAACCATATCGGAAGCCTGAGAAAAATTGACAACATATATTCGCCGGGAAAGCCTAAAATCTTTTGTGGTCTTCTATCCTCTTCGCAAAATCTGGAACTTGGTGTACCTTCAATACCCACGTTGTTGACGTGCTTACTTTCTCGATAGTATCCTATTAGCAGCCCTATCTTTTTTCTCAACATGCTTCTGTCCAATGATTTAAGCTTTTCTTACGTAACTGGAATTTGGTCCGTAAATGAACCTTCTAGCTTGCCTCAGGTCTTGTGCTTATTTCCTGATCTCAATATGTTTGGCTGTTGTCCACATCTTGATCACAGAATTCAATGGAGCGAGTTTAACCTTTACCGATGGTCCTGGACCAACGGGATTACAATGAAGTCCCCCTTTTTCTGACTCGTTCAATAGCTGCCGTTCACTTACAGTAATGCATTCAATCCCAGAGTATCCGTAAATATCTGATTCCAGTAGCATTCCGGTAATATATATCTATGTAGAAGAGCTCGATTGGTGTTTAATTAGACTGTGCGTTATAAGATGAGTAGTTCAAAGCCCTTTAAATCCAAGTCTACTGCTATCAGATAGTTAATATTTCACGTACGGTGAATGTATCCTTGACTTCATTACCCTCCGGTATGCCACCGAACGTTGTGAGCTGGGCCACCTAAGGAGTCGAGAGTGGCTTAATGCTGCAGTTCTTTAAGCTTGTGCATTTCATCGCCAGTGAGGTTCTCCCGAGTTTGAGGCGCCAGAAATGTCGCAGTGGATGCGGAATCAATGCCCGAAATAAGCGATATACTGCGCTAGTGAAAACTTCTGACAAAATTTCCTCTCCGTCCTTCAGTGCTTGAAGTAAAGTCTTTATCTAGGTCCTCCAAAATATAGATTGGTTGAATTAACTCGCATGTGATAGAATTGTAGTAAGTATTCTCAATTATGTCATTGAGATGATTTTTTCGATTTCAAGGTATATCATGGATTCTTACATATTATTTATAGAAGTGACTGTTTCCTTGAGGACTTTTAAAATCATCTTCAAAGGATGATAATGTGCAACAAAAATGAAGCCGTTACTAATATTGGTTTTTTGTAAATTTATTCCTAGTTATAACTTATTTATACTTTGGTAAACTTATTCCTGCTCACCCAGTTGCCGGCTCGCCTACGGCTAACAGCGTTAAAGCGTGTCTAAATACTTATTCAGTCATGAGTGTTGTATTATCACAAATTGGATTATCTGGTGTATACTTCACTTTGGAGCATCGTTTGAGTTTTGATAGAGGCACATAATGCACGATTTCTACTTTTCTAAATATCTACGTGGTACTATCTGTAGTTCCATAGTTTGTAGCGACCTACTTAGGAATTCTTTATTATTTCTCCTGGTGTATGAACAAAGGTGCAAGCAAAGTAGCTAGAATATTTCCATTCTAGGTGACAGTTAAATTTAATAGAGGAGGTTTATGTGTGATAAACATTTTTATGTTTAAAAAAATGTTGTTTATGACTTGATTTTTAATGAAGGTGCCAAACATGCGTAATTTAAAGGGTTTAATTTCTCTGTGGTAAAAAGAGTACGTTTTTAAACACATATTTGGAACGATTTCGTTGAAAATGTATAAAATATTTGGCCGTGACTATTGTGAACCTAAAGAATGCTACCTATCGGCAGGTTACCGAACGTTTCGCCAGCGCACATCGTTCGAGTTCATCGTTCATCAAGTGAATTGATGCGTCCCGGTCTGCGCTAACTTACAACGCCTGAAATGGAAAGCTCCCACAGTTAGAATAACTACATCAGGCTGATTTATTTTTTTTGGATTTATTTGGTTTGATGGCCAACTTTAATAGGACGAGATACCATAAGTATTTGAATCCCGGTAATGGCATGAATTTTTATCGGAATCTCGGCTCCTCTTTGAATATCGTGTGGAGAGCGTGCCAATCCTATCTTTGGATGCGACGCATGACACTGTGAACCATTCTGCGAATTTCGTGAAGAGAAAGCTAATACGAACTCCAGGTTTATTACTTTATTACCTTTCTTCATGCCCCCAAATTCCTCTATCAACAAGCCGTCCCCATGGTGCAGTCGACATCACAATTGCGTCGCCTCCCGTGATAGCATATATTACTGTATTCGAGCCTCCATCTAATTTCTTTATTCTTATAAGTCTGAGGCCGGTTCTATGCCAAACATTAGGGGTTGTCCTTACACCTTCGCCTCGGTATTCCAGCTCTTCTATTCCCTTGCGGTCTTTCAAATTTTGCTATTCTCAAGATATTTTCTTCTTGCATCCTATTGATATGTTCACACAATTCCCTCCTTCGGGAAGCTATCCGTTCGGTGACTGGCTTAATCTGGCAAAACTCTTAAATACTCTCTTCCTTTTCTCTATCTAATAATGTGTGATTTGTACTATTTACCCGGCACGTACATTTCCACGACTTCAACCTGTTGTTGAGTACGTTTTGTATCTGCTCTTGTTTCTCCTGCATAAGCCAATTCTTACCATTGAATGGTTTATGTATATCGTTGTATCCTGTCACAAAGGAACACAATATTCTGAGGCTTAACTTGGTGAAAATTCATGATGAATGGATCAGTATAATAACTCTGCAGTTTTCGCAATAGATTAATTTTTTGTCGACCGCCTCCATTGCGACATCATCAGGTGATAATGTCGCCTACGCTACGAAACCAATCGACAAAAAATAAACCTAATGTGAGAGTTAAAAATTTATTATACTGATACAGCCTGTCGCATATTCTTGTTTCGCCATATTGAAAAATTGAGTCAACCAGCTATTCTGTTACCGTTGATATTTTGTTCCGATATTTCATTTTTTGTAATTCCTATGCTCATTATTGTCACTCCCAGATGCATTTTTTCAAGAATGTGTTCCGGTCTTTGAATATCTAAAAATAAATGCACATCAACTACGGTCTTTATAGGAATTGTCACGACCTTCGTTTGAATCATGTGTCGAGTCTTCAGTGAACTAAATCATCTCAGTTCGTGTGCATCTAAAACCACGTTTTTAGAAAATGCACGTCTCTTAGTGTGCAGTATATTTTCTTTCGAGTGGGTTAGTGAGATGGGAAAATAATCCCTCGCATTTAAATCTTCCCGTGTGCAAAGGTGATATACGACGACGTTCGCGGTCGCTTATTATGGGTGCGCGCGAATGCTCGTGACCTCACTGTGACGGGACTAACCCCTAGACGTTTATATCGCATTCGCAAGCTCTTCTCTGGAAAGGAAAGAAAAAAAATCTGGTGTGGCTCAGCACGACTTGCTCGGAAGTACGTGTTTAGGTTCCATAAGAATTTTGCCCACAGCTTGCTAAGAAAGGGTTACGTGGATCGGTAATTTTTGGAGTTTTCCATTCGCTCTAGTGTGCTGCTCGGTTTGCGACACAACAGTGCACTTGCTTTCCATTCATTTTAAACCCTGCGCAGTTGACAGCGCACTTTGAAACAGAGTGGGAGCATACGCGATGGATTTTAATAGATCTCCGATAATCGCATTGGCGATGGTACTTTTTGTATTAATTTTCAGTAAAGGCGGCATACATACATGTATACCCATCACGCCATTCCCTTTCTGGTTGGGTAAAGTCAAATAGTTTTATTATTGCCGTTAGCCGTAGAAAGCTGGCTCCCTTTTAAAGATTTCTTCCAAAATTCACTCTCCTTACAAACCAATTTCTCTTCTCAAACACTCATGGATCGATTCATACACGCTCTCCTAATCTTAAGATTCCTAATATTCCTCTTTAGAGTCTCTTCCACCACATTCAGCAAGACGACAAACATGGATAAAGTTAAGTTTTTGAGAGCAAGCCAAGGGTCGCTAGGCCAGTTCATGGAATCTCTCACCTTGAGCATGTTTGAATTAGGACGTAGATCTCATGCAGCTCACTTCAAAACATCGTATGAATCGTTTACGTGCGATGGGCAATAAAACAACTGAGATAATCACATCCGCGATTTTTGTTTTTGTGTTGATTTTCCGTAAATTCGTCAAGCATGGCTAATGTCAAGGTTTTTTTCTTCAAACCAAGGGTCGCTGGGCCAATCCATAGAATCTCCCATCTTGAGCATGTTTGAATTAGAACTTGGGTTTCGGGCTAGACGGTGTGATATAACCCCGCCAACGTGATACCAAACCTAGTAGTCACGGTTGATATTAATTGGGCCGTAAACGCATCCATGTCCCAGGCGGGCTACGAACCAGTGACCTTTCGAATTCATGAGCAATTTCAGTTCAGGCGAGTTTCAGTATGACACGAAGGGGTATTATTTTAACCTCACACGTTATCTCTAAGACTAATAGAAGCAACAACATTAGAGAAACACAATGCCGAAATGATAGGTGCGAAAAACCCTTCTTTCCAAGCACCATTAGTGGCTGCAACAAGATACGGACCGTGGCACTAATTCCACTAGTTTCCACTATTCGCCCATTTTTCGCCGGTTAGATCTGACCCTGTTTACATTTTGTAATGGAGTCGCAAGTTAGCGACAACCGTGGTTGAATTTCCTACCACGTTCGGCTTACCCTGGTTTGGTGGGTCACGCCGGTTCAAAATCGCAGAGGGAACACCGATCAAATTACTCCGGTTAGCAAAATAGTTATCTGGAGTGTCTTTTTCGCCAAATTTTTTATTCCCTGACGGCCTGGAGACGTAGAAAGTTCTCTTTTATTCTTAAATACCAACTCACCAGAGCAATTACATATGTCTCCATCGTTGTGATAGTTAAATGTCCTTCGTCATTGCTCTGTACAGCAATCAGGGTTCCCAGAAAGCTGTTTGTTTCTCGGGTTAGAATGTTCCCTTTGGGACGCTGGTAGGCCATCCAGCATTTTGTAACTATTGTAAGATGATTGTAGTGGAAACAAGGCATTAGACACTCCAGAAACATGTAATTCACCCTTTTCCTTTCCCTCTTACAACTCTTTTTCCCAATTCCCTCCCCTTTTAATGGCTGATGTCCTATCATTCCCTACCACACGCCCTGCAGCGACTTACAGGGTAAAATGTATCTATATCTGCAAAATACCCTGCAAGCAACAGAAAGGTCTGTGGTAGGGGGTGAGTAGTCATCAACATGCATTACACTAAACCCTAAAGTCAGTGTAACTACGACTATTAATGCATTAGCATAAATCGCGAATGTTTGTCACGAGGCGAAGCCTCACAAGCATGCACTACGCTATAGGCATGTTACAAATTAACATGTGTAGTTAGGCGCGTACGGACTTGCGTTCCCACGTGCGTGGAAGTGATAGTATAACATGTTGGAAGTTGCGTTCGAACGCCCTTTTAAGTGGAAGAGTCCATTGTCTACTAACTAGCTTCGCGCGGAGGAATAAGGTTGTTTCCGCGTTTGATCACCATGGTTCCCAGGATCCCAAACCTTCGTTGCCAACACCAAAATACTTAATCTGATGTTCAAATCAACTTTATAGTTACCTATGGCTCTTGATTTAATTGTTTTAAATGGGCTTCTTGGATGGGATGTGAACTGTTAATAACGTATTTTGATTCAGCTTTGTTTGGACCTTAAGCATTGTCATGATACGTGCTCCTGACATTTTCCCATCCTTTCAGATTAACGTGGTTGGAGCGATTTTATTTTATGTACAAATTTGCGTGAAATTTTGCATACGTGTTCTCATTAGTGACATTTCTATATTCTCGTCTAAATTTCGAATATCGTGCCAACAACTCAAGTCTTAAGATTATTTAATTAAAATGGAAAAAAATTAATTATAATTCTTTTTCATTTCCATTACTGCCTGTATGGTGAGTTCCTACACATAAGCAGATGCACTTAAGTTAAATGTGGTCCAAGAAATTTTTCCGACTCACTTAAAAAATTATTAAACATTGCATTTAATGACCCACAATTACCGCTCCATTCACCTTAAGTGTAGGTATTGGTATCTTTGTCTCTTATGTTCTCTCCTCTCCCTTCGCTAGTTAGCCGACCCCTTCCACACAAGTCTTCTCTTCTTTGACGTCACTCTTCGCGCTGACGACTGCCACCACGTGTCGCTTACTACGATTGTCGCTTAGTACTAAGGGGTGGTCAGTGTGTATAAAATTGGTAGTGGGAACGGAATAATTTTCTTCCTTCTTAGTGGAAGTAGAAGGCAGGGAAGGTACTGTAACCAAATTTCTCCACCACAATACTGTACAAGCCAACTTATGGGTGTGTGGCACGCTATGATTCCACACTAGGCATGCAAAACTAGTCCCGGTTCAAGGTAAAACCCTGCTCTCTTACTAAACGCGGATTACAGAGCAGTTTGGAGAACAATGAACGAACAGAGGAGAAACTTGGGAGAGTGCTATGTCGGCGAACATGATACTTTGACAACCTTTACACCCGGCCGAAGCAATTTCGATGGTAATAGTTAACACTTTGGCCAGTAACCTGCATTCCAACAGCGCTTTTGAATTACGAACTTGAGCTCACTGGTCTGTATAACGTTGGTAATGGAAACGGGAAAATATTCTTCCTCCCTGGTGGAAGTGGAAGACAGTAAGGGTTAGATCGGGAGATGACATGTACATGAGATACGAAAGCGTGATGTTCTACCCATTTCGCGCCGGAGAAGAACTCCTTCCGAGCGAATCTGGCATAACCCCTTTGGTTGTTCCAAGTTATGCGCCTTTCCTCGCGTACGAGACTCACTTCACTGCCGTTTTCGCATATATCTGTGGGTCGTTTTCGAAAAAAAAAAAGGAAAAGAAATATTTCCCCGGTCGGGATTCAGGCGCCTTGGCTTTGCACGGAATGAAATCAACCTCCGCTCGGCTATCCCGAGTGGGGAAGGTTCATAAAACATTTCCCATTCGTTCCGACTCGAGAGAGAGAGAGATGGAGGAAAAAAAAGCTGGGCCGCGCACGGTTTATGGCCGTAACACAACCCGACCTACGATCCTATCATTCACCGTTCTCCGTGGTGCTGTGCCGCTGCACTCACTGCCGGGGCTCGGCCAAAATTCTCTTTTGCACCCTCTCGGCGCCCATTTCGCGTGATTGTTACTCGTTGTCGCCGCTTCTCGAAAGGAGCGGAGAGAGACTTGTGTGTCTGTTTCTGCGTTCCTCGCATCAATTCGGTTTTATATGCGTACGCCCGAGTGAATGAAAACGGAGAAGAAAAGAGCGTCTACCTACTCGCTCGGCCCATCTAGCTCGTCTGTTGTATCCAATCTCACAACCGTGATCTCCTTTTATGCGTAGATCTCGCCCGTGATATACCCCCGTTTAGGTGCTGCATTTTATTTTGCTTAGCTGCATGGGACGTGAGTCAAAATATTTTCCAGTGCTGCGACAGATATCCTTGTTAATGGCTGAAGAATGCCGGGGAGTAGGCACGCCTTTAGCCCACGCGGAAGTGGAGAAATAAGAGGATTGTTGACTTTTTCTGCGTTCCTCGCTCAATTCGGTTGACGTGAGTGTTTGAGCGAATGAAAACGGAGAAGAAATGAGTAACTACCTACTCGTTTGGCCCATCTAGCTCTTCTATTGTATCTCAGCTCCAATCTTGATCACGGACTGTGAGATTTCTCTTTTTATATGTTGATTTCATCCGTGATATACCCCCGTTCAGGTGCTGCATTTTCCTTATCTTCTTGGGACGTGAATCTAAACATTTTCCCATTGCCTTGTCAGATATCCTTGTTAATGATGGAGTAACTCCGAAGAGTAGATGGACGGAGGTGAGGATAATTTTCTGTTTCTGCGTTCCTCGCATCAATTCGGTGTATATGTGTTTGCCCTCGACCGAATGAAAACAGAGGAGAAAAGAGTAACTACCTTCTCACTCGACTCCTCTAGCTCTTCTATTGTATTCCAGCTCCCATGAAGATCACGGACTCTGATCTCTCCACGTATATTTAAATATAGATTTTGTTCGTGATGTTCTTTTAGGTACTGCTCAGCTCCTCGGGGCATAAATCAAAATATTTTTCAGTACTACCCTTGTTAATGACTGAGAAACTCCGAAGTGCATGCTTTAACCCGATGCGGAAGTGGACGAAGACGAGGAGACTTGTGTCTGTTTATGCGTTCCTCGCTCAATTCGGTTTATGCGAGTGTTCGAGTGAATGAAAACTGAGGAGAGGGTACACACCTTCTTACTCAGTACAATTCGCTCATTTATCCCGCATCCTATTGCATCCTAGCTCCCATTGCGATCACGTACTATGGGCTTCCTCCGTATACATTCAGATTTCGTCCGTGATATACCCACGTGTAGGTACTATGCATTAGGTTTCATTGTGCTAAGCTTCCTGGGATTTGAATCGAAATATATTCCCAGTGCTGCGTCAGATATCCTTGTGAAAGGCTGTAACCTCGAGATGTAGGTATGCTTTCCATGACGTTGTTTATGGGTGAAAAGAATGCGCCTACATCAACGATATTTTTATATAATGCATTTTGTTTCTCCGAGCGTATTTACTCAGGACTCTTTTCTTACATCAATAATGTGGAGAGATTTTGGTTACTCTAGTGTACTAATCTCGCAAGTTCCCGCCTATCCATAACTAATAACTTAGCTGTCTTGAGCTGTATTTTTTGCACTGTAATATTCATCAGCAATCTTTGCATTCATTGTATTAATCCTTATGTGAATGCTCATCATCAATTATTTTCGTACTTCATTTGTGGACTAGTGTTTTGTGTTATTTTATATTCGGGAAATTTGAAGCGTGCCATTTCGTGGCAACTCCAATTGCAATGGCGGACTTCCGACTCACCATCTATTATCGAATTTAGTTCGTGATATCCTCCGTGTGTGTGGTACACACTGCGTTTCATTTTCCAAAGCTTTTCGTATTTGGAATTTAAATATTTTCTCATCGCTGTATTATATATTCTTGTGATTGACGGAGGGAGACGCAAAATTTTGGTGTGGTTTCTTCCGATGTTGGTAATTGAGTGAAAATCGCATACGCTTAAGACGGAAGCGATATGTTGTGTAATAATTTCCGTTTGCCCGTGAATGACAGATACGAATCCCTGCGTCAATTATGTGGAGAGCTTTTAGTATTAGGAAAGTAGATTTTCAGATTTAGCTATCCGTATGTGGTGACTTTGAATTCTGGGACAGTTATTTTTCGCTGGAGCGCTCTCTTTCTATTCCTTGGATTAATCTGAATGTGAAGGGTAATCTTTCAATGTTTCCTAGATTTTTCCTAGGAGTATTTTTTTGTATCTTATATTTTGGTTGATGCATTAGCGAGTGGGATGTGCGAGAAATAAAGAACAAGATTAATTATTGGAAAACAAATTAGTATACCAAAAAAACCATAATGCTAAACAAAGGAGTAACCAGACTACCGACTATAGCATTTATATATGTTTTAAATTAAGTACTTACCAAACTAGTGAAATATGTAGAACAGTGTCTTCAGTAGAAGGTTTGAGAGCTAAAAAATACACGTGTTTACGCAGAGAAGTAAACAACTGGTGCTGCTTACTATCGGTCAAACAGTGAATCTTTTAGAACCCTACGTTGCCTGCCCAAGGCTGCTGGTTAGCAAAAACTACCAAAACGAGTTTGAAATATGGTTCTTGACGGTCATTAGAGAAAGTTTTGTTTTTTTTTATTTTTGGGCCAAAGAAGGACCCCAGGGCCAAAGTAGCCCGTGCTTACTCGGTAATGAGAAAGCCCAAAAAAGAAAAAAGTGGCAAAAAAGTGAGGCTGGTCTTAAAAGTAGAAGGGCACAAATTGGAGCAAGTAGAGCAATTTAATTACTTGGGTAGTGCTTTGGGGTAAAAGGACATATTGAAAAAGATATATGAAGTAGAATTTCGGTAGAAAAATAAGCGTTCATATTTGGGGGAGCAGATAAGAGTGATCTTGAGTAAGTATGTTAAGAAAAAGTGGTCGAATTGTTCAATATAGAGCTATGTTGTATGTCGCTGAAACCAGGACGAGAATAGGCTTCAGACCTTTGAGGTGTGGGTGTGAATGGATAGTAATGGAGAAAGTGAGGTGGACAGAATGGAAGACGAAAGTGGAAGTGCCTAGTATGGTGGTGGAGATAAAACTTCTGGATGATATTAGGGGGAGGCAGGGTAGGTCCTTGGAAGAGGTAACGAGGGGCGAAGGGTTTCTGAAGGCCGTGATAGTATAGAGAATGTTTGGTAAGCGAGGAAGGGAAGAAGTAGAGTAGGCAGGCATCTTTCGGGTTGCGGCCGCGTTCATGTTTTAAAATACAACAGTGTTGCCAGCTGTCCTGCTAGCGAAAATTCTGTATTTTAAAACATGAACGCGGCCGCAACTCGAAAGATGCCTGCCACAACATTGCATCGCCGCGGAAACCTGAGACTGAACAAAGAGAATAGGTTTTATGGATACGATGAAGAGAGGTAGGACGTATGATGCGATGAAGAAGTAAATCGTGTAAGGCGATAGGGACTATAATATTCCCCGTAAATATCTAACGAGAAGCGTTTTACATCTACATTGTCTCGACGATTCCTATATATTTCCAATGGAGGATGCCTAACGTCACAATTTTTATATCAATTGACTGTAGCAAATTGATCTAAAGGATAGTTTTATCTTCACAATTGTTCCTGGAAATGCCCTGTTTATCCTGTGAATCTTCGAAAATGTGATTGAAGCCGTATTGAATTTAAGATTGAATATTAATTACGAAACTAAAAATATTCTCGAAAAGGCCTGCTTTCAGGCGGTCACGTTTAGTTCTAGTTCATTGGTCCATACTATTGTTTGAATCTCTTGACTGTCATCGTCATCATCATCATCAGTCATCACTCCGAAGATTTGTTTACTGCAGCTCCCTTTTCTCCCGTTCCTGGATGTGATGCTTATTATTTGTGTTTCAAGTTCTAAAATTGAGGTGACGTCGGAAGTCGTGTGTAGGAAGTGTGGAGAGGACTTAGTGATTGGAGGGTAGAATGCTAGGAAAACGTGGAAGAGGAATGATGAGGATATAAATTTTTTACGACACAAGGAGGCACAAGAGAACATGAGGAATTCAAATAGTGACCTGATGGCGAGATATTCACACCAGGCCAAGCGAGAAGATGTCCCATAAATTAGGAAGTTAAGATGAGGAATGTCAAAAACCTACCAATTAGCTGCTATGATACCCATTGATGAATAAGAATGAGATATGTTGCAATTGATGGTCTTATTAGTGAAATCAGTTCTATCCCAGCATTGAACGTTATTATTAACATCATTCCAACCTTAGAAGACTCTCATGTTTTAGACGGTGTGTGATAATTTGTCTTTTCTTTTTATCGGTGTTTCGACTCGATGGATATATTTTCTCCCATACTCTTTGTAATGCTTCTTAATCGGTGTTTTAACTATTTCAACTTTGAATTTTGTTTATTTTCTTTTCCCCAGTAAATAATGCGTGTGGAAATGCGAGCATCAATTTAAAACAACAACGAGGAGGATGTGTTTTTTGGCACGAATTGATATTGAGTGCGTCGTTTCAAAACGTATCACCGCCACCAAGGATCGCTTAAATAATACAAACGCTGTGTATGTTCTCCGCCATAAATTCGCCGGAACTCGAGAATAATTTATTATCCACTTGCCACTGGAGAATCAAATCGATACGTTGAAGCGGCCTATCAAATCATTTAGGAAATGAGTGGGGTCACTTATCGCAATTGCCGAAACGTGAAGTAAATTTACAAATTTTAAAAATTAATGATTTTTTTATCGTCGACAGGGAAATTCATGCATGTCCCACGCTTCATTAAATATGAGCGTCGTATACCGTTAGGGGGCTCTTTGTAGGAATATCAAATAGTTCACATCGACGTCAATCAAGCCAAGTGCTGGCTGAGGGAGCACGTTGGCACTGAGCCCTTGGAATTTTTCCGATGGGATCGCGGTAAATTATTGAAAAAAAGCTCTCAAGAGAGGGAGATAAGATCAGGAGACCCATAAATAATTAATTAATATGAATCTTGGGAGTTTTTGATGATTTTAATTCACTCTGATATCATTTCGAATTTATCTCGAACCGCAAAAAAAAACAGTTTTAAAAATACGTATATATTTAGTAGTTTTACATTCTTGCCAAAACGTTTAAGCGATATGAGTGATGGGTGTTTAAAACGATTTTTATCAAGAAAAAATAATGATCTTGGTGATTTATTTTGGGAAAATGTTTAAATTATTTTCTCAGTGGCGTGTCAGCTATCTGCATTTCATTATAAAGCTCATTTCTTTGACTCTTAATATGAAATAAAGACGTTTCGCAGCACTTATATGTAAATAATAAACTCCTCTTGTTACAAGTTATCCGTTTTCAATTTGATGTATATGAACTTGGGACGGTGAAGGTATCCGTGCAATATGTATTTTGAACAAATTAAAAGGCTACTAAAATGAACGTTCGTTGCTACATATATGGGAATACTAAACATAAATTACTTCTATTATTTCGACATATTATTGCTTTAAGTACGTTCCAAATGAAGCTACTGGCGATACATTTGGATATCTCATATAGCAGTCCCATCAAGTGCGCAGACACTTCATTCATACTGCGTGTGTGCTTTCTCAAGAAGTCGTTATTATGTTATGGACAGTGGGAGGGGAGGCAAGGGACAGCGTGGGATAGTTATCCGCAGAGCAACAAGGAGTCTTCCAATTCGCAAATATTATTCCCCAATAAGTAAAATGCTTATATTTGGCGCGGTGTTGCAAATGGCTGTTTGCGTAGCCTAGAGGTAAGAAAAGGCAAATTTTCCAACAGCGTCCTCTAAGGCCCATACTGACAACTAAATGTGGTACGCTTTAGCTATTCTAGTGCTTTTGAGTTGACTCAGGGCGAACTGGAAGATAAAAAAGATCGAAGGGATTTCAAAATCTAGAGTATCTACTTTTTACTCCTTAAAACCTGAATTCGAAGTAGATATATGTGATGAGTTCAATATGCAGGCTTAAATCATTTATCTGACAATGGCTATCTTCTTCACGCCTAAATACTTGTCAAAAGGTTTTATGGATATATTACACTCATTACTCTTCAATATTTATTTAAAAAGTGTTTTACGAATGGTCTGAGACTTGGCTACGATATTCAATATTTACTGTTGCCACAGAATACGTATTGGCATATTCTTTTATTTTCCCGCGCTGATGTCAAACCTGTGTTTTAAGCTGTGTCCAAACTCGCCAGTTAGGTACCTAAATCCGGAAATTTAGGGAGGACTACATCTATTAAGTGTGTACAAACTCGTTAGGCATCATAAGGGAGCGGATTTGGGCAGCCAAATCGCTCGCCAGATGTAGCTGATTTAGGGTACAACAAGTCCTTCAAAAATCTACCTCCATTTTGCAATTCCCATAATTCCGAGTGGTAAAAGCATGGAAACTAGTGGAATTGCAATAAATATGGCGGGGAGGTAATTTGTTTTGAATGGAAAGGCGTGAGTTCTTATGAATATATATATAATGAATGATAAATGTTTGATTGATTTATGTTATAAATTATCATCTTCGGTAGCTACGAGCAGACTGAGACCTTCGTATCAGGGAGTGAGACAGAATATACAAGTGTCATAGCGGGGAAGTATTTTGTGTGTGTACAAATCAAATTTTTTATATTGTCTTACGCATTGTAGATATTTTTTTAATTAAAAAATCGTTTTCGGGAGTAACGAATCAATCAACCGAACGGTTAATTAAAGCTAGAAAGGAGAGGGCGGATCTAAACTAAAAATATAAGCTAACAAAAAACTACCTTACGCACCTAAATAAAGTCTAAAATGTTGCAAGTTTTTAACGAAACTAAAAAGTAACTACAATACAAAAGAAACACTAAAAAAGCGGAAAGCTAAAATAATTATTCCCCAAAATAGTTAGTCTTCAAACCCCATTTACCTAAAACCAAAACTTCAATTATAGTAAGCAAAAGATAGTTATGACTTTAACAAAGCTCCTGTACCATTGGGAAATTATTTATAGATGTAATTAATATTATTTAAGGTTTATTTTGCAGCATTTTGTGGCCTCCATATGAGTGTCACTGTATGAACCGTATATGATCTCATCCTATGAACATCTAAAGGATTTCCAATACTAGGTAAATGGATATCATGCGGTGGCTGAGTATCACCTTAAACATATGTATTAATAATACGCGAAAACGAAAAGAACAGTACAGGGATAATATATAATTCGAATTGAAGCTATTACCTACATGATCACAAATGTAATTAACTGCTCAGTCTAACACGAATCGTTATCTGCCATAGCGGTGAAAGTTAATACAAGCACAATGAACAAAAACTAAAAATACGTGCTTTATACTGCGAAAGGAAACGATTCAATGCACAATCACATATTTAATAAATTGCTCAGTCAAACACGAATCGCTATCTACCAAAAGGAAACATTGATACAAACCATCTTAGAAAGATACAAACACATTGATCAAAAGCACGTGTACGTGTTATACTGTTCTCTGTAAATCACGGAATCTAACTATATAAATCTAAATGTTACGAATTACCCACATAATATTCCGAAACTACGAAAATAATGAGGAAATGTATTATAATCGCAATCCAATTTCAAACAGCACTAGTCATGAGGGTCATGTTCAAAACATTATCGTATTCCATATTTCTCTGCTCATTCGTTTGCTTCGAGCTCAGAAGATGGCGACACTCGCGAAGGGTGCCCAAACTCAAGCTCCCTTTCTGTTAGCTGCCCAAAATTTAGGTAGCCAAATCCATGCTCCATAATGCCTAACGAGTTTGGACACTGCTTTATGTTTTCTTGTATTCCTTCTAATGTCATTTATTTGTAGGAATTTCCGGAGACAAGCGTTGTTTTTAAATATATTCCTTTGTTCATCATTAAAGGAGACATTATATTTCATTAAAGAAAAATAATAGATGAAAACGACGTTGTCTGGTTTACCCATCATACCATATCGATTCTAGCATTAATCCTCACAGGAAGCTGATTTTTCGCTTATTATAATCAAAATTAAGGATGGATGCCACGAATGCTTCAGAATTTTTTAATAGTGTTTCAGCATATCTTCAGTTAGTTTAATGTTAGAATCGTATGGTAAATATTCGTTTATTATTAAATTGTGCATGCCCATCTTGCTCATTTCCCATAAACAAGCAATGTAAAACCACTCCCAACAGTTAATTTCCTCATTTCTTTTGATCAGGATTGTAAAAATTACCGCGATTTCGTTCAAGATAAATAAGGAGCTCTTCATTCAATTTTGATAAAAAAACAGCTACTGATGTTGAATAATTTCAAGTGAAAACACTAATGCACTCAAATCTAGCTAAAAATATTTTTTTTATAAATATAATGCAAAACACTTCGATGAATAACTTGAATTGAGTGCAATCTTCCACTGATAGATAACCTTTATTACACGACCTAGGTCTCGATGTTTTAAATCATCTTCAGGTGAGGAAGTGTGTACAGTAACGTGCTTATATACCAAGGTATATAAGCAGAGGAGGTTTTTTTTCTCCGTAGGACTGGGGAAAGGGTGAAGAAGGAGAGGAGAAATGGAGGGGGGTTAGGAAGTTAGCAGGGTCATATATATACAGAAAACACGTCAGAAATACAGCCAATCAGTAAACATTTCCAGTCACAGTAGGAAGGGAATCACGTGAGCGAATAATCCATGATGATGGCTGTTGATGGTACAATCGAGAAAAACCTTTTGTTTACTTGTCATTTCTTTCTTAGCCAAATCATTATATTTCAACTGCGCTATTATCTTGGATTGACTCTTAACAGAGATAAAGTCATGAGATAAAAACAAGTAAAAGTTGAAAGCAGAAAGGGTAAACATTTTTCCTTTGTCTTCTGTCCCAGGGTTGAAGGAAATTCCGTCATAGTTGTACATACATCCATGTATGGCATTGACTCCCGAGTCCAGGCTAGACCGCTTCCCTGCGGTGGAAGCCGTTGTCCACATGGTGGTCACCGGGATACCGAAGATGGATCCAGTGGAGGGATTTTAGCACTCGATTCAAGTTATTCATCATGGAAAAATTCCTCGCAATATCGCTAGAATCTACGAATATGATACAAAACACCTCAATACACTTTAAGCGCTCTCTATCTACGGCACCCCTGCAGGAATCGAAAATCTATTGAATAATCTCCTCATAATCCTGGGATTGGAACCGACGCCCCATGTATGGACAGATAGTCGCCTAGCCATCAAAGAGAGGCGATGCCCATTTAAAGGACTGCGAGGAAGGATGGAGAGAGACCAAGAGATAGAGAGAGAAAGCGAATGATATTTATCTGCTTGCATTCCGCTCCGTTGTTTATGAATGCGAGAGATGAGGGCGCCGTGAGAATTGTTACTGGAACCCAGACAGCAAAGCAAATTGGATGATGGTTAATATTTTATCACGCTGCTTCCACATGGTGAACAGTTAAGGAAGTACCACCACTGCTGTTTGAGTAAAAAATAATACTGATTATCACCTTTTCGTTTGCATTGTTAAAAAATAGTGGCTTTCTCTGGCCTTCGCAATTAGAAGACAAAATTTAGGTACAAAAAAGGCAGGTTATTGGACGGAAATATTTTTCATTGACCCACAGGTCAACAAATTCCGGCCTTTAGGTCAGATACAGCTTAACTACTACTCCAGTTCGGTTATTTAATGTTGCATTCGGCCTAACTGAATAGTTTCCGACTCAAAGAGGGGAGGAGCTGGCGTCACAGAATTACTATAGCAGCTGTTCCTCAACATGAAGTTTTGTAAGAACAAGCTGCGCTCTCAACTCACTGGCAATCATCTTAATGACATTCTGTTGCGAAACTCCTCAATATTATAACCTTTAACTATATGTCTCTCTCTAAGAACAGGCAATATCATGCAACCCATTGATCGTACTGTATTTTTTAATAAATAAAATTTCCTATGACACCCTGTTTCTTCTGGCCTGGTGTTCCTTCTATATCTTCTTAAATAACCTAGTAGTCTGAAATGTTTGCCGACCCCTGCATTGACCCTTTTCCCTGCCAATAGCAGGCAACTGCAACGCTAGTATCACATTCATGCAACTATACTTCAATAATGGCTGTGATTTGAAAAAGAAACTAAAAAGATGAATTTGGGAAGGTGTCAACATTTCATTTTTAATTCGGCTCTTTGGCAGAATTTACTTCTTAAAACAATTTTTCGCAAGCATGGCATTGTGCTAGATAGAAAAATATACTGTTTTTCTATGTTCCACCAGTTTTTTCAATCCACACCGTTAACCTTCTAGTTAAATTAACAAAAAAAGAAAGATAGCGTGGAGAGGTCTGATTTGGTCGTTTACGTATAACAACTAAGGACAAGTTTACTCCTATCAATAGTCAACAGTGTAAATTAAATGAAATTTAAGTCATGCTTCCGTGGAACCACGTGCACTCATTCACTTGATCTCCTCCTCTCTCATCCTCGTCCTCTTTCAATATCTCTCTCTCTTTCGCTCTCTTTCCCCTTCCTAACCGTCGTATTTCAAGCACTTCCTCCTTGACAGCGGAATTAAACATCCCGTAGAGAGGGATAACTTTGCGAATGAAATATCAGCGAAGGCACGCCGAGTTTAATTTTCACTCGGGAGGAAATACATAGCGCCCCCCGAGGGTTGTGGGGGAAATGTGAATATGCATACTGCGGAGAACCGGGTACGGTAGAGAGGCGTTAGGAATAACACGGAAAAGAATTGCAAGTATGAGGTGCGTGACAGAATGAAATATAGGACCGGTAAAGCAAAAGGGTGTACGTACCTACAGGAAATTGTGCACTGGTCCAGACAGTTGCCGAGGAATTATCTTATTCATCTTAGGAGGGAATTCCTATTAGAGGTGAGTGTTATTTTCTTTTTTGAACGCTTGAAGACTCGGAACCGTGTGAAAATTAATGAGTAACAAACCAAGACTTAGTGGATTTCAATCAGGTATTCGAGCCGTCTGAAGTATCCGGGAGATACATGAACGCCCTGCGATGGGATCGGGGGCCTTATTCAATAAGGACTCAACGTGGTGGAACCTCGGAAAATCCGTGAATGTGACGTCAAAGCCCCCGACAAATCTCAACTTTTGTATGGCTGTATTTGAAATTCTCGTGGCTGTGACGTCAAAATTTCGTCACTGTCGAGACTCGGAATTTCCGAGGCAATACATAATAGCCCCCCTGCCCCAGATTTGATCATCAACAATGTTAGGGACCATTCAAGTTCTACTTACTTACTACTTACGTACTAAGGTAAGATGATTTTTGGCCTCTTTTTGGCCCCATCCCCCCTTCTACTACGCATATTCTACTGTATCTACTGCTACGTCTACTACGTCTAGTCTACTACGTCTAGTCTACTACGTCTAATAGTGCGTCTATTACGCAAGAATACCATTTGGGGTATCCTTGCGTAGTAGCCGCACTATTATTACAATGTAAGACAACGTAAGAATTTATGAACTTCCCCTCCATCCCCTTTCAATATTACCTAAGTTGGCGTAGGTTTTTGGACTGGCGTGTACATTGATTAACTTTCCATTTAGCGATGTTTTGAGCCATTTATTCAAATTATGCACACGAAGACCACGTGAAATATTAGACTGGATATTTTTGCCTTTTTAATGAGGGATTAAACACTCAATTACCATATCGGCACGCCAGTATTTATTCTTTAGAGACAAATAAAACTGTTTCAGGCGTGACTTAGTGGAAGTTTGTATTATTCATGATTAAAATTAAACTTGGTTTGAGTCCACAATAATGAATTAAAAACCAACCCAGGTTTCATAAGTTAGGTACCATTTTCAAGGTCATGGGCAACCTTAATAATGGCACCTAATTGATCAAATTTGGGTCGGTTTTTAAATAATTAGTGTGGGTTTAAACCAAGTTGCAATTTAGTCATGAATTTATTCTTTATTTTGAACCTTGTAACAACCGCTGTTTGTGTTATCCGGTGCTTTAACTGGATTCTTACTTGGGTTTTTAGAAACCTTTTCTTAAGGGAAACTATGCGATATTTACATTACTAAAAATTACTTATTTTCACCCGGTGATTGTAAAGACAAAGTAATAAAAAGTACGATTTCACGTGCAAATAACATATTAAGTAGTATGATCTCGGACCCCCACACTCTCCTGCGTGAAATGATGTTCCTCCCTCCCCCTTCCCATCCCCTTAAAACGTATTACGTAATGCTTGAGTGGCCCCCTACCAAGACCACCGACATTCTGAGTCGATAAACCGCACACGATACTGTGAAGAGGCAGATGCCCTTAAGGTGGGTGGAGCTGTAAATCAAGGGTCATAGAGACATTTTAAGGGTCATTTCAAGGGTCATTTTAATAATAATTTAAGTGAGTCGAAAAAATATTCTTGGACAATATGTCATTTAAGTGCATCTATTTATGCGCAGGAACTCACCGAACAGGCAGTGGAAATTATTCAATAATTATATTTTACATTACATTCCTCAATTAAGAGTGTTATGTCTAGAGTTTTCTGTGCGGTATTCGAGATTTAGGCGGAATTATATTGAAATGTTTTTTTTAGAATATTTAACCCGGCGTGGCAACTATACAATTGAAATCAAAAATTATGTTAATAAGAAATGTATTCTTTCGCGTTTAGAGCAAAATATGCAAATATGAAATCGAATTCTGTTAAATATGTCATGTGACAAAAGTCCACGTTTTAAAATAGCATTGAATTGCCGAAACTCCAAATCGGTATGACGCAATTTTTTTCACTTTTTTCTATAGATATCACCAATGAGAACACCATGGTTTTCCCCAAGCCTTGGGTGAATGCCGAACCATATGTCATTCCGGAAATGAAATGAAAGCAAACACTACGTCACCCCAATATTTTGTTTTGCCCTTTGTTTTTTTATATTGTTCTGCAACAGCTCCCTACAATGCAATTTATGTAAATAATGTTGAATCAGGCCCTGAACGGGGATCTTATTACATTGTATACAGATTATAATATGTGTTAGTGACATTGTAATGTAATGTGAATGCTATGAGAAAAAATATTTGACTGATTTCACAAGTATGAAAAGTTTCACCCAATATTTTTCATAGACAAATATCACTCTAACCACCGTAACGGCGCTTCGCTCCATTTGTACCTAGTCGTGGAGATAAATTATAGCATATATAGAAGTTTTTCAGCACAAAGTTTAGATTTCAAAATCCGGAAAGAATTCGTAATTGTTTTCTGTCTCTCGTCGTGTTTACCATTTCCACTGCTCTGCTGGATCTCTTTTTCGGACATTACATCTCTACAGATCCTTTTTCCTTTGCATTGCCCAGAATGTTTAAGCAAACAGGGTATTCATACATTATGGAACCAGTTAATATATCCAAAATCCACTTCCATTCCACATGTCAGCTTCCATTTTCAATCAAATAGAATATGATATCATATTTCATAAATACTATAAAGCCGTCGTCTGAATTTTTCTGCTCCGTGAAACTATAATAATTGATTAAGTTGTTTCACGTCGGTATAGGCTGATCTCCTAGCTATCTTTCATAAGCTAGGCTTCTTAAATCATAGTCTTGCCTTATTTCTTGGCTCTTATGATATAATCTGCAATTTGACTCTTCCTATCAGTCATTTCACTGTAGGGAATGGTAGGGACTGCCTTCCCAGGCTTTCACATTCGGCCTGGGCGTCGGGAGATATTATTAAATGTCTGTGGCTACTTCTTTTGGCTTTGCCAAAGAAGTTATGTGACATTGTCAAAAAGCTGTCTTGTATTTTTTTATCGTCCTGTGATTTCGTCAATTGCTTGATTAAGGATTTATTTTGGTAATCCATGTGCTATTCGGTAGATTTTTCTTACAAACTTATCAAGCTTTTTAATAGTTAATTGCCTGCTGTTCCTGACCTCGTTGGGGGGCGTAGATTATTTTTTATATAAATGATACTAATTTAGTGAGTTTCAGACTTGTTTTTTTCATTAAGATCTTAGCTGTTTCTAAATCTGCGTTCAACGATTTCATGATCTGATTCATGTATTCTGCCATTGTTGTTAAAGAGTTGAGTTCCATAAAAGGCGTCAAACTTGGATGACGTAAAGTCTGACAATTACTATGTGATAAAAATCTCACGTTCATAGATACTTATTTTCAACTAATTCCTTCTCTACAAATTACATTTAGCCGTTACTATTGTACACCCACGGAATGCTTCTAAACGGCTGGTTTCCAAACGTTTAGCCGTTGCACATCTTTCGATTAAACGACGTTCGTGTGCGCCGAAGTTCGCTGATGTATTCCGGTCTGTCCTGACATCAGCACCGTGAACGGAAATCTCTTAGTATTCGCTATCGTTTTTAATGTGTTTATTTTCATTAAAAGCATCAAGTATGGATCAATTAGAGTTTTTAATCACTTTATAGAAGAAAAAAACCGAACTGTTTGAGGTTCCACCGCGACCGTTTGAGTCAAAACTAACTAAAATCCAACTTTTTTTTTCAATGGTTTAAAAAAATTCTGCCTTCACTTATAGAATATGTTTGCTATTTAAAATCAAAATTAAGGTTCAAAACATGTAGAAATTCAAATATATTTTAAGGAATCCTTTTGTCAAGCCAAAGAAGCCAACTGCAGCTTCAATTCTATGGCATTGACCCATTTTGACTACAATTATCGCAGTAATTGGCTAATAGTTCATAATATAAGGTGCTAAGATACAAGTAAGTCATTATAGTCAATTTCCTGGAAGTTCTTGCTTCTCATAAACATTTATCAGTGAGTATGGCATTTTTATTAAATATAAAAACACAATTTTTCTCGTGTTTCTCCCATTATCGCATTTCACACCACGAAAGTTTATGTTCCGTTTGCGAGAAAAATAGCGATGAAAGGTTAAGTTTTGTTGTTCATATCAGATAGAGGACATGTTTTTCTAGAAGTACCGATAGTAAGAATTAAATTAAATTGATGTCATTTTACGGTGTAACCACTTTAAGTGAGTAATTTGAACGAATTCCTTAACTATTATTTACAAAGCATTCGGCCGTGACTATTGTGTACCAACAGAATGTCACCACACCAGATGTCTTCCAATCTGCGCTGCTAACTTCAACACATGGAATAGAAAACTCTTCTTATGTAATTTTTCTCTTTATATTCCACTCCATTGCATCTTTTCCCGGACCCTTTTCTAATCGTCTGTCATTTCTTCTTTTTCCACCTTCCAGATTGCGCTGCCTGCTGAAGCAAGTCCGCCGTGGCCAGGTGTCTGCCGATCTCCTCCAGGAGAACTTGCAGTACGCGGCCAGGGTTCTTGAGGCCGTCTTTGCGGACGAAGCCAAGTAAGTTCACCCCTTGCTCACCGCGTCGCTCCTCTTAACAACTATACCAAGTACAAGTATACTCCTCCCCATAGATTTAAAAATTAACCCTAAGCCTGTTCTATCCCACGGCCCACCTACCTCTCCGGGCATCACGCCCAGCGAAGGCTCTCCCCAATAATCAAGCCCACATTGGGAATTAAGCAAGACATCGTGTAAAAAGGGAAGTGGGTACCTATCAGGCTTGATGTGGTGGAATTTCAACATAATGAAGATTTAAATTGACATTTTCCTCTGGGTAAAGATTTATTGCGACCTAGGTTGCTATATACTGTATCATTATCTGGTAAAAATTGTGTACAAGTCATGGTATAAAAATATAACAAGACATGTCCATAAATGGCATAAATATACCATGACTTATACCCAATTTGTAACCGATGATGACGGGGTACATCGAAACCTAGGTCGCGAAAAATATTAAGCCAGTGGAAAATTGCAATTTCAATCTTCGTTAAGACATCGGATGGTGTATAAATCGTCAAGAGAGGAAAAAAGTCGATGTTCGCGTCGTATGTGGTCTACATCAAATCATTTCCTATTAAATAGAACGTCTTTTATTTTCGCGCAGTCGATAGAAATACGTGATCATATTGTTGCGATATTTATGGAAATACGTGTCTATGTTTTTATATTTCTTTAAATACCAAAAATTGGATTGACCGAACGCATACTAATTAATCTTTGGAAAATATTCTGTAAAATTATTCAAACCGCAGAACGACTCCCGCATTCCTAAAATAAAGTAACTAGTAGAAGATAATGATCATGGACTTTTACTATGCCCATGCCTGTGAAGAGAAACCTAATAATGGAGGTTATTAATGCGTTCATATATTTTTTAATACTGAGTTTTTAAAACATTCTTATTTGGTTGTAATATGTCTGTTTAAAAATATTGTTTTTAAAAATTTTTTATTCAATTAAAATATTATAATTCTTTCATAAAATTATTATACACCTTTGTAAACCGCATACAACATAGATATATTTTCTTCCCTGGCGATTTCTATGCATAAATTGATGTAATTTCGACATCGATGAATCGAACATGCAGCGAATGGTGTATTTTTACGCTCTGAATTATGCGAGGTTCGTTTCAACTTGTAAGCGCCACGCTTTTACCACTACTTGAGCTTGATATGCTCTCCACGAAATCAAGCACTCTCTTTCCCTGTACGAAATCCAGGGTTTCGTTTCCCTTATTCCCAGTAAATTATTTATTTACAAATGCGTTATAGCTGGTCATAGACCTCGTGGCAAAAGTAACATAGTGAGCAGGAAGCAATTTACGTGGCGGGAAGCGTTTGCGTAACCTCAATTTTACACCGCTTTAAAATACCCTTGTATTTCCCTAAAAATGTGGGCACACTTAGGAAAGGGCATTATCCTTGCAAACGATTCAAAGACCCAGTGCAGTAAGAGACTTGGCTTATTTATTTCACGCCATACGCTCAAAACGCCTCCAAAAGTAAATGTGTTTTCTTCTATTTTATAAAAGGTATTACGGCTATTACAAAAGAAATTTTTTTAATAGCTGAAAGAAAGTACGAAAAACACCGTTCTGGGCTCATTTTCTTTGATTTCTCTCTGGAGCGCTACGCCACACCGAATCTTTAAGAAAATGGCTTCCATTTTTTTGCAATTATCTCCAAAATTTGGGAATTAGGTGGATGTTATTTTGGTATCATTAGAAAGAAGAGATATTTTTCTTAATAATGTGGCCAAATTCATTGAATTTTATTCGCAGTGTTGTATATCGCTCAAACGTCCTAAATCCGGGTCCCAGTTACCCCTGACATTGCCACAGTTGGTTCTCAGATATAGTGACAGCTAGGCGAGGGAAATAAAGGCATCGCAGAATTTGATGGAACTATTCTGTTCTGAGGGTGACATCAGAGAGGGGAGAGCATGTAAGGATGGTGGGAAAAAGATACCGAGTTAGGGTGGGATTACGATCGACGTTTCCTGACGTGACGGAAACACACATTGGCATTCAATTTCCAGTGAATTACGGTCGACGGGAGTGTCAGCGCGAATCGCAGGCCAAATTGCAAACGGATTTCTAAACGATTCCTAGGTAGCTGTTCATTATCGTGTTCTATCATGAAAATATAAATAACACTCAAAAATAATGAAAAATATATTGCTTAAAGGTCAATTGTGTTTTATTTTAAATCTAAAAATAAGTTGGACAACCTGGAAATTGAATTTTGTAATAACGTTGAAAAAAGAGCTCTCCTCTGGTTGGCTGCCATTGACGTAGCGTGACGGAAAATTTCGACTGTGATATGATTAGGTTATCGTCCGTTGACGGTGACGTCAACGTCAGGCCATCGTAATAGATGCCACTACACCACCATCACCTAGCTACGCGATCGGCACCTTCCGTTGCCGTCACGTCAGGAAGCGTCCATCGTAATTCCGTCCTAAGCCTTATTTTAGAACTTTTCCGTTACTCTACGGAAACGGCACCCAATCAGAGTAGACCTTTATCTTTCAATATTATTACAACAAAGTGCCCATCTTACCTTTTAACCTTTCCATGAAATATGGTTAACCCTCTTGAAGCAATGCTTGTCGGAGTTATTGCGGGTTGTCTATATTTTAATGATGAAGCATGAAAATAAACAGCGAATTCGCAACTGTTAACAAATCCGTCTGCAATTACGTTCAACAGCTGGCGCTGTACTCCCGTCGATGTAATGCACTTATCCTTGACGGGAAGATGACGTAAAGTTGAATTACACCATCCGTTCCGTCCACGTAGGGCACGTCGAACGTATTAATGCCCTTACCCCCCACGAGGTCTCTCGGCGAGAGACCTCTTCTCTTCCTGGTAATCCACGCATCCTTCATTCTCTCAACTTCAAAACACACCGCTGGCGAGTGCTAATAATTCCCATGCTACCTACATTTCCTTTCATCGAATATGCTGGTTCGGTTGTGATTGGGGAGAGTTCTTTTTGGTGGAGAACCGGCCGGGTTCACCGTTTGGCGGGGAACCGGCCGTAGGTGGGCCCGCGGACGATGCGGAAGGAGTCGCGCGGTAACAGTACCACGCCCTCGCCCGCTCAAACCTCACCTTTGACACCACCTCCTTCCTTAAAAAAAATGAAAATTCCTCGCCTCTCCAAACGAAATGCCTATCCACCTATATCTGTATCCACCAATCAGGACCCCCTCCTGACTCTTGTACTGGAGTCTGGAGTGGGTCTGATTGAAAGGGAGCGAGACTAGAACAGAGTAAGGAGGAAGACCCTGGAAAACAAAACGCATACCTCAGCCTTGTTTATGCTTCTTGGTTCATTGGGTCACGGAAACGACAGATAATGCATAATATTTGGTGTTTTATCTCAATGGTCAGACAATTTCACATATGTTTTCACTTGTAATATATAATCATACCTCTCCGGCCGACTTGTAAATATCAATGAGCAAATTCGTTTTCTTCCTAATGTAAAAAAATATGTTATCTAAAATGCACGCACACCCAACAGTTGTACAAAGCACGTGTGCACCTCTCACAAATGTGCATATCTACTTCGAGTGACGCATTGCACTGTGTGAGGAGGCGCAGTCATCGATTCCTTTGTTTTCGTGAACGTGAAACCAAATGAACTGCCAGTGTTGTTGAAGCCAGGATTTTGAGGAATTCATGAGGCTTGTGAACAGTGCTGAATGACAATTTCGAGGTGGCCAGAAGGATTATTAAATGTAATTATGCCAAAATTCTTTCCTGTGCATTCGAGTTTGATCTAGATCTCGTGATCACCCGAACTAGAACCGTATCACACCTTTATATATTTACGAGATCTTTATAAAAACGTAGAGCATCCTTGCAAATTTTTCAAGAAAACATTTTAGATGTAATCACACATCTAAAATTTCTATCTTGGAATTATTACTTTTAACTTCTGGCCCCCTCTTTTGCTCTATATTTTAAGTTGGGGTTTTAGGTGGATGTATTTTGTTCAATGATGAAACATTTTGGGCAATCCTCAGGATTATGTACATAGTTATTCATTGTCTCCTTCTACGCCATGTTTGTTACTTATTTGGCTCTATCGTCTTTCTGTACAATAAACTGGCATTTTGGTTGGTTGTGCATATTCCTTTCCCCGGCGATCATTGGGTAATTTGTTTTCGAATTTATTTGAATTCACTCCAACTTTCTTTTAGTATGGCTCCGCCGTTGTTGGGAAAGTGATGCGATAAAAAGTTTTTTTTTAAAGGGAAGTACCCGAATATCCGATTTTTGCAAAAAATATATAATAACGTGCGCTTTGATATTTATCGACAAGTGCTTTGTGAACATGAATCATTTTGTAATTTTTAACATGATTTCTCTTGTAAAAGGATTGATTAATACTAAATTATAACGTAATGATGATTTTTCATTGATTCCTTTACGTTTTCTCGTAAATATTTGAAAATTGTAATAATTTTCAGCACGATCATTTATACCACCGACCGTGTTTTTTTTATATTCAGTGAAAGTAGAATACAATAAGGTTCTTTGTAAAAAAAACTATGGATGTGGAGCATTACATTTTAATCTTGATATTACGATATCCAATACCACGGAGACTAGTCCTCTAGTGGATTGGCCAATTTAGTCATCGGAATATCACTTCCTTCTATTGTGTATTGGTCCACTGCCGCGTTGTTGAAGTCAATTTCCGTTCTTTCGGAGTCCCCGACGCGCGAGAACTGGGTCAAGACCTAGTTTGGACTCCAAATAGTAGGGTTCGACGTTTCGAATAATGCTATTTGGTCATTCTTTCGTGTTTTTTTTAACGTTCATCGGTTTATATGTTCGTCGGCGCGGATCCAGGAATTGTATCCTTAGCCCGAGCAAGTGCTCGTCTAAGAGAGAGCAATGAAGGTATTGTCAAAAATAACACTATGAAACAGCAATCATAGTTTCCTCTTTCATCTTTCTCACCACCATCATACTATCCAAAAAAACCGGCCAGTCGCCGGGAGAACCACATTTCTTTTCTCGTTCCGCACCATCCCAGGCACGTCCTCCGAAAGTTTAAACTTTCACCTAGACACCCCCTGGCACTAAACTTTTACCGTCCCACACACTATCTGAAGACACACCCACCACCAAAACCATTTCCAAGCACCATTGCACCATCACCATCCGAAATCTTAGTCGCAGAACCTTATCAAATACCCACCTCAGTATGCTCCTATTGGTGTAGCGTCATTAGCCCCCCTGAGCACACTTTGTACGAGATGTAACTTGATCTGTCAGATGTTTTTGTTTGCAAAGACATTTTGAAGTGCCGTTTCAAATGTTTAAGACTGATTGCATGCTTGATTTCTCAAATATCCCTCACAAACAGACGTTAACTTATAATTTTATTCTGTATATTCTTGGTGTCAAGACCAAATCCATCGTTTTTCAGATCAAATTCATCACAGCAGATGGCCCAGGGTATTGTGAGGTGAATAAAATTTGCCTTTCGTAAATATGAAGGGCCTTTCACTCACGTGGAGCTTGCTTGGAGCTCATTAATTTGGCCATTTAACGGAAAATATTCGCCAGTTGCTGGCATATTTAAACTTATTCACGGTCATGATTGAAGCAAGATTTTCATGTTGTCATCAGAACGACGAAGTTACATCTCAAGCACAATAGAGCGTACAATAACCTCCTTCCTAAGTAATTACTCCATTTCTTCACCCTAGTTCACATTGACCTGACGATCAGTGTTCATTCCGTAACATTTTCTCTTCAGTCCATTTAGTCTTTGCTGTTATATCACTGTTTCTACGAGAAAAATCCTTGCTTTTTCGTTCATTATGCACCAGTGTTTCCTCTTTCTCTTAAGGAAACTTTAAATAATGATGAGGATTAGAAGTCCATCATCCTTAGTCATTCCATACTATGAATATTTGCCTGCAGCCATCCATTCTATCCTTAGTAGCCCCCACCCAAAAAAACCGGTTGGGGTACTATTCTACGCTCAGAATATGTACCGGGAAGAATCCCATCACGTCTGTTGATACAACGCTGCTTTTTGAAGTTACAAGCTAAGTATATAATGACTTATATATGTTTTTTGGGTTGTCCGCGTCTTGCTAGCAAGCTAGCAAGACGCGGACAACCCAAAAAACATATATAAGTCATAATATGGACCGCGAAAGTTTTAACGACTTAAGTATATAATATTTGTCACCTTATGCGGAAATTGAAAATTTATGTTGAAAGTTTTTAAAACTATTTATATCGTAGACTGCATTACTTACGACGGCTGTTCCTCGGAAGATTCATGAAATCGCTATAGTTCCCAGATTTTTTCCCAAATAACATAATGTTTTCAATTGGAAAATGTTCGAAGCTAACGCAAAGAAGGGAATGTTTGAGAAAAACATTCTGAAAAAAGATGAGGAGAGCAGTGAGCAATAAAACTGTTTCTTTCTGGGTATACATTTTGATCTTCTTTGAGCGACGCTTGTAATTACTTACTAGGCGTTAGGTTATTCTTTAGGGGTTACGCGGGAGGTTAGTTACTGATTGAAAGAAAAAGCAAGGTAGGAAGTCGGAATTGAATATTTTCGCACTGAAGTATGTATGTACTTATCCCATCATTGAGACATCCAGACAGCACGACTGGTTGATTGTCCCACCACCTGGTGATGCATCTCCACGTTCGTTCTCATCCCCTGCACTCTCCTTAGTAATTTATTTTCATCGACCTTTTTAAAACACCACCCCAGAGTCTCTCTCTCTTGATTCTGCTCTGATGCGCACGTGATATCCCCGCGACCCTTAATTACTCCTGCAAGTTTGTCGCCCCTGTTCTCTCCATTCGTTCCAACTCGCACCCCATATCCTTCACCCTCCCAAGTCACACCACCCACCTTACACTCCTTCCCCCAGGGCAATGCAAACACTCACTTGTATCTCACCCTCCACCTGTTATGCCCCCCACCACCACTGCAAGTTCCCTTTTTGCAAGAGTTCCCCCAGTCACTCTCTTTTTTTGAACCAATCTATTTCGCACCTTCCACCATTCACCAGTGTGTGAGCTCCTTCGCTCTCAATATTACGATACTCTCGGAGACCAGCGAGCGATCATTTACAGGGTAGTACTTTACGACTTCCCTCGAGGAGAGGATCATTATGGAATGGAGTCAAATCGAAGAGCTGGAGGTTCGAAAGCCTTCTGTTCTGTACCCTCAATAGTAGAAAGAGTTAATTAACACTATTTTATCTTTTTTTATGGTTCTACGAGTTAAGACAGGTTTCGCCTTCGTGGTTATGAGGATTAAAGTAAATCATTAATCTCCATTCACTTTATTATACCCTTGCAGTACCCGACTTGAAACATTTAGTAATGGAACTAGTTCATAATAACCTATATATTCATTTAGGTTACTATTGGTTTGACGCAATGAATAATAATGTCCTCTATGAATTTTTTAAATAAAATCCAGTTCCACGAATTCTATATAACTATGTTGGCTTGAAATCTACGATTATCGTAGATATTTCTGCTACAGCCACTATTTCACCAGGGTTTTATTCTAGGCATAAGGTCCATTACAACATTGAATGAAGTTATGAAGACAGTATTGGACCGATTCAATTTCTGGATTATCTGCAAATGTGGCCGATTTTTTAAATGGAAGAATATTATTCATATATTTCTCTTGCGGATTTTTGTACACAAAAATTCCCGAGGGATTATATCTAAAACTTCCCAGGCCAATAATGTGAATGCTAGGGTACAGACGGATTCACTCTTGATGTGAACTATTTTACCTTTAATAGTGGTTTCAGTGATTTTGTTCTTGCAATCTAGCGAAAAAATATTGCGAATTACAAAGTAATTCTTGGCTTTGACTCACAATCAGTGAATTCCGTGTGGGTTACACCTTTTGGGCTTATTACCGTTAAAAACCATGTATATAGTTCAATTTAACAGCTTCCAAATAACTGTACATTATTATCAAGAGCATCCCTTCCTTTTTACATTAATTATCAAATCTAGTGAATGCTTGTTATGGAATATTAAAATTGCGGTAATGTGAATTCTGAATTTCAAATCGTATAAAAATGACTTTCAATCACAGTAGAATTAAAACAATTAATGCATGCGTGCTTAGATAATTTATTTCCTCTTTGATACCAAATTATTCAAAATCAGTTGTTATAGCCGGCGGAATTGTAGTTCTGTTTTGATTGACGTTATTTCAATAATGTCGAATTGGGTCTACGATTGAGCGGAATTCGTTGAATCTATTGTGTAGATATATTTTCCGGGATGGGAAAAAGCATTTGAATTTAATAATGGCTGTATCGTTATTAGTTTTCGCAGTAATCTCAGAATAAAAATTAGTTAATAAATCCGTTCAATTCAAAATTATTCAAACCACATGTAGTGTCTGTTGTCTCAATGAAATGTATCGTTGCTTTAAAGCGATTATATTAAAGCAGTAAAAATTTTCCATCATTAGTTTGAACAATAATAAACTCTTTTACCTTAAAAATCCCGAGAAACTGCTGGAGTGAACTCGATCATTGTACAGTTCTTAAATTTCATGAGAGAGAAAAAATCAATTCTAATAATTCGATCGGGGAAATTTCGTCTTATCTTTCAAGCGCTTTGATTTTATATGCTTTCTTATAACTATAAGCATTTGGCAGTATTGAATTGGCTTAAATTTCAATAGTTTCCTATGAGAAAAATTTGGCATACATATTCTAAAAGGAAAATGGTTATCGTGTGTTGTAAAAAGAATTGTTTCAAAGGACAGAAAATAATTCTGGCAATCATTTCAGTACAGTGCTTTTCTGGCTTTTAAATTTATTTAAAAACATTAATCGCTCCAGCTAGATCCTATTTTTCAGTAATTGTTTACATTTACGATAAATGTGATAGTTTCCGGCGTAATTTAGTGTAAGTGACAGATGTCCATTGTGATAACACAACATTGTACTTTTCCACTCTTAATTAATGTCTGCGAACGGTTGACTTATCCTGAATCCGGGCCCATGAAATGCCGGTGACAAATCAGTGAAAACAAGGTGAAACCGGTGACAAATATTAATAAAGTGTGGAAAAGTACAGAGTTTTGGTAGAACAATTACATAGGGGTATAATTAGAACTCTGTCGAATACCCGTCTCCCTCTGTTGACTCTTTTTTTCGTTTAATCGTTTGCACACTGTCCATTCGCAGAGGCCAGTGACTACGCGATTCTCGTATGTACCCGATATCTCTTTTGTATCAAGTTGTCCTACATCCCTTTCTCCACCGAACCAAAGCCAGGCGATAAGGAGATAGGAGGAAGTAAACAGAATCAGAATTTGCGAAACCGCTGCAGTTAGAAGTGGACTGGGCAGCCAATCAGAGACGCCGATAATTCCACCGACGGAATGCCAATCAGCGGGGAGAGAGGGCTTTATCCGGCGGCGGCCACAACGGCTATCACCGCGGGCAACCAAGCTTCAAAGTCGCCGCCTACAGGCGCACAAATTCTCGACAATGGCTTTGCTTCACTTAACCCGGCGGTCAATACTGGTAGCGGTCAAACACACTGTGAACGCTTTTGTGGATGTTGTCTGTGGGATATAGTATCTGCAATGTCCGAGCATAGTATGTTAAACCGCTGCACGAAAATGCTAACTTTTGGCACACCGAGCCATATAATTGAGTCCCCATCTTTGTGACTAATCTGTACTAACTCGTCTTGTTCGATATATGTTATGTGTGTTTTCTGTGTCCTTGTGAATGTTTCCTGCCTATAAACGTTGGAGTCTCTTTCAGATTTTCTCCCTTTCTTGCAACCCCAAAAAGTTGATGATATACCAATACCCTTACCAGATATCCAGACATTTCTCATTCCTCCCATCCCACATTCAAGTGTTAATCCTATTTACTTGTTCCTAATGTGAATACATCAGCGGTTGACGGTTGTCTCTTTCCTCCTGTATTAGTTATTTTTATTCCCTGTACCATTTAAGTTGCCGTTTTTTTATTCCTTTCGCCTTCGGCGTGACAGACCAGCGGAGTCGACGGCCCTAGGGTACTGAACAAAAAAGCAGTGTCGTGGAGGTCAAAGCTTTGGAGACGTCATGTTGACGCGCCTGGTAAATTCACGTGGCGCCGCTTGGACCAAGAACGATTTTGGCCACTTGCCCACGCGAGAGTGGCGGGAAAGCTTTAATTTTCCCCTTCCAATATCGATTCAGTAGATGAGAATCACTGAGGGGAACTCGTCATCGGTGGCTGAGACACATTTTAGTTTTTAGTGATGTCCATTCTCCGCCCCATTAAATTCAGGGGTGTTATGTTTTTAGTTTCGTGGGTCAATTTTCAAAGAAAAAGCATGTACCGGACTTACTTAAACCATGAAGCCGGTGTCCCAAGGTAAATGGTTTCGTAAATTAATTCATGAATAATCCATGAATACTCTCAGAATCGAACTGCGCATGCGCGTATTCTGTTAATTTCTGTACATTTGACAACTCTGTAAATTCTTGACGGAACGCGACCAATGATTGGTGTATTAGCGCGCATGCGCTTCGACCATTCCACTTCCAGGGACTACTTAGACTACTTTACAAGAGAACGTCATGGAAGTACGCCAACTTTAATAAGTTGAAATAAGGTTAAGATGTTAGTATTACACACATCGTATATTGGAGTTAATTGTTGATATTATTTCATTGTATGGTAGAAGCTTGTTGTTAAATCACCCGTTGCACATTGATAAACAAATCACGCATTATTGCTAGGGAACTGCTACGTTGGTATTTCTATGTGCATCATCATGAGCCAGTAAGTTTGTTCATACAATTCATTCAGTCGATACTTCAGGCTTTATTTCCTTGTAATTACTATACTTCGGCTCGTAGGCTCTGTGGAATACTCTTTGCTATTTGTTCTTTTCGTATCAATTATGCTCATCAGAATCAGAACAACAAAAAGTTCACGTTCAGGCCGTCAGCCGGTCAGCGACAAATTCATGAATTTTTCCTGCTCATCTCATGACTACATTGAGACATACGCTTTAATGAAACTTGTTTCATGATTATGGATTTCATGAATAAATTGACGAAAAAATTTACCGTGGGACATGGGCGGGATTACGATCAATGTTTTCTGGCGTGACGGAAACGGACGGTAACGTTTGCGTAGTTTGTTAATTGTTATTCAATGGAGACAATTATGATGGATCAAAGGACGGTGAGCGAACTTTGTCAAAGATTAAATTTTCCGTCACACCGCTTCTATGTCAACCAATCAGAGAAGAGTTTTTGTTCAATTTTCACAATGTTTCATTTCCAGGAAGTTCATCTTACTTTTTAACCTTCCAATGAATAATTAACCCTCATGAAGCAATATTTTTCGACTATTTTTTCGGATAATTTATATTTTGATTTAAAATACAAAAATAAACAACTTTTTCGCGACCGTCCATGCTCAAAATGCCCAAAAATTGGCGTTGATACTCTCGTCAATAATAATACACTCCTCCTTGACGGGAAATTGACGGAAAACTGAACGCCACAGTCCGTTTCCGTCATGTCAGGTAACTTTGATCGTAACTACACCCTTATAGGGACATCGTCACCACCCGTAACTAGTAGCGGAAATGCTGAAAATTCCGGTGATGAGAAAAATCCTACACGCATGATTATATCTTAATATAATCTATTCACGACACAGTTTTTCAACACTATTTGCGTTCAACTGACAATTGCGGTAAATGGAAACGATTCCAAATTCAAGTAGAAAGCACAGAGGAATACTACGATGGCACAGCCAGCAAATTTTCATTCAAGTGCATATTATTTGTAAAATATCACTTCATGTCACAAAAAATGCAATGATTTTCCGCACTTTACACCAGCAGTTTTTCTGATTGGGGAATTTTAAAATTTCATGAAATACTGTAGGTTGCCCATTCTAAAAGGTGTAATACGGTTGCCAAAGAAAACTCAAAGAGCTGAGAGATTACGTTCTTTTGATGAACAAGTCCTTGTCCGTGGAGTATTTGGAAATAAATTTCAACAAAGGCCGGTTTTAAGACTCATATATCAGCCATTTATTATAGCCTGATATAATGCCATTATGCTGAAAGTCTGTACATATTTATTTTGTTTGTCATTAAAATGGTACACAACCACAGTAGACATCGTCAAGAAAAACATACATACTTGGTCCACACAACAAGTGCTCATATATGAAGTAATGAGATATGCTGGGGCAAATTCCACTTTTGCTAATCTAATTTAAATTTGATGGCAAGGTTTCAGCAAAACGGAATCCCATTGTGAATATATTTATGATAATGTTTTGTATTTAGATTCAATAAGAGAATAAGACTCTATTCCAATACTCTATTTTAATTTTCTCTGTGGCACCGGTAGAATTATCTCATGCTTTTGCCAACCTTTTGACAAAAAAAACTTGCAATCTATGTTATTTTATGTTGAAGAACATTGAAAAAAAGATGTGTGACTAGCATTCATCGCCTTTAAACGTCTTGTAACACCTCGTAAAAACAACAGGTGAACTTGTAAACGTAATTTATAGAGGAACGTAGGAGCCCTAGTTTTGGAAAGAGACACTGTAAATATTGTTCAGGGTTCTTGAGACAAAGTAAATACCTTCACAAGGGTACCACTTCAATCCATATCGGAAGGTTAGAGGCATGTATTTTTCGATTCATCCATCTTCACTCTCTCGAGTCAAGGGGTACTTGAATCTCATACCACTTCTTGAATCTCAACCACATTTGAGTCCCAATAACAAGTAAACAAAGTTCACTGAGACAGTGCCAGATGAGCATCTGTTGTAGAGGCGATTGAGGCATTTGTCCCCGCTGTTTAGGTAGCATTATTACCTATAGTATGTTTTAATCTAAGTATAGATATTTTGTCAGAAAATTATCATAATAACTACTTATTACAGAAAATACAGCTTATGAGCAACACGAAAGTGTTATTATGTATTTACAAACGTCTTATAGATTAATAAACTAGAAAATCTTTAGATACCTTTGACAATTTGATTATAAGAATTCCGTTTCAATATCTAAACACAGCAACTGAATTATTTTATATAAACATGTTTTTATATTGATGCATCTCTCGTCAACAAACAGCTGCAAACTTTTAGGAAAATTTTCCATTGTTACCGCCGTTTGTAAATAAGAGAAGCATTAATGTGAAAATCGTTGCATTTTTCAAAAATTCAATCGCCTACTGTTTTTGATATTTGTAGAGAAATATTTATTACGAATTGTTGAAGGTATTTAAGCTTTTTTTATGGACTGTTGTAAATGTGTATTAACCATTTTGTTTTGTTTTACATGTTGTATTATTGTTATTAGCCTTAATGATGCTCAAATTAACGAAAGTACCACAGTAATTTCATAATTTAGGGTCACAACTTCGTAATCAGTGTGATTTTAATAGTTCCAGTCGAAACTAAGCAGAGGTACCTAGTTGAAAATATTTTTTAGGTTTTGGAGATTTCCCTACTATTCCTCGTTCATAACCCTACGGGCCCAGTATTATGCCCCATTTACATTACTAGCTTTCTATGCTAGTAGCTCGAATGCTAGTTAACGATCATTCAACCCTAATAACTCTGGCGTAGTAAACAACAACGTAAACACGTTTACCATGGTTGGCGCTAAATAGCGTTCACACATTGTAAATTTCATATACATTAACATCTACAAAATACCCTGCAAGCCACCTCAAGGGTGTGTGGCATGGGGTGAGTAGTCACCAACATGCATTACACTATACCCTAAAGTTACCTAGTGTAACTACGACTAATTATGCATTAGGTTCAACAGATTCAGGCGAGATATCGTGGAAGTTCTTCATAATGTAAGAGAAACAATTGCACTTTTCCACAAAATGGTTTATTGCGTACAACGCGTTTCGGCTCACAGAGCCATCATCAGGTACAAGACCTTGTACCTTCAGGTCTTGTACCTGATGATGGCTCTGTGAGCCGAAACGCGTTGTACGCAATAAACCATTTTGTGGAAAAGTGCAATTGTTTCTCTTACATTAATTATGCATTAGCTAATGTTTATCATAAGGCGGATACCAGGATGCACTACACTGCAGATATGCTAAAAAATTCCTTTGCTATTATTAACAGTTTGGATTCATCTTTAATTTAAACATATCGTTGGAATCTTTTTTGTTAACTCCAAATGTCTGATACAGTCTTAGGTATGTTCCCTCCTGAGTTAGCCGCTGAATGAAGGTAGAAGTCTCACATGCTGAAGAGGTAGTGTAATTGATCCATCATTCAGTTTATCCGTCCTTCATCGAGTTTCCTCATCCCTTTCATATTGTTATAATTTCTTTTTAAAGAAACCGTCACCGTTCCTCACATCACTCCACTTTTGAATGTAAAAAAATTGTTCATCCCTCGACACGTTGTCACTCATTTCCCAAAAACCACCACTCACCAGACACTGGCACTCTTAAGCATGAGGGCACGCGGATTAATGGGCGGGCAAGCATATTAATAATAAGCGTGCCGAACTCGGCGTGCCCTCGTGTTCCTCCGCAGAAAGGAACAGAGTACACGTTCACACCCAAACACCTTCCAGATATCCGTTCTCCCTCCCCTCACCATACCCTCCCCCCACTACCCTTGGTCACCTCTATATCTGTGCCCTCCCGATAAATTGAAGAAAAAAAAACTTTATTCATTCCACCGTGGCTCATATCCACAGAGATTAACCTCTGGTACCTCCTCCAACCTTTTGCCCCTGCGTCCTGCCGTTTCCCCGTAAAATCCTCAAAAGTCCATGAGTGTCATTGTAAGGAATTTAGACAAATCCAACCCTATTTATTGTCCCAAACCCCATTATATAATTATAAGCCCCTCAAATTCGTGGAGTAAACTTCTATTCTTCACTCTCTTTTGATCGTCTTCCGTTGACTTAACCATGCGTGATAGCAGGTCCTTTCTTAGGCCCTACTTGGTGGAAGTGCTTGAAAGTGATAAGAACCATTGACTTTTTTTCTATTTAGTATGTACTTCACTGATTATGGTCTCTGATTTTATACGTCGTTCTCCATTTTAAATTGTTGGGTCAAGCCATTTGGGTAGGGAGTTGGGTTGGAAATGAAAATCCAGCTCCATTCTAGATGAACACCTTTTTCTTGTGCGATTCGGTGATATATTTTCATATTTAATGCCGCAGTTTTGAATCTTACTTGTGGGTAGCGTAACGTGCCGTAATCCCTTGAAAATGGGTCCACCCTAGTTGCGAGCCGCAAGTCCATAGCATGATTTCTGATAAAATCTTCCCATAGATCGAGATGTAACGTTCAGACGGACCTTTTACATTAATAATAAACTAGTACTTTAGATTCCTTTAAAATGCCTCTCAATGTTTTCGCGTTGAGTGTTTACTGTAGGTGTGAGATTGTCTTGGAAGATAGGAAACTATTACTTGAAGAGAAGGGATTCTAAAAGTCTTTCTTTATGTTGGTATTTGGTCTTATATTTGTTAGGAATAAAGTTACATCTATGACGTAAATTTTGGCTTTTCGAAAATTTTAGAAAAAGGTTAAACAGGAATGGAACTGAAATTTTAAAGATAAGCCACTAAAAAACTACTGAAACACTCATGATAGAATTATGTACATCCATCCTGGAACTCGCATTGTGCCAACCTGTATTTTTCCTATAAATTTGTTGGCTTGCTTCCAGTGATTCATGACAGGTTATTTCGGCTTTTGACTGTGGACTAACAACTTTTTTGGAATCGTAAAAAATTGAGTATAAATATCCGCTTGTTAAAAGCATTTATCCAGACCAAACATTTTTTTACGGACCATGGTTTCTGCTATTAAAGAAAAATAAAAACCAATCCGAATTGTCAATTAAAACAAAGGAAGTATGACTCCTATGCATGGCTTTAGGGCATCGAGGTGATCGTCGACAGGGAGAGTTAAAACCCCGTGAACACGCGTGTGCTTACGAGATTAAAAACTCTCCCCGTCGATGGTCACCTGGATTCCCGAAATGCATGCATAGGAGTCAAAACTTCTTTGCTTTAATTGACAATTTGGATTAATATTTAATTTAAATTACGATAATAAGTCTTCGGATCTTCTAAAAGTTCTCGGTTGGAGAGCAATGAAAGCGATTGCGAGAGAAATTGAAATGGTTCTCATCACTCAAAAACACGCCGTTTTTCCACCACAAATCTCTCTCTTATCTTTTCCTCCTGTCCCAAAAAAAACTCCACTTTTAAACCACCCCCTTCAAAAAAAAACATCTACTACTATTTTTTAAAAATCCCTCCCGGACAACCCCCCGCCCCCGTAACACCCCGCCCCCCTCTCTCTCTTTCTCTCTCTCTCTTCTCTCTGCCACATGCTTATTCGCGCATTCGCCCGCCCCTCTCACCACCCCCCAGGCGGGAGGAGGAAGAGGAAGAGTCGGGGGAGGGGGTAGACGGCGGAGGGTCGGGGGCGACGACGAGCTCTCCGTCGCCGGGCGGCGCCGAGGGCAGACTCGCGGCGCCCGCGGACGAAGACCATGCCTCCCCGGCGGTGGCGACGCGGACCGCCCCCGGAGGAGAACAGTCCACCACCACGCCGCCGCCTCCACCGCTGCCCCCGACGAGGGACGCGTCCGAAAGGGTTCCCTCAGCGCTCGGCCCCCCGCCTCCCTGCCCCCCGCGCCCCTCCCCGCCGCCCCCGCGCAGGCGACCACCCCCGCCTCCTCCTCCCTCGACCGTCGCACAATCCTCCGCATCCCCATCTCCTTCCGCGGTCCCCCAGCCGCCCCCGACGTCCCCCGCACCGGCCGCAGCGGAGGGCGAGGAACCGGCGGTGACGGACGAGAGGACGGCCCCCCCGCAGCCGAAGCAGGAAACGCAACAACAAACCCCGAAGGACCAACAGCAGCAGACCACTCCGCAGTCGTCGAAGAGACAGCGGCAGAAGATACAGAAGAGACAGCTGAGGACTCCAGTGTGGGCGAGGTCAATCCAAGTCCAATAGGCACGCTTCCCGAATTGAAATACCCCCCTCTCCCCCCCCACACCCCGTTCTTGAGCCCTTTTTGAAAGTATACCCTCCCCCCCCACCTTCCAGCCCCTCTCGGTGCTCTCAGCAACACGGAGATCGTATGACCCCTCCGGCCCCCAAAGTTATATACCACAATAATCAGTTCCTCCCTCCCTCCACCCCCACCCCCCTGACCGTTATATATCCCCCAGTGTCGTCTTCGTTGTCACCTATCTACACCGACCACACACTTGTTTGATTGTTGAATGTTTTTTCCCCACACTTTCCCGCAACTCTCTCCCGTCACTGTATGAAAACAAGGAGTACTAACCAAAGCACTTTTAACGTATCTCTCCCTTCCTTCCGAACCCGACTGTGTTTTTTTTGTGTGGACACGCCTGAATTCGCACGCATTTCTGTTCTACCCTTTCTTGTGCAATCCACTTACCTCACACGTCCTCACCGAATCGAGCCAAACCAAAAACCGATGCTCCACCTCATTTCCTTCCGAGCACGCGCGTACGTAGAGTTGGCATTACTAGGTCTCTGCACTGTGGTTGAAGTAGATACGTTTGTTTTTTTTATACTACGCTCCGAGGTCCTGGTGTCTCGTGCACTGGACTAGAGCGTTATAGCTCACCTGGGACGGTCGTGCATGTTATTTCGGGAACACCAAGATCACGAGGCAGATGGATATCCACCGCTCACGAATCATTGCGTCACGAAGGAATCTCCCCCAGGCCAGACTGGGAATGATTTCTGCAGTACCAACTTAGCTGTATTTGAAGAAGGCTTTATTTCTAAAACTCAATAAGCGAATGCTAAGCTAGGTAGATTATTGACTTAAATCTAAAATAAACAACCATCGTTGGAAATCTACGTTCTATGTTTAGTGCCATGTAACAGTTTCCCACCATGGACACGCCGCAGCTGTCAGGATCTGAGCCGGCAATCTTAACTTAGAATTAGGATTCCGTTACCTCGACAGCAAAATATCTTATGATCTAGCAATTTTGAAATTAGCGCGAGGCTTACTTTTTCCGCCAGCCTGCTGAGTCAACAAGTTTTTTGGGCAATGATTCAGTGCAATTACTTATGCAAATACCACACACAATACATCGATAGTTAAATATGTTTAAAGTTTGGTCCACTCATAAATGAGCTGAGGGGCTCATTTATGGAGATTATAGGGTTCCCTGTGACTGAGTTATCGGTTGCCTTTCTCGATGTTAATTTCAATCAAGGAATTTTAATTCCTACACGCATTAATAAAATAATTGGTATGATAATCTGCTATCTACCTAGCAGTTGCAGTTGAGTACCACCAAGGGCAACAAATTCATGGCACCTTGCCACGCTGTCAGTGTCGAATTTTATAGTACACTAAGGTGATAAATTTCAAGTGCCAAGTTAAAATTATTTTTTCCTACTTTTGTGTACCTCACGTATTACAGATGAGAGTGCTTGGTTTTTCAGTGTATTTCTGATGCGTTGATTTAGGGTTGTCTTGTTAACGTATCGAGTACATTAAAGCAAGCACTTTAAGGGTCAATTCCAAAGTGGCCTGATATTGGCAGGCTCACGTGCTCTGGCTCTGGCGCTTGGCTCTGTGGCGTTTCTCCACCAATCTGAGTGACGCTCCTCCTTCTTGTTCCAGAAAATAGTCTCTTTCAATTAGTTGCCAGTTGGAGAAGACGGATACCAGATGGAAAACTACTTTGAAGACAGAGAAGTGACACTTTGATTGGTGGACAAGTGATAGTGTGACGACCATCTTGAGCCTGTCTGTATAGCGAACCAAAAAACTTTCTTCACATCTCCTCTTGATGCCTTACAAAATCCAATATCAATTGACCGGTTGTGGTGAGCTCCGCTAATCGGAATGGTTAAGTTATTTGAGCCTTCAGTGCGATCATTCCACTGATACGAACGAGACTATACTCCAGCCACCAAAAATTTTTCGCTGTGAATCTAAGCCGTGAACATGTCGAAAAGACACCAAAATGTTTCATATAGACGTTCAATAATTCATTGATTTATTCTTATTCGGGTAATCTTTCGGTTAAGATAGGTTTAGACATGAGAGAGTAAGATTCCTCTACATGTTCACAGGCGCAGGCCCCTACTCTTTACAAGATATCTTTCTTCATCTTAGCATACGACCTGCCTCTTTTCATTCCGCTCATAAAGCCTATTCTCTTTCTTCCCCTTCCCCGCTTACCCAACACCCTCCCCTCCATCAAGACCTTCAGCATCTCTTCGTTCCTCACTACGTTTACTCCTCATACCTCATAACTCTTCTTTCCTTACCCACTACACATCGCAGAGCTTAAATACATTTTTTCATCCATATCAGTTAAAACAAAAACTGAGAAATTAAGTGACGTTATAATCACACGTTCAAGTAAACAAAAGGGGCCAAAGATGAATCCACCGAGGCTGAAATAAATGAAATGATAAAATGTATTTGGGTATATCTTCAACCTGTAAAATTTTTCATTTCTGAAAAGAATCTTTATTTATAGTTTTATTCACAATTTCTCATTTTTTTCATGTCATTACACTAATTTCCCTGATTCACACAACCAGACACGTCACACAAACATCCGTGATTGCACAATTCGTCTGCAATAATACCGGTTGTGGAAAGTTTCACTCTATGTTGCGGTTTTTTTAATATTTCTCGCCTTCGATGTTACATTATGCACATGAACCGAGGCTTTTCGAAATGGACCTGAAGGTGAATGCTTCAATGCGTTCGAAACGTCTTCAGGGAAACCCTGACTCAACTCTGTGTGGAAATCCCCGTGGAACACGCACATCGTAGCGACGCCGCGAGAGCAGGCAGCCTGAAACAATCTCACGCGTTTCACTCCAAACCAAAAGATACGGGGTCGGCCTCGACATGCCTTTCCCATTTCCGTTCTTACTTCTTGGCTCCGCCTTGCTCCTTTCTTCCCCCGCTTGCTAACCTCTGCCCCGCCCCACTGACCTGCGGCGTCACAGCTCCCCATCTCGATCTCTAGGCGTGACCTCAAGAGCAAGTTCATGGCGTACACGTGGTCGAAAAAAAACATAAAAACAAACAAGTGACGGCAGCAGTCGCCTTGGCATGCCTTGTAAAGATGCTAAAAAATGAAACTTTACTGGCAAAGAAAAGTTCATTAGCTCACGCAAGAACATAATAACAGTTCTTAAACTTAATAATGGCAGATTAATTAACGTACACATTCGAATTATCCCTCAATATCTCTCGCGGGGTACTCAACTCCCGCCATTGCGGGCGCCATGATGAATTATTACGACTGGTACGGCCGGCTAGTTAGTCTTATCTTTTATTATCCCGTATTCACCCTTTTGGGGTCGTGAAGTTGATCCAGAGGTTGAAATGGTGACGACGCTTCCTGAATTTTGGGAAAATTAACTACGGCTAGTACGCCTTAACGTGTATTCTTGGAACCATGCTCTAGATACATTGCTCGTGTTGGGCGAGTAAAGTCAAAGATGATTATTGCCGCAGTTGCATAAATACGAAGAAAAGGAAGAACAAACTTGACTTAACAACTTTGAAAACAAAAGAGAATTACAAAACCAACTGCGGCCCCCGCTATGGGCTTTTGCTTCTTCTGGGGGTGAAATCATCTGTCTGTGGCATTGGATTGTGTGGATTTGGTTTGGGTTGAACGTGAGGGGTTGAACGTAGGCCCGGCATATACCCTGTGGACGGTGAGAGAATCTTAAAACCACCGACAGGCCACCGAATGTATAAACAATTAAATAAACACTTAACAGCAATAAATGAATAAACTATGGATAACAAAACGTAGTAAAAAATAAATGTGATGTAAGTAAATAAGTACCTATGGAAAAGGTCCAATAGCTGTGTTAACTTGGTTTTAGGTATCACTAGGGGTGATGTCAAAAATAGAATATAAATTGCTAAGCAAACATAACGTTGCGAATTGGATATTTCGAGGATTCATAAATGTGTGAGTAATCACTTTAATGAAAAAGCAGTGCTTTAAAAGTACGCAAATGCGAGTACTCCAGTCCTTAATATAACACTCTTTCACATGTTTATTTTTTTAAGTTTTTTTCCTCTCTTTCTCATGCTTCCTCAAATTCCCCGAAATTACAAATGAGAAAATCATCATTTTCATAGTCATGATATAATTAAACTTTTTTATGCTTTAGGGTTATAATAATGTTTGGCAGATACTCTTTTCCCATGTCTTTGCCCAATTCGGATAAAGCTTTTACGTAATCCTCAATTATAGGTACCTACACCGTCGTAAATTAGCTTAATACATATTCTACTTATCCGCTACTTACAAACTGTTTCGTATCAAAAATCCGCTTCAGTTGCAGGATACCCGTCTACTTTTAATTTTGTGAATTGTTGAAAATGACTTTGCTTTTAACTATACATCTCATCTTTATGATAGTCACTCGATACCTGCAAACTTTTGCCTCTGTTTTTACATTAGGATTCCATCGATATTGCGTCATGCTCGGAGGGAATTGGAGCGACGGATGTTGGCAGCACTCATGTACGTCCTATTGTTGGCACAATTTAGACTTCGGAATGCTCCTGGTTTGAGCAATCAGTTTATTTCCCATTTAAAAAACATCTCCCTTATGCACTTGCTATGCCTCTAGCCTTAGGCACTCGATTAGAATTTATGTTTCACCAGGAGTGATTTTCTCATCTGTGTTTTCAATAGGTATGCAAGTGTCCGTTGGACAAGAATTGTTCCCGAGTCTGTTTGGAGAGAGTAACAGAAAACAAAAACGACGTTTTTTTTCCTTTGTGTCAACCCAGTGTTTAGAAGAACATCCCGAGGATAATCTAATTCCTTAGATTCCTGTCCAATGAAAAATTAGATTAGATATTTGAATCACAAATTTTATCGCACCACGACTTCCTATACTCTGCGAATAATCAAACGAATCTAATCTCTTTCTCGTTAATGAATTGCGTGAGAAGTTCGTTAAAGATCCATTACGAATGGATCATTTTTTGTATGGATCGACAGTATGCTTTCAGGCGATCCACGAAATTGATTCGGAAGAAATGCGAGGTGCGTATGGTTTATCTTTCAGGGTGATAAGAATTTGTTACACATTAACGTTCATTTTATCGAGTGCTCTGACAACTCATGATCTAAACCCAGGGTTGGACTATGGAATTTAACACCCGTATCCGATAAATCATTTACGAATTCGTGGATTTATTTCGTGAGAAGCGGTAGCATTTAAAGTAGAGAAGTCATTACCATTGAATGTCGAAACAATCATGCATCGGGCTGTGTCAGTTCAAATCAGTGCTGTATTCTTGGAAGAAATTTTTAGGTTCTACCTAGTTTATTCGCCATCGTTCCTGGGAAATTAGCTTCTCAGTTTCTCTAGTGGGATTTAAGTAATGACAATGTGAATCAAAGACAGACTGTTTCATGGTTCGCGCGACCGCATTTGCTGTGCGAGATACAGTCCTTGATGCTTGGAACAAACAAGGATCGAGCCAATATATCTGTTGAAATTACTATTAATTATTCGATATGAGCTAGAAAGTGCGGGTGTAAGACAGTCATCAAGCCTTCGAATTGCTAATATATTGAAATTAGCAGACTTGAGTATATTGTAGGCGTTGTTCTACGGCAGATCTCTTCTCCAATCTGCGAAGCTCGAAGCTGTGAATCTAAATCTGTTATTCAATTATGCCTCCAAGTTTTTTCTTCGATTATGTCCTCTGAAATGTTCGTAATTGCATTTCCTCCATTTCAACATGCTTTGTGGACCTATGCTCACAGCAGAATAGAACCAATATGTGGCTATCTTTCCAACTACACTCGCCTCGTCATAAATGACTAAACGTCCACTAGCGCAAGGAATTTCACATTTTACATTGTGTAGTGTTTTCTTTTTCCCTTCGATAAATATTTTGTTCTGTAAAAGGAGAGGAAGAGGACGCTGAAATGTTCTAAGCTTTATATTTACTAAAATACAGCCGATTTTTTAGCGAAAATTATCTTTGCCAATCGATTAAATTGAAGCTTTTCATTCACTCTAGTGAGCTGATCACTTTGCAACACAACAGCACACTTGCTTTCCACTCGTTGCAGACTCTGCGCACCAAGGCAGAGTACACACTTCAACGAAAAATGTCGGTAGCAGAGCTGCAAAATGCGCTAAGCAACAAAATAACTACGATGATCTCATCCACGATTCTTGTCTTTGTGTTGATTTTCAGTGAAAGCTTCAAAGATGGATAATGTCCGGTTTTTAATTACTCTGTGGTAAATAGATTACGTTTTAAAATACATTTTTGGACAAAGTCGATACCGCAAAGCATTCGGCCGTGAATACTGTGAACATACACGAGTGTTTCCATTCATCGTCGTTCATGTGTACTGATGTGTTCCGATCTGCACCTAATTCAACACCTTAAAATCGTGTGCAGAGGTAATGTGCACTAAATTTTTAAAAATAACTTCGATAATCGCATCTACGATTGTAGTCTTCGTGTTGGTTTTCGATAAAGACTTCATGGTAGATAATGTTTTTCATTACTTTGTGGTGAAACACTTACGGTTTACAATACGTATCTCGAACAAATTCGATAGCTATGCAAAAAATGTCGACCGTAGCAATTGTGAACCTATAAAATTGCTTCCTACACTACCGGGCGGCTACCGAACGTTTTGTCGGCGCTTATCCTTCAGTTCATCGTCGTTTAAACGCACTAAAGTGTACTTATGTGTTTCGTTCTGCGCTAAACCCAACATCCTTGAAATGAAAGCTCCCCATATTAATTTTTCTCTCTCCCTTAGGTTTTCCTTGCATGTCTACCGAGTCTAAACTGCCCGAGTCTTCTCTTCTGAGGACTAAACCGTGGGGACACCCCTGCGCCAACCGTCCTACAACCTTCATCAACGACGCCGACGCCTTGCGACGAACGAAATTGAATCGTACTAACAATAAGTGAGGGCGCGATTCGGTGCAATGAGAGAAGCGTAACTGCAATATTTATTGCATTTGCCGGATGGGCGCCTCCAAGTAGGAAAGGGAAGCCGGGCCACCATTTTAAATAGGTCATGTCTACTTGGTGGATCAGAAGGAGTTTAATCTGACCCTTGGCATAAGAAACCAGCGCCCGTGTCTAGCGGCGGTCAATACCGAGTCGCCTGCGTAGATACCGTTTAGGTGTGGTCGGTTTTAATTAATTTACATCCGGCACGTGAGAGCAGATGGAACTAAAGATCGTGTTACACGATACTTGATCCAGCACAAGACCTACTGTCGTATTTTTTATTATGGATACTCGAGCATTAATTAGAAACGAATCAATAGACCACCAATATTTTTCTAGTTTTATTCTACGCTAGGCTAAATAAGACAAAAAAATTGCTAAGTTTAGTAAAAATTGTTTTTTGTGGTTACAGTAAAATAATGTCCAGATTTATTTCTTCTTATCTAGGAGCTGCTGACTTAAATAATTTGTAACTGAAATATTATTTGTGTGATGGTGGTGAAACTTTAAACATTATAGGCAAACATATTTGTAGAGCGCTAATCAAGTTATAAAGTTTTTTAATCACTCAATGAAACGTCCCTATCGTTTTTCTAAATTTACTTTTTTTCAGCCCAGGATAAACGTACAACAGAAATGTTATACTTTTTTTAAAGCTGTCAATCGTGGTTATCAGCTGCGGCAACCACTGAAAACGTGTAGTGTGATAGCGATTTTTATTTAGAGTAATATTGATGAGGGGTATTGATGCGCACTGAACCGTGCGATCAGCAAGCCTTCTCAGTATTTATTGTCGACCGCGCCTGCTGGGATGGCTTGCTGATCGCACGGTTCAGTGCGCACAATACCCCTCATCAATATTACTCTAAATAAAAATCTCTATCACACTGCAAGTTTTCAGTGGTTGCTCCATCTGATGACCACAACTGACAGATTTAAAACAAGCATAACTTTTCTGTCGTAAGTTTATCCTGGGCTGAAATTTATAAATTTAAAAAAACAGTAGGAACTTTTCATTGCATGATTTAAACATTTTGTTACTTTAGTAGTACTCTGCAAATATGTTTGCCTATAAAATAAAAAATGTTTCATTACCATCAAATAAATTCTTTTCAGTAACAAGTTATTTTAAGTCCATCTAGAGAGGAAGCCAAAAACCTGAGCATTTTTTACCATAACCACGAAATTTTTTTACTGAACTTTAAAAAAAGTCGTCTTACATAACCGAACGTAGATTTAAACAAGAAAAATACTGATGTAACTTGTTCTGAAAGAGGATTATTCGTTCATTTGTAATTAAAGCCTAAGTTTGAGTATCCATGATAAAAAAATCGATTGTTGTACACTAGCCAATAATCGATATTTACGAGTACAAAATCGTAGCACTCTCAGTGCAAAATCAAGCATGAATTAAGTGGGTGCGCAGATCGAAACACATCAGGACACACTGATGACGTTGAGCGAAGCGATATGCGGAGATGAAACACTCGGTAACCGGCCGGTAGGTAGCTGACAGATAGAATTAGCTTCAGCCTCACAGTAGTCACTGCCGAATTTTTAAGCTTCTTTCGAATTAGTATGGCTATATCCAGATTTTGGCAGCAGCGATCGGAAATCGCCAGGCGTCTAAATTAAATAAAGCACTTGAAAGCTGCTATCCACGCATGCGCAGTCCGTCTCGCGTATCGCCGCAAATCGAAAAGCATTCTTAGAGCAAAGTTATCAAAAAGTATTATTTTTTAATCCAAGGGACCCGTTCATGTGACAGTAACGGTGAGAATTCCCCTTATAGAGTGGTTTGCGTTTTAGATAAAGATAATGACTACGCCAAAGAAGGAACCTTGATTTCACCCCTGGTGTATTATTGAATCTAACTACACAATAATTATTATGCTTTCTCCTCGGCATCGCTAGCAGAAGTCTATAAACTTCTGTATTATAGTTGTATGGTAGCACGCAAAATAAACGACACTCTCCTTGCATTGAAAATGAACCCTATGCGTTCACAAGTTCACTCTTTCACGGCAATATTAGTAATCTCTCTTACTCATTAATAATTATGGTGGCTGAAGCGGTAATCGTGCACCATTGAGTTCACATTTTAATAATTAAGTCGAAAAACTTTCTTAGACCACATTTAATTTAAGTGCATCTGTTTATGCGTTGGAGCTCATCAAACAGGGAGTAATGGAAATGATAAAAGAAATAAATTTCAAATTTTATTCCTTATATGAAGCTTGTTATGAGTTTTCGGAGTGGTATTCGACATTCAGACGAAGTTGCATTGAAATATGTTTTTTTTCGAATATTGAGCTCGGTGTAACATCTTGATATTTGTTAGCAGCAACTACATTAGTAATAAATATATAATTTCGCGATTAGATGAAAATCTGTACATATGTAATCGAATTATTAAGACATATATGTCATGTGTTCAATAAGGCGTTATATAAGGTGGTTGGAGCAATTTTTGTCTAGATATGTACATATTGTGTATATGAATTTTTCATCCATGTTCTTATAAGTGAATTTGAAAAATATTACATTTTACCTATTTGGTTTTTTTTTTGCACTTCAATGCAATTTTAACTCGTGGCCCCATGGACCACAAGATCTATTTCGAAGTTATTCATTTACATTTCTACAGATTTGCTTCTAATCACGAAATAATAGTTTTCGTTGCACAATAATGGCTAATAACAATTATGAAGGTGTTACACTGAGTCAAATATTGAAAAAAATAGCATTAAAATATAATTTTGACCCAAATTTCGAATATCGCGCCGAAAACTCAAGTCATAACATGCTTTATTTAAAGCAATATTGTTAAAATATGATACATTTATCATTTCCGCAACCATTATCATGTATGGTGAGAATTGTTTTTCACTTAACTTGAAAAATTATTAAAATTTGCACTCAGTTGCCCACGATTACTGCTTCAGCTATCTAAAAAGGGTCCTTTACGCAAACTGCCACACTGTTTAGCTTTCACCTTACATACAATGGCCGTTTTTAGGTTTCAGGAAGTTGTGATTCGACGAGCCTTGATCGTAGAATGTTCTTCATCCCTCGCATTGAGTCGGTTTCAGTGCCCCGATCCCTTTAATGCGTTCACCTGTCAGCGTTTCCTCTCACGGCGCCCCGGAAGGAAGCATGAAACAGAGAATGGAATGAACATGGAATTGGGTGCCAGCGTATCGTTTTCCTTAAGTGATTGATTGACGGATCAATAGTATTGCTTTTCTGGATGTATGGTAGAGTTTTGCGTCGGCAGAAGACCAGTAAAATCCTAAAATGTGACCCAAAGAAATTCAGTGAAGCGTAAAAGGTCGATTCAGATTAGTCGAACGTCGTTGTAGAGTGATTAAATTTCATTTCACTTTTCTCCTCGATAGACATAATATTTCTCTTTGAATTTTGGAAAGGCGGACTGAATTTTCTGTCTCCCGTCTTTCTGGCAATATATGCATGCGAGTTATTTTAAGTCAAAGCCTCATGATATCAGAATCATTGCCCATTCACGAAGTTTCGACGTCTTTGGGTATGATTTATCTAATTTCCTTCTTTTGCTATTTTTTATGTAAATTTTATATTCATGATATTTTCATCGTTTCTGTATTATTAAGTCCGTCGATTGCGGGATCGTTCGTTCTTTATTCATTCTTGGATTCCTCTATGAATATTTTTGCGAGTGGATTTTCCCCTAACGTTATACCCGGACCCCTAAAATATCCGGAAGTGATATATAAGGCGTGCAGGAATCGGTGAAATTCTAAATTCGGTCATACGGCGATCATACTGAAAAGATTTGCGTGATTGACAAAAACGGCAATTCACATTCTGACAGCCAGTAGTCATAGGTTTGGTAAATGTGATCGAATCCGATCTCTAGGTCATAAATGAGCGTCATATTTTACAAAATTTAAGAAATCGACCGCCATTTTGGTAACTGGCGATATGAACTACATGGATATCGTGTTTTCTGTGTATCTCAAAAATTTGTTTTGGTCATATCCTACACCTTTATGCCTAGTGGTATGTTCCTCCATTTACACTTGCAGTTTTTCTATTTCTCTCATATTTCCATCGCTTTGTTCCATGTTCATTTTCCCCGCCGTTCCTTTGCACGGACAGATAAAAAAAATTCATTCAACGAGTAGCCTTGGTATGTATCGTCGAATTTTTACTCTAGATCATGTATAGTCGTAATTTTTACAAAATGTAATAAATCGGCCGCCATTTTGAAAAATGGCGGATATGAAGTTGTTCTACACGGATTTCGAGGTGGCTCAGGAAATTAGTTTTGATCGAATACTACAACTTTGTGCCAAATGTCCTATTCCTCATATCGACATTCGTGGTTTTTTTATTTGTATCGCAGGAAAACTATTATCCGGTTCGATCAAAATCTCCTCTCCTCTGTTTCCATCGCCTTGTACCCATCATTAATCCCCCTCTCTCGCTCCTTTGCACGGCTTTCCCGGTCCTGTGCCTCCCTCCGCTGTTTCCTCGTCACTTCCTCTCCCAGATCTCTTTCTCTCGAAATGCCACATGTCCCATCCACAATACTCTCATCCTCTCCCCCCTCCCTCCCAAACGCCCACACCCTTCAATTCCGGAGTGTTCTCGAAAACAAGGGTGCGCGCCTTATAGGTCGTTCCAAATGGAAGCACTTAGGGAGGGCAATCAAATCTCATTCTGCGAATCTTCTCTATCTCTCTCTCCAGGGTCCTAGGAGAGGCAGAGAGAGAGAGAAATTCGTAACGTCTATTACGTCTAGCTTTGGGGTTGCGTGCTTTTTCAGAAAAAATATAACATTTTTAGTTACAAGATACAACTAGTTTCGACGTATAGGCGTCAGGACATAGTTTGTTATTTATTTATTAATATCCACTGTTGCTAAGTTATTGAGGTGCAGGCGGAATAAGGGGAGTAGATCTAAGGCCGAACTGCATAGCGTGCACGAGTGTAGCGGGGTAGCGGATAGCTTTGGGGGTAGAGGGTTGAGGCTGGTGAGTCGCGGGTGGATATAATCAGGCCGCACTGCGCTGTGGAATAAGCTACTCCAGCTTTGGGCTCCGGCGTTTTTTTCCAGAAAATATATAGTTCGATATTAAAATGAGATTCTAACTTATGCAGAATGATAATATCTGTTTCGCTCTGGAAATTTAAAGAGGAAGATAACAGTTTTAGGCTCATGGCGCCACGATGCACTGTTGCCGTGAAAAAGGAGGTTTATGAAATTAAAAAGTTATCAATAACCACCGAAGTAAAAACTTGAAACCTCCGCAGACGTAATAATAAAGCTATGAGTGATATGGAAATAAAAAGTCGTACTTTTCGAACGCTTTGTAGTTATTAGACGTCAAAGTTACGCATGTCGCCGTGGCGTTAAAAAAAATGGGAAAATGTTTTACTCTAACACTTAAAACAATTCCGAACTTAATTTTCAAAATTATTCTACGCATACGTTGTATAGAAAACAAAATTATCTAAATGATGCTGCATAAAAAGTTAATATATATCGAGCCTTCACGGAGTTATTAATGTTTTAACTCGAGCCTACAAGATTTTGGCGTGGACAGAAGGCTATCGGCGCGAAGAGCTAGTGCCGCCTCGGTTTCCTCATTATCATTTTGACCCAGCCGAGAAAGTTTCTGTTTGTTTTCACTGGCTCGATACAGTTCATCTCGACGATTAGAATTCCTTTGGCTCCTCGAGTGGGGTTAAACACGTGAAAGATAAATAGCACAAGAGATGTCCTTTTCATTAGTTACAGCGAAGGGAATTGAACAATTCAGGTTAATGATTAGAAGAAATTAATTCGATAGTGTCTGGCTCAGCTTTGTGAAATCTCATTGTTTAACACAGAAGGTAAAAGCTTTGTAAAATTTCTCAGGATTTCTTTAAAAATTACGGCCGGTTCTATCCCACAGTGGACATACACCTGATGATAACTGTTGGATGGTCGTTATTAAAACATTCAGTGAAATTTCACGAACTTTTAATAATTAGTAGGAATGTTTATTCCCAGATGCTAGATCATCTCCTCTTCTTCAATTTAGTGAAATTTATTTTTTCTTTTATTTTTAATAATTTTATAATATCACTACTTGTTTTTGTAACCAATGAAAACAGTAACATTTCATAAGACTTCATTCGTCTCTCTCAGTTACTAAGATTAAAATGGCAATAATTAATACAATTTTTAATGAGAACTACCCAAAAATAACCGCACTCACTTTTTGTAGAGAAAAATGCTCTAATGTAAATGTTTCTTTGCATATAATTTTGATGAAATATTGTATCAGATGCACATTACAAGTTTGGTAAAGCCCGTGAATTCATTTCAGGCCTGAAGAAGCAGTTTTATCATTGCTAAATATTTCGCCTCATGTGATGAGATTAGCTTTTGAAATGAATCTATAATTACATTTGGCGGATACCTTTTAAGTGTTAAAATCATCCTAATACTGAGAAAATTACCGCTTTGCTACACGGAAAGTAATGCTGTTCCATTTAACGAGTTCCATCTTTCACTATCTCCAAGGCTTTTGCTGTCATGAAAAAGGCTTCTAATTTTTGATAACGAATGTTCTCAACCACTTTCAATCAACCGTATGCTTGTGCTATCGAGTTGTTCTTCTTTATCTTTAAATTCACATTTTATGGTTTCATTTTTGATCTTTGTAATCTTTGTCATACAAATAATTCAATCCACCCTTTATATTTCTTATCTGATGTTATTTTACTTATATACTCGTGCAATATTCCCTAAATATAGGCCTGAAGATTTCTGAAAATTCGGACGAAACTTTGGCATTGGTTTAATATCTTGATTCCTGATCAACACTTCGATAACAGAAGGAATAATAAAATTTGGAAAACTTACAATTTTGTCAGCCAGCAATAGAAATAACAGGCCAATTTCCCCATGCAATGAAACGATTCTGATATAAATGTGTCCAATTTTGAATACAATGTTCGTCGAACATATTACACTTATTCCTCTATCTCTCTCTCTCTAACTTAAACTAGGAAATTCTTCACCATCGGGGAACCGTACTTTTGTGCTGGTACTTGCCGAAAAGTCACCAGTGTTTTCCTAAGTCATATTATTTTACTGGAAGCATTTGCGCGACCAGGTATGAGAGCGAGATTGACCCTGTTTGACACATGCATTCCATAAATAACCAAGATGGTGGATGTATGATGATCCACTTGGAGGTTTAATCACCTGATAAAAATGTTATCGCGTGACGAATGACGCATTGGTATATTTCTTCTGATTATTTACAATCTGCACAAGTGTATTAAATAAACATACCTACATATATTTACCTTACGTTAAGAGAATGAATCCAAATTATTGGAGTGATGGCTATTGGGTGATAGTGTATGAGAAAGATAGTTCATGCTACCCGAATTTAGTAATTAGTTCCGCAATTTTATAATTCGCTTAACCATCGATCTCTTTGCTAATTTTTTGTGCAGAGGGTTATAAGCTAGTGAAAAGAAGAAGTGATTAACGAAAAACACCGATTATTCCACGAATATTCATTAATTATTGACTACTTGTCTAATACCGAGGAGCCGACTGCAGTGCCGTTTCTACAGAACTAATCCGTTTTCCGTGCAAGAATTGAAGATCTTATCCAATTGCTGGATTGGCGTATTCCTTTTATTAACGCATAATCTCCCAGAAAATACCCATCTATTACCATTTATATGTCACAAAACAGCCTTTAGAATATGACAAAAATATTTTTCTCATGTCCATACAATTTTAACCTTTATCTCACGCAGTTCCAAGTTTTACTCGTTTGGAAACATTGTGTGGAAAGGTAGGATTCTGTTGACACATTATAACTAGATAGAGGACACTTTTTTTTACTTGTAGGTTAAAAATGAAAACAAAATTACATTGACTCCCAACTTTGACGGAACTTCTTTTAGTGAAGATCTCCCTTTTCACGTCCTGAAACTCTTTTTTTCCCCGTTCCTGTGGCGTCAATTCATTCCTCCTGGACCCCTCTCCAAAAGAAAGATATAGGAGGCCATGTGGTTTCTACTTGTCGTCAAAGAGTCTATTGCCTGGCTGATCTCTACCATGACCACAATACCCCAAACATCGACGTCCGGTCCCGGCCAACATTACCTGACCCTCGCTCAAAATAAAATACAGAGCATACCATTTCATTCGCTTCACCTTCCACACTCACATTGTCTGTCTCTTTGTCTCTCTCTCTCTCTCTGTCGTTATGTCTGTTCTCATCAATTTCCCGCCAAGAAGTCAATACGTTTACGTTCCCCGGATCTGGTGTAGAAGTTGTAGTTGCAAAAGTTGCCTACCCATGCAGTATGCATTTGAAAGTTCATGAATGCAGTTGGACCTTTTTTCTATTTTTTAAATTGATGAAATCCAATGGTTAAATCGATCAATATAATGTATTTTCATATATATAATATATTTATAATAATATATATTTTACGTACACTTTTCAATTTTATGTAGGATTAGATGCTTTCCCGGCGAATTTTTCAAGTGAAATTCTCTCGGGCTTCCGACCGGGTCAGGTTCTCCATCTCCAGTGACGTTTCGATCCAACAGGGACTAAGGATTCCTTCTAAGCAGGACTTTTAATCCCTTTCTCAAGATGTCGGGAAAAGCTAATG